>CM053593.1:49529676-49551344 GCA_028646575.1 Pseudocheirus occidentalis
CATCCCCTCCCTTCCCAGGTGCTAGGATTCTTGCTGATGGTTCTGTGATGAATTACTAGACACATCAAGATAAACTAGCAGTAGCTAAACCTGTTCCTTCTATGCTCATGAATAGGGCCAAAATGCTCCATCCTTAAGATGGATGGGATCCATATTTTGAGGGGACTAAAAAGAAGCCACTTTTCAATTCAGACTTTAGTCTGTGGAGACTTGGGTCCTCTGATAGGGATAGCAGTGCCTGAGAGTCTGTTTGGATACCTGGAAATCTCTTCCTGTTCTTATTCTTGAATTGTTTGTTAAGAACTTAACTGGTCTTGAAGTAATACCATTCTTCCAGGTTTTTGCTGTTTTCATTAAGCAGCATCACCTAGCTCTGGGTCCCTTGAGGAAACGTGTCCTGTTTTTCATTTCAATGCAATTTAATTTAATTAACATTTATTAAATGTCTGTTCTATTTACAACACTATTTTTGAATGCTAATGCATATCTAAGTAGCTGTATACAGTGTACCCAGACAACTTTTCTTTGAGATGCAGTGTGGGATGATGGGAAGGACCATTGGATTTTGAGCTCACATCCCTGGGTTGGATTCCTGGTTCTGCCACTTGCTAGCTGCATGGTTTTCGGCAAGTCACTTGACCTGTAAAATAAAAGGAGTTGACCTCTTAGGTACCTTCTGGCTCTAACTCTACAATTTAATGATTTTCTTGAATGCCTTAAGGCATTCAAGGAGGAGTGTTCTTACCAATGTTCCTCAGTGTTACCATTAGAGACCATTAAGGTATTATTAGTGCAGAGTCCATACAGGGTGGACTTTTAAATAAGAGCTATTCTGTTTGAATAGTGGCTACTTGGACTTTAGTAGATTATTTCCTTACATTGGAATGTTGGGCCCATCAGGTCATTATAATCATCAAACATTTATCGGAACTCCAACTACTGTGCATTTAAGGAAGGTATTGTGCTTGGCAAATACAGTTAGGTTCCTGCCAGAATCTTTTTAGAGTCCCTCCAGTCTGGGCCCATGACACTTCACAGAAAGAAATTTACAGCATAGCATTTTCTTAGTTTTATTGGTCAGATCAGTTTGGGTTCATACAAAACTTCAAAGTGAGCATTAGCCAAGGACAAAGCAACTTTTATTGGTAAGATTTAAAAAAAATCCTTATTTTATGATGCGGATCTAGACATCCTGCCTTTGGGCCCGGAATCAGTCCCTCATGGCTCTTTGGTTCTTGTCCTGGCTTGTGTTCCAGATCCAGCCCTGCCTGGGGGAGGATAAAGGTTAGTTTTTCTTGGATGATTAGTGCTCTGGTTCTTGTAGTTCCTCATTCAGGTCCCCATGCTCCCTGATCTTTTCTGCAGTGATTCCAAGCTTCACTTCCACCTGTTTAATGCAAATTCACCACCCAATGCCTTTCTAGTCTCCTGGGTAGACTTCATTGATCTCCTGTCATGACTTTGGGCTAGTACATCTCCTCAGTGCATTATCATGACTTCAGCCTGTTAATAGAATGAAAAAGATTCACTCAAGTTCCTCAGGCCTAGTTTGGTTCATTTAAAGGGGGAATAATCAAACCCAGTCTTGAATAGTGGTAGAAAAGGCATATGTGCCAGTCACCGGGCTAAGTACTTTCCAAATATCATCTCATTTGACATTCGCTATAATCCCGGGAGATAAGTGCTATTATTATCCCACTTCCAGTTGAGGAAACTGAGGCACATAGGAATTAAGTCACTTGCCCAGGGTCACACAGCTAATATCTGAAATCAGTTTTGCATTCAGGTATTCCTGACTTTATGGGACTCTATCCTATCCTGTGCCACCCGGCTGCCTCTAAAGTAGAGAGGGTGTGGTAATCCTTTCGTATGGAAACCAGAGAGAAAGGGGTTGGAATTTTAGCTTTATGCCATTCTTGATTATGTGTGTATATTATTCTCTTCATGCTTCTTCTATACTTGAAATTTGGCACTGCTCTTTGCTAGTTCAGCGGCCTAGTAATTAGGCTCTTACGGGTTCCTCTGGGAGGTCAGTACTCTGGACCTAGACCTGACATCTTTTTCTTGTTTGTTTTTTTTTTTGGAGGGTGGAAGGTAGGGCAATTGGGGTTAAGTGACTTGCCCAAGGTCACATGGCTAGTAAGTGTTAAGTGTTTGAGGCTGGATTTGAACTCAGGTCCTCCTGACTCCAGGGCCGGTGCTCTATTCACTGCACCACCTAGCCACCCCTTCCTTTTTCTTTATATCTCTACTTGTGCCCTTTCTGGAAACCTCTATGCCTCTTGCTTGAAAACCTTACCCTGCCCTAGCCACTCCCTTGAGTCTCCCTGCCTGTGACAGGAGAGGAAGGAAGCCCACCAGATGCTCCTGAATATGAACACCCCCCCCCAATTATATTATATAATTATAATACCCATGACACCTGGGTATGAATTGTGTCTCTGATCTTAGTTTTGTTAGCATAAAGAAGTCACTTAACTAACTCTCAGTGGCCCAGGCAATATTCCGAACCCTGAAAACTCCGGAACATTGGCCAATCTGCATTGGTAGAGGGGTTTTCATTATTAGGAAGCCACTAACTTACAGGTCACTATCCCCCAAAACACTCTTGTGTCTACTTTACAAGTGAGATAATGTCCCATCATAAATAAATTAGGGAGAAATGAAAAAAAAATTACCTACCAAATCTATAAATAGGAGAAAGGTTCATGACCAAGTAGGAACACAGAAGATGGGATCAATAATTTTTTTTTGCACAAGCAAATCTCATAAAACTAAGATAAATGGGAAGCATTTATCTTCCCATTGGGGAAGAAATAAAGCTTTGCAATGTTTCTCTGATAAAAGTCTTATTTCCAAGATATATAAAAAAACTGCTGAAAGTTTATAAGAAAAAGAGACATTCCCAAATTGTTAAATGGTGTAAGGATAGCAATAGGCAGTTATCAAGAGGAGAAACTCAGGGTTCCAAATAACTACTAATTAGAGAAAAGCAAATTAACACAATTTTTGAGATTTCAGCTCATACCCATCAGAGTGTCAAAGATGACAAAAAAAAAATACTGTATATACATGTTGGAAGGACTAAGGGAAAACAGGCATGCTGATACACTCTTGGTGGACCTGTGGATGAGTTCAACCAGCAATGTGCTGGTAAATGTTTAAATAAAAAAGTTTTAAAAAATGTAGGCACAACATACTTTTGTGCTTAATCTGTATTATTAACATATTCTCCAACACTTTCTTAGATGATTAACAAAAGAACAAATCAGGTAGATTTGTAGTGTTTGTCAAGTTCCAAGGTGTGAATGCTCACGCAGAAAATTAAATTAAACATGACTCTAGAGCAGTGGTTCTCAACCTTCCTAATGCCATGACCCTTTAATACTCGTATGTGGGCATATCTGTATGTGGGTGGACCTGCCTGGAGATGGATAGAGGAGCAGTGTCTCGGAAGACCATTGGAAATATGTGTTTTCTAATAGTTTTAGGCGACCCCTGTAACCCCTGTGAAAGGGTCATTTGACCCCCAAAGGGGCTGCGATCCACAAGTTGAGAACCACCGCTAGGGAGCTGGTTTGAGCTGGCTCCAGCATATCTCTGGTGCAACTATCCTGGAAAACAATTTGCAATTATACACAAAAAGCTGCTAAATAGTGCTGCCTTTTTTCCACCTATACCACAGCTAGGTCTATACTCAAATGAGATTATAGAAAGAGTAAAATATCCTTTATGTACATAATTACTTATAACAGCTTTTTGTAGTGGCAACCTCTTCCTCCCCTGCCCTATAAAATATGGGAATGCCCCAAATTGGGATATAATGAATGAGATAAAGTACTGTAGCATAAGAAATAAGGAAACAGAAAATTTCAAGAGACATGAGAAGACCGAAAAAGGGAGGTAGAGGGAAGTGAGCAGGACCAGAAGAACAATTTATGCTATAACATCAATATACAAAAAAATTTTATGAATGGATGAAAAATGAAATAAAACAAAGACAATGATTTATACAATGACGACACCACCACCGTAAAAAAAGGAACTTTGAGAGTTGTTGGGCTAAAAACTGTGGTCAATGAGATGACTATTCATGATTCCAGAGGACCTTCAATGAACATGCTGTTCATGACACAGAGGTGGCAAATTCAGGGTGCAGAATGAAGCATAAATGCTTTTGTATGCAGCTATTGGAAGAATTTGTTTTGATTGGCTATCTATATTTGTTACAAAGGGATTTGGGTTACTTTTTTCTTTTCCTTGATGGGACTTGGGGTGGGGGGAGGGGAAGAAGAGAAAATAAGTTTCTGTTCATTAAGAAAATAAAGAATTGTGTGTGTATGTGTGTGTATTACAAATGTGAAACATTGCATGCACTTTAAGATAAGATCACTGTATTATCAATCTTGTTTTACAGCTGTTTTACTGTTATAAGAGACCTCCCATGAAGTGGGATGAATCATAAATGCTTGTAATGGAAAAATAAAACTCAGCAATGAAACTTAAAATAAAAAAAAAATAGGGAGCTGTCTTGTTGTGGAGGTGATTATTTCCCAGCCTCTCTATATGCCAATTAAGAGGATGTCCAAGAGCATAGTGAAGCCTGGTAAGCTAAGACCTAGGACTGACCGTTGCTAACTCACTTCCCCTTCTTGCTACATTCTGAAGACCACCACTCCTGATGTTCTGAGGGCGGTCTCTGTGGTTGTATCCTTGTCTCCGTTCACCTTATTCTTACCCCCAGGGAGCTTCATTTTAGGCCTTGCCTTGTATGAATGAAAACATGCCATGACAAAGGTCTGTTGCTTTATACAACAGTGGTATTTCTGGTTATTGTGTGGAAGCCCTAAACCCCATAGCTGCTAGTATGGCCTAGGACAGAGGTGTCAAGCACACTACCTATGGCCCACAGCCCGCCTGATTGTAGCCCGAACTGGATTAAAATGTAATTGATAAATGTTAAAATAAATAAAAATACAATAAAACACAGATGATATTACATTTTAAAACTAAGTCAATATGTAGCCTGCAGGGATCCTTACATATGGATTAGTGCCCCCCCCCCCCATTTCATTTTGAATTTGACACCAGTGGCCTAGGACATTCCCACTGGAGGTCTTCAAGTGAAAGCTGCCATCTTGTACTGGGCATTCTGGTCCAAGGGTGGGTTTGACATCTGACATCTGAGGTCTCTCTCAATTCTGATTAAAATGTAGAAATTTTAAACAAAGCAGAAAAAAAAAGTCTTGTGTCAAAAGGTAGAAAGTGGGGCATCATAGCTGGACAGCTGGCTTCAAAGCCAGGAGGACCTGAGCCAAGTTACCTGGCCCAGGACACCCAGCTCACATGAACTCAAGTCAGACTTTTGTCTCCTAAATCACTCCTTTTTCCTCTCTGCTAGGTCTCCGTTTTCTGTTGTTTGCTAGGCATTTGGTAACTGTTTTCATTAGTTATTCCTTACAGAAAGAAAGAAGCGTGGTGAATACATGGCCCGCCTCTAAGCCAGGAAGATCTCGGTTGAAGTCTTGTCTCTGTCACATACTGACTATGGCACCCTGGGCAAGTCACTCTCTCTTCTAGTGACCTGGCAACTCTCTTAGACTCTAAGTTGCAGAGAAGGTGCCAAGCTACAGGAGAGGGAATTCCCTACACTGAGAAAATCACAGGTCCAGTTCTTAGTCTCATCCTGATCAAAGAAAAGCTAGACTTGTTACCTGTGTGACCCTGGGCAAGTCACTTAATACCAAATGCCTAGTGAATACAGGAAAAAGAAAAGGAAAGGGGATGGCCCCGCTAAGTGACTGGCCTTTGTATCCCATATAGACTGTTACAGTTGCCATAGATTTGGTCACAGGAATCCATTATAATGCAGCAGAGGATATTTGAAGCTGATGTCTCCAAAGAGTAGGCAAAAACTTAAGAGTTAAAGGAGAAAAGCTTGAAAAATGCATCCAGTGCTGGAGAACAGAGAGGGAGTGACCTTATTTGGTGGTAAAGGTCAGTGTGTCAAGCAATCAGTAAACATTTGTTGAGTACCTCCTATATGCCACCACAGGAGATAAGTGCTGGGCATGCAAAGAAAGTCAGAAGATGACCCCTGATCTCAAGGAGCTTGTAATCTAATGGGAGGGATGAGATGTAAACAATATTGTAGGAAAACAACTATATGGAGGAGAAATGGGAAATAATCAGCAGAGGGAAGGAGTCATAGGATGATAGACAGCCAACTGGAAGGATCTCGGAAGACCAGTCTATTGTGTGTTTCCTCTGTTTCTTAAACCGATCTCCTCCTTCCTGCCTCCCTTTCAGACACACGTGGACTCAGATGGAAACCTGGACCAAGTACAGGATATTTCTGGGCTCTTCTCTGCCAAAAACTGTTGCAAATACTTTGAGTTTGAAGGCAGAGCTCAGAGATGGTATACATCCAAGCATCATATCAGTATTATAAGTAGTGACTCCGTCATGCAGTAAAACATGAGAATTAAAAATACCCATCCGTGCAGATCTCAGCCCTCCTAATGGGTGTGTTGGATTTATAGAAATAACAGCTTATTTCGTCAGCTTTGTGGGCCAATTATTAGACTATAGTATGCCGTGGAGGGAAGAACTTTGTGGGTTTATTCGTGGAATGAGAGTGGAACAAGAGGAAGTTGATAACATCACACCCTCTGTATCCCTGCACATGGGAATGGATTAAGGGACCCCTTCTGCAGTCTAAGGATGGTAGAGTATTATAAGCCGTGGGATATTGTCCTGGGGATAAATCCATGCCAACTAAGGGAATGAGTTATATTTTGTTTACTGAGTCTCATAGAAACAAAGTCTGGTCAAAGCAGCTATGAGACTATGGTAGGCTAGGCCAATTTCTTCTTATCCAGTACTGAAGCCATCTTTGAGATTTAACTGACTTAGGAGACAAAAGCCATTTCCATCAGGAGTTACTCTTGTTCCTCAGGTTTCTGACCAATGGACCAGCATGGTCAACACAAGCAGGAAAGTTGGTCCCAAATGAATCATTGCTATATACTTTCTAAGTATTCTTTTTGTGATATGGCTAAGTAAACCACTTTTTGTTAACTATTAGATGGTCTATAAATGTCCCATTTTATTCCATTCTGAAACTTAAACACTGTACTGGCCTGAATCAGGCCAAGCCTGAAAGGGGGTGATATGCTCCTCTTTTTAAACCACACACGAACTTTTGGTTTTGAAGATCTATTCAATTCAACAAAGCCTCACCCTCAGTCACTGATCCTTCCCCAGGTTTAAGGTATACCCTATTGCTGGACCACTCATGCTACAGGGAAGTTAATCTATTTAACTTTGAAATTCCCATCCTGGGGCCTGTTCTGGGAAAAATTGAGCAGAAACTCATATGGCAAATATGTATCTAGCCAGCTCCAGTTGCCAGCCCTGTCCATGTGCTTGTCATCCATCTTGCCAATGTACTCTCTGGACCCTTTGATGGGGAAGGTGGGTATTAATCTATTCAGTTTTGTAGTTCCTACTCTGGGGCTCCAGCTGTCTTGATGGGGAAGTACACAAGCAAAAACTCACATGGCCTACCATGTCTTGCCATGTTTGCCTTTCCACCTAGCCTTGAAGATGGCCATTTTCTTGCCAACCACCTTGCTATGGTATACGTGTCCCTCTTCCTTCCTTTCCATTTCTGGCTCTAGGAACCATCATCAAATCAATACTCTCATTACTTCTAGAAAGATTATGTCAATCCTCTCCCCTTTGACTCTACTCACTCAATCAAAACACCCTTCCTTCTAGAATAATGAGCGACTTGAGCACAGAATTTGTCTCACTTTTTGTCTTTGTATCTTTGAACCTTGACATATAGTAAGCACTTAACAAACACCTTGTAATTCATTCATTCATCCACTCATAGTCACAGACCACAGCCCGTCAACTGATGTTTGCTTTTAATAGACCAGAGGACACTTTTTCCATAGCAAAATTATCTGGTTAAACATCATGGCAAAGTAAATGACAAAGAGTCTTAGCACACACCGGGGTACACTCAGGGCTGTGCTGGAGGGTTATTAAATTTTCAGTATGGGCTTTTATCTGGACTGGTCTATTGATGGAATTTAGTTGTGGGACGCTTTTAGCCACAAGCAACTGGGATGCTCTCTGCTGCCATCTGCTGGTCTGACAGATATGAACAACTGAGCAATCTTATCTGCTGTTTTCTGCTTCCACCTGCTGGTTTTGTTCTGAATTGCTACTGCTGTGAGACTTCCTTGAAGGATGAATATTTTGCTATTTTGGCACATACGTTCAGAATTTATCTCACTCTTTTGTATTTAAAACCCCAAAGCTTCAACTATCTATGTAGTAAGCTATGGAGTAACCTACAGTCTTAGGCTAGATCTGTCCTTTGAACCCATTTGATTCTATCTGGTTGGCTACTCTCTGGGTTCAATCCTTTTATTTGAAAAGATTTTTATTTTTTTTTCAACTCTTTTCCACTCCTATCCTTGTGGCTCACGAAAACAAAAATTCTGAAGGCTTCTGTTATCGAGACTGTAAGAGGCAGTGTGGAATGGACATTTTGTCCTGTATTCCTGCTAAGAATGGGATTACTGTTCTCCCTGTAAAAGATTTTCTGAGCGTTTACTAGGAGTGTGTGGGAATCACAAAAAGGGTATCATATTGGTTTGAATACAGGTCATACTTTTCCTCTAAACATGGCTGTTACAAAACGTGAGTGAGACCTGTAGTTATATTCTTATGGACTTTTCGTCCAACTGTGATGAAAGAAAAGTTTGGAATTTACTGCTGGCCCCTTACTGGTCTCTCTTCTTCCCACTTCTTCCCTCCCAATCCCCCATGTCTAAATACTGATCTGAAAATATGCAGACAGTTCTTCCTTGCATCACCACTGTGAATCCTGGAGACCTTCTCTGCCGGTGATACAGCCTCTAGGATGTCACAACAGGTTTAGGTTCATGGTCTGATGGGACCATGTTGTAAAAGCCCCAAGTTGGTAGTACTTTTGACCTTGCACATGTAGCTATAATGTCACCACCACTACTATGCTGGTCCTACTACAGCTCCATGCCTTTCTGTGTTTCCCTTTTTCTAGCGAGCTTAAAAAACAAAACCAAACTAACACTGTAACAGAAAACTCCGTTCTCTATTCCTGATCTCATTAGCCTTTCTTCCTGAGTCAGTGAGAAATAAAATCCCAGGGTCTTAGGAAAGGCAGCCAAGTCCAAGCTTGGCCAGAAGGATTTCTACAGGGCAGGCTGCCCTCCTATCTTTCCAAACTTTCTCTGTCATGTCACAGAAACCTTTTCACTCTCCCTCACAATGGAAGTGCCCAATGCACCTTTAGCCTCTTCCTCTGATTGGCTGGTTACTCCCAGGAATGCCATTTTAAGTAGGATTCCCTGTCTCAATTCAGCTCAAGGCTATACCCCAAACTCTGGACTTTCTCCACCATGTCCCTTTCTATCCTGCGGCCACTTCCTTCCTCCCCTCTTTTCAGCTTCCTTCCAAGTTGTCTTCTCCCATTAGAATGTAAGACACTTGAGGGGAAGGACGTTTCCTCCGCCCCCCCCCCCCCAGCTGTATTTGTATTGCTAGCACATAATGCCTTACACATAGTAAGGGTTTAATAAATGCTTGCTGCCTGGACTGGGAAGAACCCAGGACCAGCAATCAGAAGGGCTTCACCAGAATTCCACCACCTACTAGCTATGTGTGCCTTCAGGTGGTCAGACTCAGAGTTTTGGAAACTCTTGCTCATAGAGTGGCTCATGATTCCAGTTGAGCTGCTTTGGGCTGAATCTTCAAAACTGTAACTTTTCTGGGAATGCTTCCAGATTGGGCCTTTAAGATGAATCTTATGGAGCTAGAAAATAAATACCAGAAAAGAAGTAATCACATAACTTATGCGAGCCTCAGTTTCTGTAATAGTAATAATGGCTGTTATGAGAACCCAATTAGAGCAGCGGTTCTCAACCTGTGGGTCATGACCCCTTTGGGGGTCAAACAACCCTTTTGCAGGCGTCACTTAAGACCATCAGAAAACACATATTTCCACCCACATGCAGATTCACCCACATACAAGTATTAAAGGGTTGCAGCATTAGGAAGATTGAGAACCGTTGAATTAGAGCATATTAAAATGACATATAAAAATGAGCTCTTATTGTTGGCAAACATTTATACAGGATTTTCCTTTCTCCTATTTCTGTTCTCTACTGCTTACTCCTCCCTCTCCACCAGCTAATGAGAACAGCTAACTGCTTAAGGGTTTCCTGTACAATATGTTGGACTCCTTAGAGAAGTGGATCCTTCCAAGTTCAGTAGATAAATAAATAATATTGGAAATATAACATTTATGATGTGACTTATATGCTCAAGGGAGCAACTATCGGTGTTTTATAGGAATGCACTTAAAAGATACCAGAATAGAAAAGTCCCACCTTGTCCTCCCAGAAGCTGATGATCATTGTTGATTTCCATTGAAATTTCAAAGGAAACATTATCTCCTTCTTCCTTCTTCTTCCCAAACTGTACCTCCCCCTTTCTGTCTTCATTAATGAGTTTTGTTCTTTTTCCATTTCCCCACTTAATGACATTTTATTTTTTCCAAGTACATGTAAAGATAGTTTTCAACATTCAGTTTTATAAGAATTTTTATATGTTTGTAAGATGTTTATAAAATGTTTACAAGAAAAACATTTTCCAAATTTTTTTTCCTCCTTCCTTCATGGGACTCCCCAAGGCAGCAAGCAATCTAACACAGGCTATACATGTACAGTTATATTAAGTATATTTCCACATTAGTCATATTGTGCTCTGCACCACCTTTCCCATGCATGAGGGTGTATACTTTGGACTCCCTAGAGGTCTGGGTGTATATAGTTCTAGTAGATGAATAAATAATGAGCCTATAGCTCAGCTGAAAGGAAAGAGACTGGTGCCTTCCTCAGGTGGTCAGGCCCAGAGTTTTGGAAGCTCTTGCTCATTGAATGTCTCATGATCCCTGTTGAGTTGCTTTGAGCTGAATTTTCAAAACTATAGCTTTTCTGGGAGTGCTTCCAGCAGGGATCTTTAAGATAAATCTTATGGAGCTAGAAAATAAATACCAGAAAAGAAGTAATGTTTTAAAAAAATAAGAAAGTTTGTTTTTAAATAAAATTTCTGTTATTTAAACAGAGATTCTCCAAGGCTGCTCTAGCAAGGAGCAGAGCTCACTTATTAATGATGGCCAATAAATGTTTCATGCTCAGGAAATGGTTCCAGTAGACTTTACTCTGGATTGTTTCTGCTAATGGGGGAAAACTATAGCCAACAAAAGCATAATAGCTGGATAATTAAAATGAACAGATAATCTCCAGACTTCACTTGTGCTATTAGTTTGACTGATCCAACCCTTTTATCCTTCCCCCTTAGGTAACAGGGAGCAAAGTTCATCACTCAGAGTTTTATCTTTGCTTTCCCACTATCTGGCTCAGAGTAGACACCCAGGGGTAGGCAGTCACCCAGGGCAGAGCATGTAGGGAGGCATTGGGCACAATAAGTGATAATTTTTATTATGACTTTTTAATAAATACACATGAGAGGGAGATGGAAAGAAGCCAGAAGACTAGTCTTGGAGTAAGGGTTGAAGTTTCTGTCTCTGACATACTAGCTGTGTGACCATGGATAAGTCATTTAACATCTCAAGGCTTCTTTCAACCTCATAAGATGATAAGTTGAAGGCAAATTGCAAAATTGGATCACTGAAGGGAACATATATGTATATATTTTGAATGCCAGAAAATTTTTCTCTTCAAGATTATAGTATTTTCTTGTGGTGATAATGGCCAGCATTTATTTAGTGCTTTAAGGTTTGCAAGTACTTTATAGATATGCCATTTTATCATCATAATGTGTCTTTTATGTAGGTGCTCTTATTATTCCCCCATTTCTACAGATGAGGAAATTAAGGCAGGCAGATTAAGTGACTTGTACCAGGTCACACAGCTAATGTCTGAAGATGGATTTGAACTCAGGTCTTCCTGATTCCAGGGCCAGTGCTCTATCCAGTGAGCCACCTTGATGCTTCACTATATTTGAATTACTAATTAATTTATAGAACTCAGAAATAGAGTAAGCCTACCTGGTTCTTTGTGTACTCAACAGGAAAGACTACCATGACAGTGGTCAGTGATGCTGCAATCACATTTTAATAAGGCACAGAAGGTGCAGAGGTACAGAAATACAGAGACAAAGGGCAAAAAGATGTACAGAGGCTGGTGGTGTGAGGACTAGGATAGACTGATGCAGGAAGACAAGCAGTGTGAGGAAGAGGATGATGAGGAGGAGAGGCACAGAGTATCGCTCATGTCACCTTAGATTAGACTTGAGAGCACTCATCACCATGTACCTGATGGAGAGGGAAGAAACCTTGAAGGACAATTTTGATAGGGTTTTTCAGGGAACCACCTTGGGGTTAGTTCATTAACCTGTCTAGTTAATCTGACCTCCAAGTTGTTGGTAAAACACATCCATGTTATGTCAGAGTTATGAGCATCATATGGTGTTCTGCTGATCTTACTGTGGATGTCTGGAACTTGAGATTTACATATCATAGGACCAAAAGACCCTGACAGCAAAGTCTAGTTGTCTTGTTGTTGGAGTTTCACTTGTCTCTGGAGCTGTCATCAGTATTTGAAATGTCTCTGACTTTGTTCATGCTCAACAGTGAGGCCTCCCTGGGAATATCAGAAAGTGTGGGTGAACCGAGTGAAAACCAGAGCTAACCCAGAGCCCTATGGAACAAGGAAGCTTCTTATGTCCCCAAGGCTTCATGACCCCATTTGGATTTGTTTTGGTGGCAAAGATAGTGGAGTGATTTGCCATTTCCTTCTCCAGCTCAGTTTACAGATGGGGAAATGTACTGCCAATGCAATATTTACAGTGCCTAAGATCATGATAAAGACTGTGACTGTATTGCATGACGTTCAATTACAAAATATACCAGATTCTCCAGGTAGAGAACAGAACTGAAAGATTTATTTAGACACCAGAAAACTGATTCCCAAAACCAGTAAGCCAATTCCATCATAGTACCAGAGATATTCAGAAACCATGATAACACTGAAAGCTGCAGCATCCGTAAGTCTTCCCACAAACCAATATGAGATCAACATTTACTCACTAACCTTTCTCTCTCCTTAATGAGTGTCCTCTCTTTCCTCCAATGTCTGGCTAGCTCTGAACCATCTTCTTGTGGGGTCTGCTTCCCTTCAACAAAATTCCTCCCATTACAGGCTACATGTGACTACATTCAGCCTATTAAGGGGTAGGGAAGATCTTCAAATTCCCATTCCCATTACAGGAAGCTGAGGCAAGCAAGGTTAAGTGACTTGCCCAGGGTCACACAGCTAATAAGTGTCTGTAAATGGATTTGAACCTAGGAAGATGAGTCTTCCTGACTCTAGGCACTCTACCTTAAGCAGTACTTTAGCTGCCCTTTTAGCACATATTACTGGGTGTGATTTTTGGTTAACACATGATGCAGTTAGAAAATTATGCTCCTTTGATTTCTGGAATAGTTTGTGACTTCTAGATTCTTTTTTTGCAATCTTATTTTCTGCTATTGCTACTTTATCCTGACTACTTATAAACTTACCAATTATACTGACTAGAAGTGGGGGTGGTGGTGGTAGGTGGAAGACCAGAAGAAGATATAATTTTAACATAGTGGTTAACTGTGGTAAATGAAGATGTATGTGCTAGAGTTAAGCCTTAAAGCCTCTGGGGATTAACAACAACAACACAAGTAATGACAATTGCCATTTATGCAGTGCTTTACACAGATTTTTTTATGAACTTACTCAATAGAACCATAAACATTTCTGTTTGCAAAGATTAGAAAAGAGAATTGCATATGAATTTGTGAATCTCTATTATGTACAGTTTAAAAATATATATATTAACTTTAATTGATAGTACTAACGCTCAAAGATTTTCTTACTTAAGCCTTACAGCCACTCTATGAGGTCATTGGTACAGGCATTATTATTTCCATTTTATGGATGGGGAGATTGGGGCCTCAGAGATGTTAACACACAAAATTCGGTTATTCTTAATTCTTCCGCCTCTTCCCTCAACTCCTGGAGGTACAAATAAACAAAGAAGGAGGAGGGAAGAGGGAGACAAATCGGGTCAGATAAAAATTGGACAAGCAAACTTTGGATTTTGCAGGATTCTTTCTAGAATTGGAAGAGGTCTTAGAGGTCATAGATAGGTAGGATTTAGAGCAGTAAGGGGACTGGAGGATAACCTAATCCAACAGATGAGAACTGAGGCCCAGATAAATGAAATGGTTCCTTCAAGGTCATGTAGGTAATAAGCAGAAGAGCTGGAATCTGAGTCTAGTCTTATGATTCTGTATCTACTGATCCTTTCATGCTACATAATCCATAGTGATCTGCAGAGAACTCCAGAGAACTCTTGTCTTGCCACGGAATGTTGCTGGTCTCTGGAGCTGTCCTCAGTACTTGAAATGTTTCTGGTTTTGTCCATGCTCAACAATAACACTGGCCCAGGGGTGTCAGAAAGTGTGGGTGAACAGAGTGAAAACCAAAGCTAGCCTGGAGCCCCATGAAACAAGGAAGCCTCTCATGTCCCTAAATCCTGGTTAGCCTAGTCTCCATGCTCCTGACACCACCTTGGTGTTTGACCCTTAGTGTCTTAACTTCTGGACTGGTTTATTGACCTGAAGTCTGTACACCCACTGAAAAGTTTGTGTTTATGATCCCTGAATTGGCCTGGCTTTGGTTTATGACCGTAGTCTGATGACATTTTTACCCCTCCCCTCCCTTTTCATCCTTGTTAAATCTTGGACTATTTGACTGGATCAGAGGATCAAAGGCCTTAGACCTGGGGTAGAGGGAACAGGAGGAGGATTTGTAAGCAACTTAAGGGATCTTCTAGTACTCTCACGCCCATTTTTAAAAAGGAGACTGAGGTGTGGTACTGACTTCAAAGTACTTGGGGTTCTGTCAAACACTATTATTTTCCTTCAGGAACTCCATCTCCTTCGGTGGAATTATATTTGTACTACTCAGCCCAAGAGGACTAGAAGTTACAAAGAAGACAATTTGGGTGTGTTCTCAAGCAAGTCCGTTTCCTCATTGAAATGATAGAATTTTATAATTATAAAACTATAGAATACAATTGAAATTATTATACATTTACAAATATAATTATAAAATAATAATAATATTGAACACACATAATATATAACAATTTTTTCCATCTGTTGAGTCTCAAATTTGTTCCCCAACAAACTGGATCCATTAGTTCTAACTTTGTCTCCTGTGGTTATACAGAGTAAGTAATTTCCTCTTCTACATATTCTCCCTCCAAATATTTGAAGACAGTTGTCATAACCCCACAAAATCTTTTCATTTCTTGGTTAAACATCCTTGGTTCCTCAAACTGTTACTCATATAATATAATATGTTTTTTAAAAAAACTTTTAAAATTATTTAACTTTATTACTGTTGCACCATTTATACAATTACATACAATTTCAATGCATCCATTGTACATTTTGTTTTTATCTTGTTTTTTTGTGTATTTTTTTTCATTTTCCAATGAGTGGTGTATAATATGGCTTTTAAATACTTCTTTGTTTTGGTCAGTCTCCTCTGAACATCCTAAATGTCCTTTCTAAGATGTGATGGCTGTACACATGGTGTGGTTGGCTGAAGGAAGAGTTGTTATTCAGTTCTTTTAGACTCTCTTGGCAAAGATACTAGAGTGGTTTGCCATTTCCTTCTCCAGCTCATTTTACAGATGAAGAAAGGAGGCAAACAGGGTTAAGTGACTTGCTTAGGGCCACACAGCTAGTGTCAGAGGCTGAATTTGAGCTCATAAAGATGAGTCTTCCTGACTCCAAGTCCAGTGCTCTACCCACTGTGCCATCCAGCTGCACTGAAGGAGGAGTACATTAGGACTATTGTCTCTCAGTCCCAGTATCTCATTATTGGATTGATGACCCCCAGTACTTCCAGGAGAGCTCCTTGGAAGATATATTCAACGAGATAAGACATGCTGCAAGTAGTTATTACCTTCCATAATGACAGATTCATTCACAAAATATTCTTTGAATAGAGTTATTCAAGAAGCTGATTCTATTAGCAATCTATCCATGTTTCTTCAACTTTGCCATAAGGATATGATAAGTTTTTGTCAAATGTCTTGAAGAAATCAAACTGCAGTATGTTTGAAGCATTATTCTGATGTACAATCTAGTAGTCACTCAGAAAGAGGGAAATAATTCATTCTTAGTGAATCCATTCTGGTTCCTAGTGAGAGCTCCTTCCCTTTCAAATGTACCTTTAATTAACTGGAACTCCTCCACAACTCCTTCCAGGCTCCCCCATTCCAGTATGCCTTTAGGAGAAATGAACAAATAACAAGAAAACAAGTTGTTGTTATTATTATTATTATTATTATTGTTATAGTTAAGGTTTAATTCAGAAAAATACCTTAATATGCTTCAGAGGCAATACATATTTAATTCAATGAACCCATCAACAAATATTTATTAAGCACCTATTACGTGCCAAATACTGTGTTAAGTGTTGGGGGAACAAGTATAAAGAATGAAACAATTCCTACTCACAAGGAGTGAGTAGGAATATATTCTGAGCCCAACGCCACCTATATTGCCATGCATATTAATTTGTGTTGAGAATTAATTTTCATAATGATCATTTTGAAGTATTGGAAAATTCTGAAGAAAAAAATGTAGGTATATTTGGCATATTGTACTTATGAAAGCAGAAAGGAAATTTCTGCCCTTGAGAAGGTTTCTTTAATTCTCAGTTGACTAGAAAATTAAATGAACCCACACCTTTCCTGAATGGTCTGGTTAATTGAATTGTTGATGTATTATTTTAACCACCATAATATGAATTGAATACGAACAGGCACAAATTCACCCTATGGGTTATGTATTCCAACTAACATCAGAGAGGGTGCTGGAGGAAAGGAGAGAGGAAACCCCAAGATCTCTATGGCTCTCACAGAGCTGGTTGTCTCTATTCCCTTTGGTGGATTGCAGTATTCGTGTAGTTAGACTGAAGGGTCAGTATATGTGGTTTTATCCAATTACGTTCTTTGCTGATTCTCTGAAAAACTTTTTCTTCTTCCCTTATCTACTGCATTTCAATGTTGTCAGTGAAGTAAGAATGTATAAATAATTGTATAAAGTATGTATATACAATATGTATACAGTATTCATATACTATGCATAAAACTCAAATGCATGATGTCCCTCATACGATCTGGTTGCTTGCAACTACTTCCCAGACTTTGTTGACCTAAACCTTTTTAGGTCTTTAGGTAAGGCAAGAACTTGGAGCTTAAGCAACAGAGTTTAAGTACTTACATTCAAACATCCCTGTCCCCCACACCAACTCCTTTCAGGGAAGGGGAGAGGGTGGCCATTTATGGAATCCAATTGGCTCAGTCATACAGTTCTTTGCCAGTTCTTATCCCAGGTCATTTACCAATTATACTAATGTACTATTTGCTCTAATTTGGTCAAGTTCAGGAGCTCAGATTCATCTCTCCTCTCCTCTCCACCACCAAGTTGGGGAGGACAACAGATTATGTATGTTCTTTTTATATCAGGGAGTGCATGGGGAAAAATTTTCTGTGGGACATGGCCATCCCAGATCTCTGTCCAAGTGTCTGGAAAGATAAATACATAGGTACCTTAGCCCACATTTCCCTTTCTCTATCTTTTTTTCTGTCTTGAAAAACAAATATGCAGGCATAGCTTTCATTCTATGCCAGTGGGGGTAGTTGAAGGAGGGAATTTGTCTGTTATTAAAGACTTGAACAGGTGTTTTTGCTATATTGCTAATGTTTCTGAGTATTATATTTTGTTCACCATATGGGATGCACCATACCAGGTGTGAGAAATGCCAAGTGGGCACAAAATTCTCATCAAATCTATTAATTAAGGTCATCATTCTTCCTGAACTGCTTTTATAATACTTCCTTTTTATTTGAGACTCCCCAGACAATTTCTTCCTTCCTTGAAAATCACTTAGCTGCTTAAAACAGTAAATACATTGAAGAAGTCTCAAAAAAACGGGTCTTGAAGTATTTCTCTGGATTTGAGCAAATTTAGATTATGTCATGGGGGCAATCCTGAGGGGGAGAATGAATTTTGAGGGGAAATGAGTATAATAAAAGTTGTATCCCCAATAATACCGTGTGGCTACTCTCCTTCTTTTGTGTTTTTAACCCGTATAAAGTCATATCAAAATGAACAATGATCAGTTTTGAGGAGGAAAAGAAATAAGTGCAGGGTAACCCACAGCCTTAGCAGGGATATACAGAAGGGTGGGGAGACACAGTCCCAATTTTCTTTGCATTGAGGATGATTTTGGTGGTGGGGATGGTGAAGGGGGAGCTCAGGCTTATTGCATCAATGTCTTGGGATTTAAGTCTTTTTCTGATACCAGCTGGTAGAGCCACCTCCTTTAAACAACTAATCATCAAGCATTTTCAAGCACCTGCTGCATGTCAGACCCTGTGCTATGTTCTAGAATACAGATAATGAACCAGTTCTTGCCTTCAAGGGGCTTATAGTCTAGCCAGGTAGACAACATGTAGGTATCTGTGAAACATACAAATAGATATAAGGTAATTTTTTTTTTCAGGAAGGAGGGTTGGGGAAGGGGGAAGGCATTAGCATCTAGGAGAATTAGTAATGGATTCATGTAGAAGTTGGTGTTTGAGCTGAGCTTTGTAGGAAATGGAATTCTAAGAGACAGAGATGAGAAGAGAGTGTGTTCCAGACATGAAGGCCAACTAGTGCAAAGGCAGGAAGATGGAGTGCCATGAGCAAAGAGTGGTGAGAAGGCCAGTTTGGCTGGATCAGCATGTGCCTGAAGGGCAATAATATGTAATACGGCTGGAAAGGTAGAATAAGGACAAGGGGTGAAGGGTTTTAAACGCCTAACAGAGTTGATCTTTGATATACCAGGGAGACACTCCCACTGGTTACCTCCCTGAGTCATTGCCTAGCTACTATCAGTGAAATGGGAACATAGCACAGGGCCAGTGTAATATAATGGAAAGAACATAGGACTTGGAGTCAGAAAGACTTGGGTTTTATTTAACTTTTATAGAGTCATTTAACTTCAAGTCTCCGTTTTCTCAACTATAATCTAAAGATAATAATTCTTATATTAAACTTTCCTCTGAAGTCATATTCCAGTGCCTCATCCTGGGTTCTTGATCATTATACCAGTGGGATGCAGCCTCTGGGATGTCCCAAAAACTAGGAAGGGTTCAAGTATAGAGCCAATGATTGAAGTATTTCTCTGGGTTTGAGCAAATTTAGATTATGTCATGGGGGCAATCCTGAGGGGGAGAATGAATTTTGAGGGGAAATGAGTATAATAAAAGTTGTATCCCCAATAATACTGTGTAGCTATTCTACTTCCATGTTTTTAACCCATACAAAGTCATATCAAAATGAACAATGATCAATATTCAATCAAAACTAACATTTATAGAGACCCAACTTAGCCTAGCAAAACTTAGAAAGTCTCATCACCAGAAAGCTGTGACGAATAATAATAACTAGAAATTACATAGCACTTTACAGATGTCATCTCATTTTGTCCTTACCACAAATTATTATTCCAACTTTACCAGATGAGGAAACTGAGGCAGGCAGACTTGCCTAAGATTATATAGCCTATAAATTTTTGAAGTTAGATTTGAACTCAGGTCTTCCTGACTCCAAGTTCAGCACTATATCCAATGTGCCATTTGGGACACATCATTTCATGACCATAGTATTTATTATGACCATCAGTTAAGGTATGGAAGAAATGTTGCTATCATCAGAGTACTTGCCTCCGGGGATGACATCTTTTGTACTTTGCCATGAGTGCTGGATCTGGAGACAGAAAATCTAGCTTCCAAACCCATATCTCTAACTTACATCCTGTGTGACCTTAGGCAAGTCACTTAAAACCATTAGGCTTGAAATGGATTTTAGAGACCAGCTAGTGTGGCCTTTCTTGAGGCTCAACTTCCTTATTTATAAACTAAGGGATTTAGAAATTAACACGAATTTTTAACTTGAGATCTGGGAACTTGTCTTAGAAAAAAATTCTGGTAACTTTATTTTAGTAATATTTAGTAATATTTTAGTAATAATATTTTAGTATTTTAGTAATAATTTCCTTCATAACTTTTTCTATTTTATTCCATGTATTTAAAAATATTATTCTGAGAAGTGGCCCAAAGACTTCACTAAACTGCCGTGAGTTCCATGACACAGAAAAGATAAACAATGGACCCGATGGTGCCTAAGGTCCCTTCCTAGCACAGATCTTTGGAATGACTATTATTCACTATATGCTAGAGATGACCTTGTTAATGACCTTCCTGCCAAGGCTTCACACAGCAATTGGTGGTATACCTCTTGAATGCACTACCCATAGAATACAATATTATGTTATGTTATGCAATTATATTATATTAATAATATGATATATAATATATATTACATTATCTTGTGTAAATTGTATTTCATCCCATTGAATCATATAATTAATTATATCATGTCATGTCATGTCACATTATATCAATTATTATATTCTTCCCCTGCTAGATTTCACAAGGGCAGGGACTACATCTTTTTCAAATTTTGAAGCTCCTCTCCACTATATCTAGTACCAGTGCCTTGAACACATAAGGTGCTTAATCAATGTTTGTTTTTTCCTGACCTACCTGAACAGGAGATTGGAGACAGCCATGCCCAATTTTACCGCATTAAGGTTCATTGAACCTGAAGTTCAGCTCTCGTACTCCAGGTGGCAGCAAAGCTCCAGTCAATCGTGGGTTCTGTAGCATGGAAATTTAACCAACAATTTGACTGCCATAACACCGCCCCCCCCCCCCCCCAAATCTGAAGAACTGCAGAATCTTCTTTTAGAAGAAGGCCTCTCTGAGCAAAGTAGTTGCAGTTATTGAACCGTCCCTTCCAAACTGGCAAGGCCAAAAGGGAGAAACATGGATGGAGGTAGGGTCAGGCTTGAGTAGGAGCAAGCTTGATTCTGATTAGAAAAATCTGAGAGCTTTCCTTTCAGTATTCTGGTCATCTATAGAGGAAAAGCTTCCTACTCCCAAACCCAAGCCTTCCTACCTCTGTTGCCAGCCAGCAGAAAATGAAGGTTATATAATGGATCAATGGCTTCTGGAGAGGGAATTTTGCCTACATTAGTAATACACCATTTTTTTTTTGATTGATGACTGCAGTGGTTAGAAATATTAATGGACCTCAGCTAGGTCATATATGAGCCCTGGGCAGATTTCCTCCTCCTCCTCTTCCTCCTTCTCCTCCTCCTCCTCCTCCTCCTCCTCCTCCTCCTCCTTCTCCTCCTCCTCCTCCTCCTCCTCCTCCTCTTCTTCTTCTTCTTCTTCTTCTTCTCCTTCTCCTCCTCCTCCTTCTCCTTCTCCTCTTTCTCCTTCTCCTTCTCCTTCTCCTTCTTCTTCTTCTTCTTCTTCTTCTTCTTCTTCTTCTTCTTCTTCTTCTTCTTCTTCTCCTTCTCCTCCTTCTCCTTCTCCTTCTCCTCTTTCTCCTTCTCCTTCTCCTTCTTCTTCTT
>CM053593.1:49551844-49571844 GCA_028646575.1 Pseudocheirus occidentalis
TTCTTCTTCTTTTCCTAGAGGTTGGAATATGCCATGGAAAAGGATTTAAAGTAATAACTATTGTTGTTACTGATAATTTCAGTCATATCTGACTCTTTGTGAACTCATTTGGGGTTTTCTTGGTAAAGACAGTGGAGCGATTCACCATTTCCTTCTCCAACTCATTTTATAGATGAGGTAATTGAGTCAAACAGGGCTAAGTGACTCGCCAAGCTCACACAACTAGTAAGTGTCTGAGGTTGGATTTGAACTCCTATCTTCCTGATTCCCTTGTGACATCTAGCTGCCCCACTACTGATAATACTGTCACATTTCTGTGCCGTATTAAAGTCTTCAAAGTACTTTCCTCCTAACAACCTAGGGAGGTAGTATTCTTATCTTCATTTTACAGATGAGGAAATGAAGAGAGAGAGACTAAGTAATTTGCCTAAGGCCACAAAACTGGAACACGAGGGAGCCAGAATTCATATCCAGATCATCTGAGGTCAGGTCCTAGGCCTAGCTCTCATCCAGAAGATTAATTCAGTGAGCAGCAGTGATCTATTTCTGTCACATAGCCTTAATTCTGTGGATGACTAATCGAACCTAATAGAAAGATTGTCATTGTGCCTACAGCCTGGTTCATTTTGCTGGATTCTGGAGAAAAAGGAGGATAGTCACCATGGAAGGCCTCCACTATGTAATAGTCATGCTTCCCTTTATTGCTCCTGTGATGTTTCACTTCTCTGATTTTCTCTTACTTTAGGGTCTGTTCCCTTTGTTTTTCACAGAGAAAATTTTCTCAATGTTCTTTTCATCTCTCATGCCCATGCCTAAGTTATTACAAATGCCTACAATTATTTCTTTGTTTTAGCTCATCATTCTCTTATCTACCTAGAACTTAAATCCTGCTTCCTCTTGGGAATAAAGGAAAAGAGAAGCCTATTATATACAATATCCCATAACTCTCTGCTCACTTTTCATTCTTTGCTTGCCTGTGTGATAAGTATGTGTTTATTAAATATATAGATTTATTTAAGGGTTGTTCAGCAGTTGTTATGCATCCCTGTAGCATTAACGTGGCCTAGCTTGTCTGATTCAATTTAAAAATCATTAAGCACTCTCAAAGAGCTTACACCCAATATAGGGAATCTATGTCTGCACAAATAAGTGTGCTAGTCTACTAAGGTAGAATGTAATGAGTGCATGATGGAGGTCTAAATAAAGTGTCAGGAGAAATGTGAGGAGGGAGAGGTGATTTTCAGTGTGAGCATTAGGAAAACCTTTGTGGGGGAGTGGTTCCTGAACTTAGCCTTGGAGGAAGAGAAAGATTTCAGCAGGCAGAAACATTTAGGGAGTATATTTTAGTCATGGGGACTGGCTCACATAAATCTATAGCAACTGGAGAGGGCAGTGCAAAAGCTTGACTGGAAGACAATGCTCGAAGAGCATGAATGAACAATAAGCTTGGAAAGGTGGATTGGAACCAGTTGTACATGGTCCTGAAGATAATGGGCAAAAGCCTAAATATTTTTGAGCAGGGAATTGATGTGGTCAGACCTGTGCATTAGGAGGATTATTTTGGCATCTCTGTGGGGTCTTGTAAGGGAGAGAGACTAGAGGCAGAGACAACAGTTGTAAGGTTATTTAAATAGTCTGACAGAGAGTTAATAGAGGCTTGAACTAGTCTGGTGGTAACGTGAGTGGAGAGGAGAGAGAGATAAAAGACATTGTCAAAGTGGAATTGGCAGGACTAGGGAGTTGATTGGGTGAAGGGTTAGGGAGAGGGGAAAGGTGACTAGTTAAGTCAAAATAGAGATGTCTAGCAGGAGATTGGAAATATAGGAATGTATTTTAAGGATGAAATAACAATGGCTTACACTTTAAGGCTGATAAAGTACTTGTCCCATGACATACCTGTAAGAAAGGTAGTGCATGAATTATTATCTCCATTTCATAATGAGGAGACTGATCTTTATAGGGGTTAAGGGACATACACAGTATAACATAGCTAAGTACAAGTAAAAAAACCAAGGTTTGATCTTAGGTTTCCTAACTCCAAGTCTATCATACCTTCTAGTATAACATCCTATCTCTTATCCACACTAGATGTATAGAGCTGTGAGTCAATCAATAGCATTTAGTAAGCTCCTTTGTATTTGACTGCTTGGGGATACAAAAACGAAAATGAAGGAGCATCAGTGCTCCTCAAGGAGCTTATTACACACACATATCTATAAAAGATAAGAAATAAATGCAAGATAATTTTTTGAGGAAGGTAGTAGTAGCTGAGGAAATCAGGATTGGCATCATGTTTAAAGTGGTCCTTGATGACCAAGCCCTCAAGCTTTGAAGGAGCTTTGAAGGAAGTTAAGGATTCCAAGAGAAAAAAGTGAAGAAGGAGTACATTTTTGTTTTTTTTCAGTAGTTTTTCAGTCTTGTCCAACTCTAAGTGATCCTATTTAGGGGTTTCTTGGGAAAGATATTGGAATGGCTTACTGTTTCCTTCTCTAGGTAATTTTTTACAGACAAACAAGGTTAAGTGACTTGCCTAGGGTCACATAGCTAATAACTGTCTGACACCAGACTTGAACTCAGAAAGATGAGTCTTTCTGACTCCAGGTCCAGCGTGGTATGCATTAAGCCATCAAACAGTTTGGCATTCTATAAATGGATAAAGTATGCAAAGACATAGGGGCATATGTAAGGAAAGGAAAGAAGGACTAGTTTGACTGAGCAGTAGTATGTATGGAAGCGAGGAATATGCAATAAATCTGGAAAGGTAGGATGGAGTTAGGTTGTAAAGGGCTTTAAATGCCAAATGGGTTTTATGTTTGATCCTATTCCTTATAGGTACCTATCTTATATCTGTCTATCTACCCACTTATCCATCTCTCTCTCTCTCTTTCTCTCTGTCTGTCTCTCTCATCTATTTCCATCACCACTCATCTATCTATCTATCTATCTATCTATCTATCTATCTATCTATCTATCTATCTATCTCTCTACCTATCTATCATCTATCTCTATCACCTGTCATCTATCTATCTATCTGTTTTTTCTGTCTCCATCTATACATCAAAGATCGGAGTTTATTGACTAACATGGACAGTCCTCTTAGGAAAGTCACTATTAGAAGAGGGAGGAAAACCAAACAGGAGGTTATTGCAATAGTCCAGTTGAGAGCTGATGGAACCCTGTACTAGGGTGGTGTGGCCTTGTGAGTGGAGAAAAGGATATGGATGTGAGCAGCCTTGTAGAGTAGGAACTACAGAATTTGACAACTGACTATTTGTGGTGAGTTAGTGGATAGAAGGAGCGGAGGCTGGCACTGAGGTCACCCACTAGGGTAAGTAGAAGAAAGGTGGCTTCCCCTATAGACACAGGAAACTTAGGAAGAGGAATGCTTTAAGTTTTCAGAGAAGTAAAGACTGAAGCTATGGCTGTTCACTTGCTACCCATGTAACACCGTTCCTTACTTAATGTTCTTAAGACTCAGTTTTCTTCATTTGTAAAATGTTGGGATTAGATTAGATGATCTTGAAGTTACTTTTATCTTTAAATTCTAAAAATAGGAAAGATTTCTGAGTGAAAAAGCAGAAAGGAGAGAAAAGGACTAAGGATAAATCTTCTGAGGACATCTACCTTTGGGGAAAGGATGGGGAAGAGGAACAAGTGGAGGAGACCAAGAAGGAATGGTCAGAGAGGAGGGAGCAGGAGTGTGCTGGAACCCGCTTGAACTGGTTCAAGAAAGTCTGTTGTTCATGACTAATATGGTTGTGTACATGTATAACCTATATCAAATTGCTTACTGTCTTAGGGAGGAGGAAAGGAAAGAGGGAAGGGAGGGAGGGGCAAGATATGAAACTTAAAATTTTATAAAAAAACCAAATGTTAAAAAAAAGAAAGCTTGTTGTTAAAATTTTGGTGTGAACATTTATACTTTGAAAATCAACAAACCCTAAAAATCAGGGCTTTACATATTTATTTACTTTATTTTAAAAACTTGTTTATCTTACTTTTTTATTTACTTATTTTTAAATTTTTTCCTTTATTTTTTAACTTTGCTTTTTGTTTACTTTTAGATTCTACAACTTAAGGAAGTGATAGAGAACATTTTAACACTGTAGTTTAGACTTAAAAGCATGTTATCTCTACACTTTTTCCCCCAGAGAGCCAGTGGGAAGGAAGTAATAACCAGCCATGCCATGGGAGCCACAAGTATCTCTTGTGTGCTTTCTCTGCCCCGTAAAACTAATTTTAAGCTGATTTCACCTGTAAAAATATTGTATAAGGAGAGGGTGAGTGGTACAGGGTGATTTGCCATCAGCACTAAGCCCCAAACCCTCTAGAGGCCCTAGCCACTTCTCTGTCTCTGGGAGATGACTTCTCCATGGAAACAGAATTGATGTAACAATCCACAGTGCAGGGTCTCAATATTCACTACAATCTTAACACTAAACTGAGGTGGAAAACAGCTGGGCAGCCCCTGCTAAGACCTTCCAAAGCCAGCCAAGCAAGGCAGGGGAACATTCATGAAATGGAAAGGGGTGGGGAATGGGCTGGGAGAGAGTGTTATACTTGTAGAAACAGAGTAGGACAGTCCAAGGGAAAACTGGTCACTCAACAGCTGCTTTTGTTAGAAGTCAAATGACCTTAAATTGCAGGAAGGAAGAATCTAGTTTGGTCTGGTTCTTTGGAAATAATGCCCACAACTCCTCCTTGGTAGCACCTACCCTTGGGCCAGGAACTGTTCCCAGAAGTTTAACACTTTCTAGAGTCTTACAAACCTGTTTTCCTTTCTCTTCTCTCCCAAAGGTAAATAAGAATAGTTTTCTTACCCACAGAGCTCTGGGTAGTAGGCAGAAAGTGGGCACTAGAAACCCAATATAAGTTGATGTATGGCGTACCTATGCCACGCAAATGGTCTGGTGTAATCACATCTTTGTCTATATTGATTTCTTGGGTTTTTTTTCCCCACCTTCCCAGTGTTTCCATTTCTAAAATTTCTGTATTCTAGAGGGGGACTTTTCAGACAATAAGTCCAATTTACACTTTGCTTCCTTAACTTCTGACACTTTTTTCTGTTCCAAGAAGACAGAGTAGAAAAGGAGGGGAAAGAAAGATGGTTTACCTCAAATATAGGCAGCAAGAAGCAGTTCCATTCCATCCCAATCATTCTATTCAATAAATATCTATTAAATGCCTACTTAATGCAAGACAAGAGGCAGCTAGATGGCTCAGTAGATGGATTGCTGGGTCTGCAGTTGGAAGACCTGAGTTCAAATCTGATCTCAGATACCTAATAGCTGTGTGACCCTAGTGGAGAAGAAAATGGCAAACCACTCTCTTCCAAGAAAACTCCGTGGGCAGTCATGGCATACTATGGTTCACAGGGTCACAGAGAGTCCGACACGACTCGACGACAACAATGCGCCAAGCACTGTGCTAAGTGCTCTCCAGATATCATTTTATCTGATCTTTTGAAGGAGCTTATTTTCTACTATGAAAATTCAACCTGTGCATAAGTAAGTAATTACACAAAATGTGCAAAGTAATAGGAAGTTATTTCAAGAGGTAGAATGATCAACATTCTCCCTTAATAACTAAGGGGATGAGGAAGGGCCCCATGTAGGAAGTTATACTTTAATTGTGCCTTGAAGCACAATTCATTCATTCATTCATTTGTGTATTTATTTGCTTGTTAGTTTATTTTTATACTGTTTCTTTAAGTGATCAGAATGACTTGTGGTCTTGTGTGTCTGATCCCATATGTGATATTTCAGTGTTGAGGCAGTATAGCTCTCTGCATTTATTTCAAGCCTTGACCATATCTTGTCACTGAGAAAAACCCAAGCTGGAGATTGCAGTTCGAAGAGATACTTATACTTCACAAACACCTTTTTCTCTGGTCAGCCCCACATATGGTTAGCTTCCTCTTGGTCTTACAGTATTACCTCTGTTTTTTCTCTCTCCATACTCTTCCCACTCACCTACTCTCATCTCTTGGGAATGTTCCATTTCCTGGAGCACACAGAACACCAAATCACGGCTTCATCCACCTTTCTATTCTTTGTAGAAACAGAGATGACATGACAAATTCAATTCATGCTCATCTCATTGCTCGTTATCCTCTTAACACAAAATTAGGCTTCCTTTGTGTTAAAGAGATGATATCTGAGTGTATGAGGATGGTGGAATGGGACCCTTCCTTATCCTGGTTCCCCACCTGCCATGAGAGTCTGAGGAAGACAGGGAAGGAGGGGGATTTGGAATCAGAAAACATTTAAATCCTGAGTCTGCTGCTTACTGGTCATGTAATTTTGAGAGTGCCAGTTAAATTGTGTGCATTTCAGTTTCCTCATCTGTAAAGTGGGGGAGCTGGAGATTGTGAGGCCCCATCTGACTTTAAATCTGTGATCTACTGATTTTCAAGAAAGGCAGTTCAACTGACCAGATATCCCCTTTAAAACATTCCTAATTAGGTATTCGTCTAATCTCTGAATGAAGACATTTGATAAAAGGGAAACTAATACTTCCTGAGCTCATCCATTTTTTTGGAAAGCTCAATTATCTGCAAATTTTTCCTTATATTAAGCCTAAATTTATTTCTGTGCTACTTTTATTCATTGCTTATAGTTAGTAAATCACTTAATGTCTCTAAGTGTACAAATGGAAAAGCAAACTCTGTTTATCAGAGTTCATAGATTTAACCAGAAGGCTGGCTAGGTGGTGGGGTGGGTGGGACATGAGCTAACAATAATGAAAAATTAAAAGAAGACAGAACTACTCAACTCTTTGTTTCTCTTCTCTCCCATGGATAATGATCTTTAGACTGGAAAAGATAGAATAAAAATGATTAGCAGGGAGGTAAAATGCAAAATAAATCAAGAGGTGGTAAGAGTAGCAAACTTGTTTTAGTGGGTCCAAGTAAATGATTGAATGATACTGAAAGAACTGTTAGTAGCCATCTATTCATTTAGTTGTGGCAATATTATAATTAATAACTGATGAGCAGTTGCTTTCTAGGTCTTTGGTAGAAGAATAAAATGTTCTTTTCTCATTTGACTTCAACCAGAGCAATAGATCTCAGGAAAGAGGGGTCCCCAATGGGTCATTTTGATTGGAGTAGGTGGTGGCTTTCTATTATTTTTTATTAGGGGAGGATCCTTTTGATTATAAATGGAATTGTCCCTTGGAAAAAATGTGTGTGTAATGTATTTGAGTGTGCACTTTCACTTACCTTAAATTTAGCAGTGGCTGGAATGTAGCAGGTAGAACATGGCATTAAATTCTCAGGAAAAAGGAACTGGGGAATAGTGAAGAAGGTCAAAACATGGATATTTTAAGCTCCTTTCTCCTTGATCTTGCTCTCTTTTCTGCAAAGTAAGACATCAGTGGCTTGATTCTGCTCAGGGTAGCTTTTCTTCTTTACCAGGTCAATTGTAGGGTAGAGCTAAAAGGTGTCTTCTTTGTTGGGAGAGTTCACCTACTTACCTTGTTTGAAGATAGCAATGGATAAGGACTAATTTACTCCTGGTAGGCATATAAACAAGCAGAGTTCTCCCTCCCTCCCTCCTTTCCTTCTTTCCTTCCTTCCTTCTTTCTTTTTCCCTCTTTTCCCTCTTCTTCTCTCTCCTCTCCCTTTTTTCCGTCCTCTTCCTCTCTCCACATAGGAAAATATACCCTTACCTGTGGGTGCTCTGTCCAAAGGAATATAAATTTAGATCGATTAAACCTAGCAAGATATCTTGGGGTGTACAGGCTAGATTTCTTTTTTATGGACCATGCCTTAAACCCAAAGTGCTCTCCTCTCATTAATTGACTAACTATTGGTCTCAGCCAAAGCCTCAGTTGGTCATTGTTTGGATTCTGATGGCTCAGAGTGAGTGTAAATAGCGATTTCTTCTGTTTTGGTCAGAAATTCTGAGGGTCTTCACTTCCCAGATTGATTTTTTTTCCCCATCTAACTAAAAGAGGCCATTCTTTTCCTCATTTAAATTCAATCCACTTGCAAATCATGACATTTCCTTCCTGATGTCATGGTCCCCTTTGTGAACAAAGTATAAACAACAAAAAACAACCATAAGGGTAAGGATTACTCTTCTGGTAGGCAGATAACTACTTAGACTTCCCTCTTCTTTCCACTAAAAGTTGGGAAATCTTCATGGCTTCATGTCAACATTGGCTCCACTGGGAAAGTTATTCATTGCTATTGTTCTCTTAGAAATAATTATATGACTTATATTTTTAGGATATTTGTTAAGGAGTCTAGTCTCACTTACGCAGGAATCATTTTTGACAGACTGGCTTATTTGCACTGTTAGAAATTTCTCTCTATAGCTTATATACTTAAACATTCCTATTGATTATCTCTTTGTCCAGAATATAATTATTTAGTGGGGTTCAGTCTATTTGAAGACCCCTAAGTGAAAAGAGAACTCTGGACCTTCATAGATTTTAGGAGGTTGTAGACTAGTTTACAAGATGATTGGTGGAGAATAAGGGGCAGTCTCATTAACAGCTGTTCTTTGAAAAATCATGGCAAACAGGAAAGAAACCATAGAAGCAGGATGAGCACATAGTATCCTGATTTCCAAAAAGGGAAGAGTTTAGAGTCTTCACATTGAATGACTCGCGAGTTTCATTTCTATTCCTGGCTAAATTCCAGAACATTTAGTTAAAGGAATGGTTTCTGAGCATTTAGGAAGGGAATCAGTGATTGCTCTCATCCAGTAGGGCTTCATTAAGAAATGGTCATAACGGACTAACCTTATAACCTTTTTTTGATCATTCACTTTAGGGAATCATTTTGATAATTTGCTTCAGGGAATTTCATAGACATAGTATACTTAGATTTTTAGAAAATTGTCAAATAGCATGACATTTTCTCATGATATTTTTTAGATTAAATTTTATTTTTTCCAATTAGCCAAAATCTGCCTTCTTTCTGTCTTCCCAAACTTTGGTGGGAGTACCAAATCTGTCAGCCACAGCCTGCTTTTGTACAGCCCAAGAGCCAAGAATGGTTTTTGCATTTGAAAATACAATTATTTAAAAAGGTAAAAACCATTCTTAGCTCCTGGGTTATACAAAAGCAGTCTGTGGGCTGGATTTGGCCCTGAAACCTGGTTATAGTTTGCTGATCTCTGGATTAGATGAGCTCTAAGATTCCTTCCAACTCAGAAGTGCACTCAGTACCCAAGCACTTTCTACCCCACCAAGGGTTGTTATTATTGTTGTGAAAAATGGAGCAGTCCATTCTTTGGAGAATTCTAATTTCAGGGGCCCCAAAGAGCAGTGCAGAGATACATGGCAGATGCTTTGCTTGTAGGCTGAAGCATATTGCCAACAATGACTTGTGTGTAAGAAGCAAAGTGAGAAATATTATAGAGGAGATGTCAGATCAGAAAGGGAGGTCATGATGTAGCAAGAACATATCATAAGAGCAAAAGAGAACAGGTATGTAGTCCAGATGTTACACTGGTCTCTTTGGAATGCTAAAAAAGGAAACTTAGAGCAAAGGGAAAGTGAAAGAAAAGGAACAAACCTTTCTAAAGCACTCACTATGGGTCAGGCATTGTACTAAGCTCTTTCCAAATATGTTCTTTTATTTCTCACAACAATCCTAAGAGGTAGGTGCTATTATTATCCCTAGTTTACAGTTATGGAAACTAAGATAAACAGGAGGTTAAGTGACTTGCACAGGGTCACAAGGCTAGTATCTGAGGCTGAATTCGAACTCAAGTCTTCCTAACTACAGACCTGGCACTCTATCCATACTGCACTCCAGAGCAGGAGTGCTTAATGTGAGATCCATGAACTTGGATGTGAAAAAAAGAATTACATCTTTATTTTCACTAATCCCTGGTTGAAGTTCAGCATGTTTTTCTGTTATGAACATAGGCAACAAACCGCAGTAATGTTAGCAGGATCTGTGACTATCATCAATAGCAACCACAGATACTTGTTGTATCATATTCCAGTGGATGAAGATATTTCAGAATAGTGTTAAAGCTCACAGCTTCTAAAAATTAAAATAAAACCTGCCACTAGATCACATGTGATTGCAGTCTTCTTGTCTCCAGACTGTATTCCAATATCATTGGTTTCCTTTTGTAATCCTGCACTATTTTGTTTTGTGCATTTAAAAACGGTACTCTGAGAAAAGTTCTCAAGCTTCACCAGATACTGCTAAAGTGGGGTCCATGACCCAAAGCTGAAGATTTAAAGTATAGTCTCAGTATATTGCATGAATTCAGGCAGGTAGGTGATACCACAGTACATGGACCATGGAGCTGGGGTCAGGGAGACCTGAGTCCAAATCTGACCTCAGATATTTAATTAGCTATGTGTCTTAGGGCAAGTCACTTAACCTCTGCCTGCATCAGTTTCCTCAACTGGAAAATGGGTACAATAATAGCATTTACCTCTCAGGGTGGTTGGAAGGATCAAATGAGATGTTATTTTTAAAGTGTTTAGCATGGTGCCTGGAACCTAGTAGTCAATATATAAATGCTAGCAATTATTAGATGCTAGCTATGTTTTTTTTTTCTAAAGAGGATTTATAGAATAGCACAGACAAGACTTATAGAGGATGAGAAGGTATGGATGGGTGTGAACAGCACCATTGGAAGGAATATTCAGTGATGAAATCATGGATATATGTTCATTTTACAAGTCTTTTTATGAGGAAAGGAGTGTGGCAAGTGGCAGGGTCATTAGACTGAGGAATAGGGAAGCCTGGGTTCTATAATAACTATAGTAGCCTTGGGAAAGTAATTTCATTTCTTATTTTTCTTATTTATAAAATGGGGAGTGGTAGGATAAAGTAACTTCTAGGTCCTGTTCCTTCTGTATGACTTTGCAGCATAATTTTACTATTTTAAATGTTTATAGAGGGTGAGACTTGTTTGATATTTACTTTTACAATAAACCACTGGTCATCTCTGTGGTGTCTTTGATGCCAAGGCTTCGGTCAGGAATGGAGTCCCCACTTATAACTTTCTTATGGACAAACACCATCTATCTACTTTACCCACCATCTGTTTTGTGCCTGACTTACAAGAATAGGATGCATTGGGGTAAGAAGGCAGAGAATTAGCTTTTTAAAGATCTGGAGACTGTTCCAAATCTATTTTAGCCCTAAGTTTGAAGGAGCTGATGCAATGAAAGAAAGTAACCAGTGATGTCTTTGTTCTTTGTCATTTTTGAGAATTCCCAGTTTAAATATATCGTTCATCTATCATCACTTATGACACCGAATCTGTGCCCCTCCCACTTGGGAATGTACAGCACAAGGGGGAAACACACACAGAGAAATTATAGACAGGAACAAAGTGTTTACCAGGATTAATATTTGACCATGATGGCTGGGCAGGTCCACTGACTACGAAAATTAATCTTGTGCCTTTTGTTAAGAATGGGCAGAATACCAGGTTGTTTCTCTCCATTTCAAAGAGCAACAGATAGCCAAATATAAGCACAGATTTATCTAAATTGCAAGATGAAATGGCCTATCATTAACTTGCTCTGACGCTGTAGTGTAGCAATAGACCATGTGACACATTTTTTCTTACTGTTCACCTTGAGTTTTTGAAAGTGACAATGAATATATATGTGATTATACGTGCGTGTATATATGCATGAGCCACTTTTCCTTCAGTGTACCATCTTCTTAGTCTGTACTAAGTTGACCCAGCCTTTGAGGAATGATGTGTGATGCTTATGGAAAGGGAAAGAAGACAAAAGAAGAATGGTCCATGTAAAGGGACTTTAGGGGAGACATTTTTGTGAGCTTAATAGGCTTTCTTGTTTTTTTTTTTTTAAATCACATAGGAAAGATTTTTTATACTTGATCTTGTATTGATTGAATCAAGTGAAAGAGGGCTTGCCTAGGCTTCAACTGGAGATTAAAAGTGAACTAGCCATGGTTGGACTGGAGCAGTCTTTATTCTTAGGGCAAATTCATTTAGGTGGCAAAGTAGTACATTTGGGTGCAGGATGTTTTGGCTGCAGCTGTAGTGGTATGAAGGAAAGGGACAGCCTACCTTTCTCTACCCTCTCCCCTTCCCCCCACTCCCCAAGAATATTGCCTATGTCTCCCATTGGATCTGGGGGTAGGGGAAGCAGACCTCGGGAGAACCAGTGACAAGACCCTGGTGGTAGTAGGCTGGGATTGCTGTGTTGTGAAAGAACATGGAGTTGGCACGGGAGGATGAAGTGATTGTATGTGTTTGGGGGTCATAGTTACCTTGAGAAGGAAGTCTCACACCTCCATGGAGAAGACTCTCCTCTTCCAGAAGAGGAAGCATGCCTTTCTTCCCATGTTGGTTGCCAACTAAGGCGGCCCCATACTTGTTCTGAAACTGTGCTGATGCTAAAAAGAAAGAAAATAAAGAAATCCCTCTTGGCTAAGGTTTGGTAGTAGAGGCTTTCCTTTAGAGATGGAAGCAATGTGGTTACATTAGTTTAACATCTCTTCTGGGGTCACTTTCCTAAATTGCACTTTTACTCTTATGTTGTGAGCCCCATACTGTGGCTATTACTTCTAGTCAGAGTCCTAATCTTAGAAGAGGAGCTGAGTTTTTAGTACTGTTACTCACAAGCCCCCACTGGTATGCTCTCTATTAACAATCAGCTAGTTGACTCAATTTGCTTTTAGCAAACACATGTTTGCTGGTGATGTAGAAAGAACAGTTAGTACAAAACATTTCCCTCCACCAAAAAAAGAAAAAAAAAGAGCCAGGGACAATTCTGTCACAAATACACAGATCCACAAGGCTAAAACTTGGAGCAAAATAGTAAGCATATATATAGGATTACACATGTAGCAAAGGGATAATAAACAGCTACTACCATTTCATGACTTGGAAGTCCTTTCTTGAGTTCATAGCCAGAATCCTTCTCTGGTGCAAGCTTCTTCTTGAAGTTACTTCCACTCTTGGGTAATTGTATTTTCACATCTAATTTTCCCCAGTGTGTCACTCTGTTTCTAGTTGAATGTATCTTTTGTTGGTTTAATATTTTTGTGAACCTTCTACTCTTAGAATCTGATGTTGTTCTCTTTGATATTATAGTCTACAGTTACTCATGATGACTGATGATGATGACATGGTCAAAATAGAAGGGAGAGACTTAGAGAAAAAGAGAAAGATTAAGAGAAAGAGAGAAGTTGAAAGAGAGAGGAGAGGAGGAGAGAGAAAGAGAGAGGGGGGGAGAGAGAGAGAGAGAAAGAGAGAGAGAGAGAGAGAGAGAGAGAGAGGGAGAGAGAGAGAGAGAGCGAGCCTGGCTCCAACTCCGCAGTCCTCAACTCCCTAATTTGGAATCCTTCACTTTTTGACTGGCCCACTGCTTGACAAGCCTCCTGCTGAACTGACTGCTATTTTTATATATAGATTCAGGGATTTGTCTGATTCTTTCGGCCAATCATTAGATATTTCCTATGTGGCATCATTTGCTTTCCTCCGATTAGCCAAGCCCTATAATCCTCTCAAATTGATTAATAGCTTATTTATATGCTGAGTGAGGTTGAGAGAAAATTTCTTAGCACTTACTAAAGGTTTACTCTGTTGATTCAATTGAGATGTCTGGGTCTTCCACGATTACATTAACTGAGATGAGGGGTAGAACCCCTACCTTTACATTAGGAAGATTTGGGGTTTAATTCTATCTTAGACACTAACCCCAGACAATTCACATCACCTTTCTGAGTCTCATTTTCTATAAAATGGGGATAATAATAGTACCTAACACAAGGTTACTATGAGAATCAAATGAACAGGTATATACAAAGTAGCTTGCACAACCTTACATACTACCTACAAGTTAGTTATTAATTATTATTATTAATTATTATAATATTTATTATTATTTTATTAGCTCCCCAAAGCCATTTCTTGGCAGGGCCCTCATGAAATAAAACCCTTCTGCTGTGCTGAGCCACTGCTGCATGCATTTGTAATGGCTGTTTCACTCTCAGCCCCCTGCTGCTGGGTGAGTCATTCCACTCAGAGACAGCCATTCTGGGTCTTGTGTGGGCGGCTGCTGCAGAGAGAAATTTGTTCCTGGATTGATCACTACCCTGTGCAAGAGAACAATTGTCCTAAATGTGTCTTTGATTTGTCATTATTTTTAATATCATCTTTATTATTACTGCCATGACAGCTGTTCTTTGTATGTAAAGTGTCCAGAAAAGGAATGGGCATTCACAGGGTACAGTTGAGAAAGTGGCTTCCTTCTCTCCCCTGTGATACTCAATTCTTCAAGGACTTAGCACCCCACCCCTCACCCCCTGCCCTTACTCTCATAAGGTTGAGCTCTTTCCCTTTGGCACTGTGTCTGCCCCAAAGCACAGGCTAAATAATCAACTTTGTAAACCTTTAATTCCTAGCTGCCTTGGGGATCCAGATTCATAGGGCTCTCTCCTCCCATGCCATGTAACAGATGGTACCAAGATGCTTTTATGACTTCTGAGGCTCCAAAGATGAATTGCTTTCTTATTATACTTAGGATATGTCAGGGCAGAGATAGCGGATGATTAGGAACCCAGGGAAATGTGAAGAAAAGCTCTTGTCTTTAGTTATTTGTATGTTTATTTGAGCTTATAGTTAACCTTGGGTAGGGGTGGGTGCGAAGGGGTGAACTCCTCACAGGCACATATTGTCTTTTGTTTCTGTTTTTTATCCCCAATACTTAGTCCAGTGCCTAGAACATAGTAGGCACCTAATAAATGCTTATTGACTAACTGATTGTGAGGGAAGTTGTCCTAGGTTTTTGTCTCTAAAAGAGGGCTAGCTTTGGAGACAGAGGATCTGAGTTTAAATTTTTACCTGTTATCCGTGTGACCTTAGGTCAATCACTTGACTCCCTCATCCTCAGTTTCCTCATTTTTAAAATGATGGTGTTGGATTATTTGACTTCTAACTTCTTTTGACTCTAAATATATGAGCTGGTGATCCCAAGTTGCCATGGATCAGCACTTCTACACTCACAGAAACAGATTAAAATCACTTTCTGGGAAGGGAGGGATAGAGAAAGGAAGGAGGAAGAGATGGCTCCTAACCATTTGAAACTGAGACAGATTGTATTCTGATTCACACTAATTGTAGGTAATAAAATAGGGAACTTTCAAGTCAATTTGCACCATCTGAAACTGAAGCAGGTCAGGACATTATAACAGCCAGCTCTTCAAGTTGTTTCCAGGGGACTAGGGCATCCTGAGAAACAAATTTTACATTGTGGGTGGCTGGAATGTGGGGCTGTAAAATACGGTAGATTTTTCCTGCCTGTGAAACAGTACAACCAGTGGGACTGACATTTGTGTGGTATCCCTCCCTAGCTCTGAACCAGCCTCATCAGGGCTGAGGTCTTTCCACCTTCACAGGGTGGGTGTAAGGGGGTGAAAATGGTGGAGGACCAGAAGCAGTTGAGAAGTCACAGCAAGTTAAGGGTCACATTATTGAAAGGTAACTTATAGTTAGGGGCCAGAGGTGTGAGTTATGACAAATGTGCTTAAGTGCATGTGAGGCTGCCTTTTCATGAGAAGAGATGTAATGCAAAGGATTCTGTAAGGTTTCTTTCACCTCTAAGTGTGCAGTCCTATTGCCCATGCACCATCATTCTCTATGATAGCTTTCAACTAGAAAATTCCATGATATTTTAAGAACAGAGATCTGGAAATGAACACATATTCTTCCATCTAATTATTTATACTAAGGCTATAGGAACTAGGAAGGGAAAGAATTTTGGAGATGTTTTGAGCTCAGCAGGTATAATAGAACTTTCTGTTGAATGAAGTTTTTAAGCTACATGGAATATGAAGCATGGAAGGGAATTCACTTTGATGAGGTTGGGTAAAAAGGTGACTGCAGAAACCAGACTTCTGAAGTTGAGGGTGAAGCTAAGGGGGGGATCATGGGAAAGCCTAAGCTACAAGTAGAAATGGGACTGAAATCAGGGTTGAGAAGGGTTAACAATACGAGCAGAGGCTCTGGGAGGTAGGTGTTGGTCATTTCAGAAAATTGCTCTACAATGTAGGGAGTATTCCTTTTAGGAAAGAAAAAAACAGGTGAGAAACTTCCAAGCCTTCACTGCCGTTTGCTGCTTTGTGGAGCTGAGTGGAGGAAGGAAGGCTTTGTCTCTGCTGCTTGGAAGAACTTCATGAAAGAGCAAAGGCTCTCCCTCTGCCAAATGCAAAAGCTGACTGGGGGAGGAAAGTTTTATCTTTTCCTGCATTGCTACCTACAGCCAGAGGGGTGAAAAGTCCTCAGAAACCAATCAAGGGAGCAGATGTAGAAAAGCTCTGCAAATCCCAGGCATAGGGTTTCTCCTTTTACTGAAAAAGCACTGCCTTGGTAGACCAGAGGAGGCTGAGCAGAGAAGTACGCAGAGGAGTTCATTAGTGAATCATTGAGTAGATTATTCCAAGGAAAGCAAAAGCTATCAAGGCCTGAAGTATCCCAGTGTAAATTTCCTCAGGCAGTATAAACCCAATGTTTATGTCTCCCTGATAACGTTCTTCTAATGTACATTCCTTGTTTCCCACAGACACTGGGCATTGGGAACAAGTGTCCCAGGTATATGGATGGACTATTGTATTATTATTATTGTAGCTATGCTTTCAGATTTTTCTTAAATTTTATTTTTTGAACCACTAAGGAACATTTCCTTACCTATAATAGAACACAGAAAGAAGAGTGCACAGCATTTCCTTGCATAAAATAGAATAAGAACATTCCACATGGATTCATGAAGCTCCACTTCACATAGCTCACTTAAAAAAAGGTATATGATAAATTCTACACATTATTTTCAAAACGAAAATAATTCCACTTATCTGAGCTTCCCTTCAAACTTGCTTCTCATTCTTTCCTTCCATTTAAAAATGCCATAAAATAGCTCTCTTTTTTGCATCTCTCTTCCTAACCTCTCTCCTCCCATTAACTCAGAGTAGAAAAAGAACACCTCCCAAGCCCCCCCAAAAGCATAGCCAAGCAAAAGGAATTCACAGAGTGGTCGGGTCAAAAAATGTATGTCTTTGTTAGGAGGTGGACAACATATTTCAAGAAAGGTCCTCTGGAGTCATGGTTGGTTAGTGCCTTGGTCAGAGTTCTGGAGTCCTTCAAAATGAACTCTGCCCACAATGGGGTCCTTATATATACTATTCTCTTTATACTACCTGCCTGCTTCACTCTGTGTCAATTTATAATCTTGGGGTCTCTGAGACTGCTCCCTTATCACGTCCCATTGTGCAACAATATTCTACCAATTGCACATATGATCTGTTCAGCCATTGTCTAAGAACTAATTTTAGGCAACCTCTGCGATGTCACTTCTATTCTTTCCCCTCCCTCTTTTTATCCTTTCTTCAGGATCAGGAAGTTTGTTTTTCATGTGGCTATTATTTCTTTACTATGATCTCCCCTCTTAACAGCCCCTCTTCCTATTGCTGTTTATTTTCCTGTTGAGTTTGATGCATTTCTACATCAAACTGTTGTGTGCATGTGTTCATTCCTTCTTTCTTTCATATGAATTAGATTCTTCTGATGCCAACTCCCTCCCACTTCTTACACATTTGTATATTTTATTCATGTACCCCAATTATGAGAAGTAGCAAATTCTACACCTTTCTTCCTCCTTTCTATACTTCTGCATGCCTCCTCTTACTCTCCCTTTTTTTACCCTCTTAAAACTCTCAAAACAGAACCAATCTAATGTAAGACTTTGATTTTTCTTATTTAACTCTCTCAATATCCTTTGAAAACATTGAGATTATTGGCACTTATTTCATCTCCTCCTATTAGAATATTATCAGTACATCATCAGATTTTTCCAATTGCTCACATCAATTTATCTTTCTTGGTTTCTCTGAAGTGGTGTTTATATTTCAAGGTTCCTACTCAGTTCTGGTCTTTTCATCAAACATTCTTAAAATTCTTCTGTTCCATTAAAGGTTCATCTCGTTCCCTAACCATCTCCCCTAACTATGGAATTATTTTCAGCTTGCAAGGTAAATTATTCTTGGTTGCAAACATATATCTTTTGCCTTTTGGAATATTATATATTCTAAGATATCCTCTGGTTTTTAGTAAAGGCTACAATGTCTTGTGTGAAACTGATGATGGTTTCTTGGCACTTGTACTATTTCTTTCAAGATGTTCACAGTATTTTTTCATTGCTGTGGCAACTCTGGCTTTTGGCTATGACATTCCTGGCACTTTTCTTTTTTGAACTTTTTCAGGAGGTGTCCAGTTCATTCCTTTTATCTATACTTTGATGAGCTGGGAAGTTTTCATTTATGATTTCTTGAAACATAGTGGCTTTTAAAAAATATGTTTTTCAGGAAATCCATTGATTCTTAAATTATATCTCTCTGATCTGTTTTCATTGTTATTTGTTTTTCATGTAGGGCATCTTATATTTTCTTTTATTTTAAGTCTTTTGATCTTAATTTAATATTTCTTGCTGTCTTATTCCTTGTATGTCTCATTGATTTCTCTTTGGTCTATTTTAGTTTTTAGGAATTCTATTCCTAATATAAAGTTTACTATTTTTTCTTCTAAGTAACTTATTATGTTCTAACTTTTCCCCAAGAACTTTTATTTAGTCTTTTATCTAGTGTGTTATTTCTTCAGATATTCATATAAACCTTATGGAAAGCCCACTTTTCTGTTTGAATATGTTTAAAGTTGTTATGGAATTAAATTTGCAATAATTTTAGATACTGGATAGCATTTTCTTTGATTTGCTCATCATTCCAACTTTAGTTCCTGAATGGAGGATTTGTGCCAGGACCAGGTTCTCCCCTTGCTACATCTTTGAATAGAATGGTTGGTACTCTTTGGTCTTATCCTGAGTCCCCTGGATTCTTGTGCTGACTTTTACCTCCTGGGGTTCAGACTCCCTGAACCTTTTAGCGCTGTATCTTTAGAGTCCTTTCCATTGTCTGAGAATAGAGCTTTCAGGACCTTAGAACCACAGACTTTGGCTGTCTCCCATATCAGCACTGTGACATTGTGCTTGTCATTATCATTCTGGTCACTGCCTGCTGCTTTTCCTTGGGTTTTTTAAGGTCACTACCCTGGGGAGTTCTCAGAGTAGCCCTCCATTCTTTCTGCCTCTAGACAAAAAATATTTCAGTTTAACTGTGTCCCTTACCATTTCTGTTACTGCTGGGAGGTATTGATGCTGGCATGGGCTTTCCTGGCGAGGGATGTTGGCTGACTGTGTTTGTGTGTGTGTGTGTGCACGCGCGTGTGTGTGTGCATGCACACATTTTTTTTCCAATGGTGGGTAGAAGAAGTAACTTGCTGTACTTTGTCTTTGGATTTCTTGATCATTGTTACATCTGGCAAGAATATCAGTTTTTCTAAAGTAAATATGTAAAAGCAGGGTGACCTACCTCTCTCTTGTACTTTTTGGTTAGAAAGGTAGTTGGGTGGCACAATGGCTATAATATTGGCTTTGCAGACATGAAGACCTGAGTTCAAATTCAATCTCATGTATTTACTAGCTATGTGACCTTGGACAAGTTATTTAACCTCTGTTTGCCTCAGTTTCGCCAACTGTGGAATGGGTATAGTGATAGTACCTACCTCCTAGTGTTATTGTGAGAATCAAAGGAGATGATATTTGCAAGAAGCTTATGGAGTAGATGCTATATCAATGCTGGCCATCATCACCATTATGAAATGTTTCTGTTTAAGAGCTAATTCAAAGAATTTTGGTTAGTTTGTTAAATGGAAGCATGTTGATGGGACTCAGGAGCCACAGTGTGCAGTCATAGAAGATTAATTCTTTCATGAGATTTCTGCTAGAACCCAGTGTTTAGTTGTAACCATGGTCACTCCTTCTGAGACCTCCTTCCCCCCAGGCTAGTATGAATGCAAGTGGGATGATTGGGTCAAAGCAGAGAGCCCAGAAAGGAGACATCTGGACCTACACATTTGCTAGATATACATTCTATCTCACATAAAAGATTAAGAAACATATTCTGAAAGTATGACAGATACTGGACTATT
>CM053593.1:49576844-49581396 GCA_028646575.1 Pseudocheirus occidentalis
TTGTATTTCAAGCACCCATCGCAATTTCTTGCACACATGGGTGCTCAATAAATGCTTGCTAGATGGAATTGAAGGAATGGGAGCTGAGAGGATCACAAAGAGAGCTATAGATATAGCAAATAAATAAAAGACTGAAGAATAGTCAGCAAGAGAATAAACATTTATATAGCACCTACTATGAAACAGGGATTGTCCTAAGTACTTTTCACAAACATTATCTCATGTAATTCTCACAACAAGGGGAGGCAGGTACTATCCTCATTTGACAGGCAAACAGAGGCTAAAACGACTTTTTCAGGGTCACACAGTTAGTAAATGTCTGAGGCCAGATCTGAACTCAGTTCTCCCTGACTCCAGGCTGGTGCTATATCCTTTGTGCCTCATAGAAATTACACTTGTCCAAGCTCACATAGTCAGTCCAGTTAGGATTTGAAACCAATTTCTTAAGACTTCAGATTTAGTGTTCTTGTAGGAGGAGGAGAAAATATTGCTTCTATTCTTTGTTTGGGGTTCAAGAGGGCAGACATCTGCTAATGTCTAGATCTCAGGGCAAGGCAGAAAGAAGCTATTTATAAGTCCATAACAGCTGGATTGTTAACTGCCTTGGAAGATGAGAGTTTATCACACTGAATCATTGGGAACAAAGTAGGTAATAAATAGTTAATATAATTCAAATTCAAAGTAATGTACTTTTTGTGAGTTCCTGGAAATTGCAATCTGTTCAATCTAACTTTGGTTTGTTTCAGAATATTGGGAACAACATGAAAAGCACCTTGGGAATGCCTAATGTAACCAAATTGGAATCCTTGAGCAGCACAGATTTATCAAAACAAACCATGTGAAACTAACCTGATTGTGTTTTCATTGGAATGACATTTCTTTCTGATAAGGAGGCAGTCTCTGCCCTGCCTGGGCTTTCAATAAATCATTTGACAACGTATTCTGCCTGAGGACAAAGTGATTTGGAACCAACTTTCACATCAATGCGGCCTTGTCACCGGAAGACAACTGCCTTTGACTGCTTCTGACTGGAAGGGCAGGGTTAATGATTTCATCAGCTCAGTGCAGCAAAACATTACAGATTGGGGCCCAGATATCACAGTCTGTGCTAGGATGTGTGAAATCCTCTGAAGTGTGCACCAAACAGCCTAATTCTGAGTTTGGCTTCAATTTTTTTTCTCACCAGATAGAAATATATATATATATGTTTTCCATATAATCAGGTTATACCACAATGTCAGAGTCGTCCCATGAGTTTGAACAGCTATCATGGACATTTATATCGCCTTTTAGGGTTACAAAGCACCTCTAATACATTAGCTCAGTTGATCCTTTCAATAACCCAATGGGCATTTTATTATCTGCATTTTTCAGATGAGGCAGTTGAGCTTCAGTGAGGTTAATTGACTTTCCCAGGGCTCATAGTTAGGAAGCATCTAAGGAAGGATTCGAATTCAGGTCTTCCTTCTTCCAAGTCTGGTGCTCTAATCACTATACTATCTTCTATTGCCAGAAGTTCTATTTTCCAATTTAAAATCTTTTAAAATGTTTTATGGGTGGGGAAGTAAAATGAGCCATTAGCGTGCCTCAGTTGGTTTCAGTGGCAACTGTTTATGTTGGTGTTTGATGCTGGTAGAGGCTGTAACCCAGAGTACTTGGTCTAGGGTCAGGAAGACCTGAGTTCAAATGTGACCTCAGATACTAACTGTGATACAAGTCACATAACCTTTGTCTTCCTCAGTTTCCTTATCTGTAGAAAGAGGATAAGACTAGTACCTACCTCCTAGGGTTGTCATGAAAATAAAATGGAATAATATTTATAGGAGGCTTTCTAATCCTTTGCTCTTTCATTTCTAGGCACCAAGTGATGCACAGGTTTTCCCTTACCCTCTCATCTTCCTCTCTCCCCAAATTACAGAGCCACAAATATAAGTTATCTGTAGATAATTCCTGTTCCTTTTCCCTGCTTTAAATTCTATGGAACACCCTCTTATCCTGGAAGACTAAATCTTAGTGTAGTCCCTCTGAAGTTTTTCTCACCTTTAACTCTTCACTAAGCTTAATAATTTCATAGACTTACAATATTAACATGGGGATGAACCTTAGCACTCATCCAGTTCAGCTTTCCCCTTTTTACAGAAAAGAAACTGAGGCCCAGAATTTACTCTCCACCATGGTCACTTTTTCACATAGGTTTGAGGGTCCCCTCTAAATACTCTGAAATTTTTCTATGTCTTTCTCTTGTTGGACTCAGGACCAGATAACACTGTGGAGAGGATGAATGATGTTAACTGCTAAAGGGGTGGTCACATTTGGGAGTAGGCATGGTAGTTATGTTAGGCCAGGGCCCTATTCCTTTCAAAAACATCATTTGTCAAAAAGGATGATAGAAAAAAGAAGTTGGGAGACAGACAAAACAAAGGAACTCCTTTCCTAAGCCAGAAGGGCAGCTCTGGGAGGTCTACCGGTCCACGATGGACTCCAGAAGAGTTGACAGAGGAAAGACACAGAACTTGAGGCAAATACAGAGGCTAAACAGAGACTGATTTCCTGGGGAGGTAACATCTTTTCTCTGTGATGTCAGAAGCAGCTGGTGTTGCCTTGGCAACCTCATCCAATCCATGTGTTGGGGACACATGCACTGCTTGATTTAAATGTACTTTTCTCAAGGGAAGATGGGTTAAATATGGACTACACCAGCCCCCAAAGCAAGCTAATACCAAATAGACATAACCCAACATGGACATTTGGTGGGCGAACATAATTCAGGGAGCAATGATCCTAAGATACTGAAGTATAAGAGTAGAGAGGGTTGGGAATTTTTTTTTTCCACACAAGAAAGAGAGGTAGTTATGATGTTAGGGATAAAGCATGCTAGACTCAGAGTCAGGCTTGCCTTGGATATCAATGTAGCCACAGATAGCTACTGTCTAACCCTGAATGTTACTTGTTTTTCTCAGATTTAATTTCCTCATCTGAAAAATGGGAATACTGCAGTACAGTGGGTTCAGTACTGGGGGAGTCTGGCCTCTTTTTAGTGGTTCTTTATGCCCCCACCCTATGCCCCATGGGAAAATCATTGAAATAAACCTGGATCATGTCTAGCATCTCCCCAAAAGAGATTAGAAAAATATTCAATGTATTAGGTAGATCAGACATAGAACAACTATAGATCTCCTCCCAACAGGAGATGCTTAAAACACAGGATTTATGGATGTGCATTGACAAAGACCTAAAACGTGAAATAGTAGCCCATGACTTTTATTGGTTTCTCTTGGAAGACTGATACTTGAAACATGGAATCGTGAAACTTTTAGTGGAACTGGCTGAATGGTTATTTCAACTTCACCTTGGCTCTGTCCTATATAATCAATTCCCTCAAGTTCCATGGCTCAGAATGATCTATGTAATTAGCACAGTGCCTAGAACACAGTAGGCACTTAATAAATGCTTGTTCCCTTCCCTCTTCCCTCCTGTTCCCCCTCCCCACAAGGAAGCCATACCAGGTTTTTTTTTTAAATCTCCACTGCCTGGTACATAGTAGGCACATTAATTAAAAAAAAAAAAGACCTTGTTGACTTAGTCTTAGTCTGTAGGCCTTCTTAATCTTAGTGTGTTCCCTCTGAAATTATCTCCAGTTTCTCCTGTATAACTTATTTGTGGATAGTTATTTCCATCTTGTCTCTCCCATTAGAATGTAAACTTCTTGAGGGCAGAACCAATTTTTTATCTTTCTTTGTATCCCCAGTACTAGCACAGAGCCTTACAAATAGTAGGCATCTACATGTTGCTGCCTTGACTGATGGTGGGAATGATACCTCCATTTGCATATGTCTAATGCCTTCCATTTAAATTTAATTTCCTCATCTGAAAAATGGGAATACTGTAGTACAGTGGGTTCAGTACTGGAGGAGTCTGGCCTCTTTTTAGTGGTTCTTTATGCCCCCACCCTATGCCCCATGGAAAAATCATTGAAATAAATAAGTAATTGTGGTAATTGTTTATGATGATGATGTTTACAATACTGTCCTGAGTGAAATTAGGAGGAAGTCAAGATTTATTCATTTTGGGACTTGGTTCGCAAAATGCTAGGATTTACTTATGTGGGATTTGGTCTGATGCCTTTGAAATCATGCTTGATTTGAAGTCACAGGACATGAATGAGATTTTTGGCTCTGCCATTTACTATGTGCCTGATCTTAGGTCACTTGTTTCCCTTGCCCTTCAGGTTCCTTATTCACAAAATAAGGGTGGTAGAGTAGCTAAGCTCTTTGGAGCCCTCTAGATTGAAATCTAAGATCCTATTTATGAAGAAGAGCCCCATCAAATCTGTCCAGAGGAGAAAGAGAAGTGGAGTAGGAGCCATCCTCCTGCACCTGGCATTTGCAATGGTGATGTTGTTTGGGAAGCCCTTCATTTACTGATCATATAGCAAGCTCCTTGCTCCTGCTCTTATCTTTTATCCTTGTTACCCTGGGGAATAGATATAGTGTGGTCACCAATTTCAACCTCAATTTGTCATTTTTCTCAGGGTACATGTTTTTTTCATAGC
>CM053593.1:49581496-49602655 GCA_028646575.1 Pseudocheirus occidentalis
TTCCTTCCTTCCTTCCTTCCTTCCTTCCTTCCTTCCTTCCTTCCTTCCTTCCTTCCTTCCTTCCTTCCTTCCTTCCTTCCTTCCTTCCTTCCTTCCTTCCTTCCTTCTTTCCCTTTCTTTCTTCCTTTTCTTTCTTTCCTTTAAAAACAACAGCTTTGTTGCCTGTGGGGAGAAAACTCTTCATGCATCCAAAAATACAAGTGGTTATAAGTAATTTTTTCCCCTTTCTTACAGTGACGTTAACTGTGTACTAAACAGAGCCAAGTGCTTCTCTTGTAGATGGAAAACATGTTTTGGTGTGTCTGAATTGGACACAACAAAACATAAAGTAGCAGTCTGCTTAGTGGTTACTCTAAGTGTTGAGAATTCAAGACAGTGCCACATACTACCTTGTATTTATTGTGGTTCTTATTTTTTGCTCATCTTATATTTATGATACTGTGCGTGCGTGCGTGCATGCGTGTGTGCATGTGTGTGTGTATGTGTGTCTTCCCCATTAGAATGTAATCCCCTTGTGAGAAGGGATGATCTCTTTCCTTGTACTTTTATCCCACTGTGCAAGGGCACAGTGCATGGAACAAAAAAAGCTCTTAAGAAATGCTAGTTGGTGGCCTCAGACACTTAACACAAAAGCTAGCCTTGTGACCTTGGGCAAGTCACTTAACCCCAACTGCCCTCCAAAAAAGCAAAAAAAAAAAAGCAAAAAAAAAAAAAAGAAATGCTAGTTGGGTGACTGACTTATAGCATGGATTTAGTTAGAAAAAGTCAAGAATTAATCAATTCAGCTATTCCATTTAATTATTTGCCAAATAATTACTGGATCCCTATTACACATGGAGCATTTGGTGAGGTTATATTTAGCTTCTGAGATAATTAAGATGTGGTGCCTGTTCTCAAGGAGTCTCAGTAAGGGAAATAAGCTAAACAGGTTACAACTATAATACAAAACAGAATACTGTATGCACTTGAGAGATATTTGAAAAGGGCGTCACGAGAATTCTGAGCAAGGAGAGAGAATTTCTTCCCTGACAGTGCCAAGGACTATTTCATAGAGAAGGAGATGTTTGAATCGGGCCTTGAAGGATAAGCAGGATCTCAACACAGGAATATGAGACATATAGGGTGTTTCCTACATTTCCCCGCATAGGAAACCAGTCAGCAAGATTTGTTTACTGAGTGACAGCAGTGTGCATTGCCCTGTGCTAGGGGCATGAAAAGGTAGGAGCTCTGGTCCCTGTTCTCAAGATACTGATAGTCCAGTTGGGTAGAGAAGACAGCCACATACAGAACACAACCAGAGAACAAGGCAGATTGTCGTAAGGCATTAAGCTGTGTGATATAAGGGGATGTGTTCAGAAAAATAACACATTACTATTTCAATCTAATGAAATGGTCTGGGCAGATATTCTGGGTTCTTATCGCTGGAACAAAACTCCAAGCCCAAATATGTTCTTGTCAGCATGACTTGGCTAATTAATCTAAGGCTTATCAGGGAAATTAATTGAATTTATCTCACTAAATCTTGTCTTGGCTGGAGTTCAGTGAACCATTGACAAGGCCATAGACTTGGATGATGTGGTTTCCCACCACAAATTTACTCCCCCCCTACCTTTTTCCCTCTGTGGAGCTGCATTTAAATGGGTCAGGGAGATGTTTGAATGAAGAAGGCAGAACTTAAGTGCTGTCTTCCACTTCTCCTTCCATACCTTTTTGAGAAGGGGTGTGAGTCAAGGACTAGAGCCAGAAAGCTCTTGAATTTACCCTCCATCATGGAAGTAGCAGGTCAAGTGTTTGTAAAGCTGCTGTAGTCAGCTTTCTAACAAAGGCTATCTGCCCACTCTAGGTGTTTTTCTTGGTTTTCACACCCACCTCCCATGCCTGGAATGTTTTCCCTCTTCGTCTCTGGGCTTTTCTAGCTTCCTTTGAGTCATTAGAGGGGACCATGGACCCTTTAACAAGGTGCCATTGGCTCAGAGCTCTGCCTCAGTCTCTTTTATTGTAGGTTGGACAATTTAAATCCCCACATTCTAAGTCTTCTGTTACAGGGGCTCTTGTGGAATGGCAGTGTGCTGTAGAAGCAGGTGCTTGGGCTGAGGGTACCTGGTTTATAGTCATAACCCTGACCTTTCCTAGTTGTGTGATATTAGGTTAAGTCCTTTAACCTATCAGGAACTCAGTTTCTTCATCTGGAAAACAAGGGCTTGGACTAGAATCATCCCTAACATTCTTTTCCTATCTGCTTCTATGAGTACCCTTCCTTGGGTGTACAACTGCTGACTGGAGCTGGGGGTAGTGGCTCATTCCTGTTACCCTTTGTTGAGGAGGGGGTGCAGGGTTGAGGCTGGTAAGTCACTTGCACTTGGGAGTTCCAAGCTGCAGTGGGTGAAGCCAATTGGGTGAAGCATTATGTCCAATATCAGTACAAGGAGAACCTGGGTGCAGAGGTCCAACAGGTCACTTAAGGAGGGGAAAACTGAATTGGTTTGGAAATGGAGCCAACCAAAGACCCCTGGTTATCAGTAATGGGGCTGGCCCAGGAGGAGCCCCTGTACTTCCGGTGTGGGAGAGGTAGGGAGACCTAGTCTTAACAAGACAAGACAAAACTGCTGACTGCTCTTTCGTTCTCACTCTTCTCTCCAGTGAAAATTCAGTGATCAATAGATACTACCTGTCTACCTATCTCACAGACAAGTTGCATGGATTAATGAGATGGAAGTAAAACACCCTGAGCTTCAGGGAAAGGGCTTGAAATAAATATAAAACGTTAACATTAATAGAACAGCAGCGTTGAGTTGGAATGGCTGGAGGTTTGCAATGGCTCAGGGGAGTGTTTTATAGCACCTCAAAGCTCACCGGTGGCAGCAGAAGCCTTTTTGCTTCCTGTTTTCAAATAAAAAAGCTCATTTTCATTGTGCATTTGTAAAGTCAGCCTTTGCCACAGACGTGAAGGCTTTGTTTAAGTCTTCTGATGTTCTTAAGATCCTGCAGCTTCTTTGGCAACTCCTATTATTGGAATTTCCATACTGGAATGGGAGCAAACACTATTTCCACTCCCTGGAATGTAGAGACTGAAGAAAAGCTGGGAACAAGGAAGGAAAAGGGGATAGAGGAGGAGAGCTTGATTATGTGAATGGTCTGTTTCTATGCAGTAGGATCTTAATGTTTAGCCAGTGCCTGTGAGCACTTAATAAATGCTCTATTCTATTGATCTATATCTGTCCATGCATTTATCCATCATCATCATCATCATCATCATCATCATCATCATCATCATCATCATCATCATCATCTCTCTCTTTCTGCTCTATCATCTATTTATATAAAATTCCACTATATTCCATCCCAGCAATGGAACAAAACTTACAGACCTTCTAATTCAGTCCCCTGATTTGAAAGGTAGGCACTTGGAGGTTCAGACCTTGAGTACCCAAGATCATACATACCCTAGAAGTGTGGCTTGAGGGAGCTGGTAACTAGCATCTCCAAATTTAACTGTTGTGAAAGAGTAAGTGAATAGACCTTACTTGAAGGTTTTCCATCTTGGTAGGGAATTCTTGTTAGCAAAGCCTTGCTCTCTGATCTGCCTGTGGTAGGGTCCATTCTAGGCCCAAACAAGTGCTTCTGGCCCCTCACAAAACTGCCAGACATTATACACACATGTATATATACACATGTACACACATATATGTAATATATATACATATGTGTTCATATATACACATAGGCATATTTGATATCTATATGCAGACATAATATATAACTATATAAAACTATATTATATATGTAATTCTCTCTCTCTATATATAGGTATATGGTAGCTTATTTCCTTTATCTAAAAAATTCTTTAGATGTGGGAGAGTGATCCAAGAGAATGAAGAGTTAAATCTGAAATTCAGACTGTGAATAAAATGTGGGCCCTTTATTCTTTGTATGAACTCATGACCATCTGTGCAGGGGAGAATTTTCTCAAAAGTCCAATCTAAGGCATCTTCCTGGTAGGCAATTTAGACACATAAGCTCCCTGGGAAGACTCATGCCCGTATTAATTGGTTATTCTTCTGCATTCCTAATTGCTTCTTGCTCTCTTCTGCTTTTACCCCTACAGCCATCAGAGAAAGTCTCCTCCTGTCTCCTCATTATTACTTTGTAGATAAGTGTCTACCTGGGCCCAAGTCACTCCACAGTACCTGTGACCAATTTCGATCTTTCACCCTTCCCCATCCCATTAGCCCTCAAGCAGATGGGGTTGGGACATTCCAATTCTATGCCTTTCTTTCTCCTTAATTAATTGTAGTGCTCAAAAGTCTCTCTTGAAACAGAAGGGAAACAAATAACGGGCCAGGTACTATGCTAAAAGCTTTAAAATATAATTTTGTTTGATTATCAAGACAATGCTGGGAAATAGGTACTTTTAATTCCCCCATTTTACAGTTGAGGTAACTGAGGCATACAAGTTAAGTGACTTGCCAAGGTTCATTCTGAGGCCACATTTGAACTCAGGTTTTCCTGACTCCAGGCTCAGCTCTCTGTGGACTTAACTGCCAGATAACATCTTGTTTACCTCATAATCACATGCCTAGAATTGTCTTCTTCAACCTCACATCCATCAGAAAGATTGTTCCAAGAACAGTCATAGATGGAAATTTTTTTTTTCTGTATGAAAGGGGAAAGCTGGAAGTCGTTGTTGGAGCTTTTCTCTCAGGATGCAGATATAGAGGATTACAGCTCTTCTCTTATTGCCTTCAGAGGCCTCATGAGGCCATATAGAATGTCTTTTAATAAATCTCCCTGGTGCACATCTGTCTTGTGTCTGGTTTTTCTCCTCTTTCTGATCCTAGTACAGAGGCTCAGTTACTACATAGTTACTCTTTTGAAAAAGTGTTTGCCACCAAATATAGGCACTGAAATGGTTAGGAAAAAGAGATAATTCTTAGAACTTGTATAGAGAGCTCTTATCCACATTTCTGGAGAGAATACTCTTTATTCACTCCCAAAGTAATAATCCTACAACATAGTTCTGATCATGTCACTCCCCTGCTCAAGAAATTCCAGTTGATTTAATTAATCCTTGACTCCCTGTTGCCTCTAGGATCAAACCAGAATCCTTGGTCTGATATTTGAAGCCGTTCACAAGCTGGCTCCAAAGCCGTTCACAAGCTGGCTCCAACCTGCCTTCTGGTTTAGTATGAGTTCATGCAGTCTACAAGAGAAACAAACCAGCCTTCTTTGCTGTTCTTCACACATCAATCAATCAATCATTCAATCAATCAATCAATTGATAAATCAACCAATCTTTATTTAACACCCACTGTGTGCTAGACACTGGCTAAATGCTATGGGTTCAAAAGGAGGCAAAAGACAGTCCCTGCCCTCAAGGAGCTTTCAGTCTGGTAGCGGAGACAACAAGCAAGCACATATGTACAAAATACACACAGGATGAATAGGAAATTATTAAGAGAAAGAAAACACTAGAATTAAGAGAAGTTGGGGAAGGCTTCCTGTAGAAGATGGGATTTTAGTTGGGTCTTAAAGGAAGCCAGGAAAGTCAGTAGGTGGGGATGAGTTGGAGCTTTCCAGGCATCAGGAACAGTCAGGGAAAATGCTTGGAGGGGAGATGTGACAGTCCATTTTTCTGCTCTTGAGACAGAGAGGCCAATTAGGAGACTGTTGGAAGAGTGGTCCAGGCAATAGTTGATGAGGACCTGAGCTAGTGTGGTAGCTGTGTGAGTGGGGACAGGGACAGATGAGAGAGCTCTTAGGGAGGCAGAGTAGATAAGACTAAGCAATAAATTGGAGAGTGAGGAAAGGTAAGGTTTGAGGATGACGCTGAGCTTTTAAACTTGAGCTTGAAAGATGGTGATATCCAGGTGGGTCCAATCTGGAATGAGGCAACTGGGTGACCCAGAGGAGAGAGGGTATAACCTGGAGTCAAGAGACTTGAGCTCAAACCTGGCCTCACTCAGTGATACCAGAGAGGTCACTTAACCCCCATCTGCCTCAATTTCCTTAACTGTAAAATGGATATAATAATAGTATTTACCATTCTGGGTTGTGGTGCGGATGAAAAAGACAAGATAATATTATTTGTAAAGTGGTTTGCAAACCTTAAAGCACTACATAAGTGCTAGCTACTATTATTGCCCCATCCTCTTAAAATATCTAATTTCCCTCAAAGCTCAATTTAAGTGCCACTCCCACGGGAAGCCTTCCCTGATCCTCCTTCTGCACAGCTGCCAGCATTCCCCCCATTATCTTGTATTAACTTTGTATATATTTTATATAGTCCTACATGTGCACATGTTATTTTCTCCAATAGATGATATCTATTGGTACTACCCTGTCTGAGGGCAAGGCCAGCTACCAACAATCAAAGTGATTTGGCCTTTATTTGAGCAAATGTGTTTTGGGAACGTGGGTGGAGTACGTACACATCCCTGAGTAAAGCTGGGTAGGAAGATTGTGTGTGTGTGTGTGTGTGTGTGTGTGTGTGTGTGTGTGTGTGTGTGTGATGAGTAGGGAATGGATGGTACAGAAGAGTGGATATCAGATTAATGTGATTGCCTTTTCATCACATAACTGAGAGGCTATGCTCTGTTCCCTAATGTATACATGCCAACTGGTTAAAAGCATCATCACCCACAGAGCTTTGAAGTTTCCTTAGGAAGGGAAGTGTGAGAAAGGGATAACGGGGACAGGGGCGAGAGCCCTGGTGGATCTCCTTGAGGAAGGGGGTAATTAGCCCTCTGGCAGGGTTTGTAGCTGACTCACAGAAAAGCTTCCAAGGCTGTGTGTGGGCATAATAAGCACATTGCTGCTTTTCCTCCCTTTCTGTAGCTGAAGGAGCAATGTTTTTCTGCTTGTGAATATGTGAGAGAAGTAATGAGTACAAAATGCATTCTGACTCCCTTGTTTATTAATGATCACTTACCCTTGTTGAGTCACTTTAAATTCTAATTCTGTCCTGAGTTTTTAGCTAGGAGGAGACAAGTGAAAACCCATCTGAGAACAAAATCTGGTTTATTTTGTAGCATGAATTTGATAGTAGCAGAGGCTTCTTGGACCAAGGTCAGACCATCATGATATTCCCTAAAAGACTGGATAATTTAATGACCAAAAAATGAGAGGCATCATGGTAGGGGAGAGAAGGCTGGTCTCAGTCAGGAAGAACTAAGTTTGTGATTTACTTCTAAGGATTACTGACTGTGTGACTCAGGACTTGCTACTTCAATCCATTGATAAGTCTCTAACAAAGACCTACTATGTGCCAGTCACTGCACTGGGTATAAAGACAAAAGCAGATCAACCCTTGTTTTGAGGAGCTCACAGTTTAGCAAGGAAAGATGACTCATTCCTCTATTGGTTTGCATATGATGAGGTGATGGGACCTGGATCCTCAGAAGGAAAAGACCAGTCTTTGAAAGGAACCCAGTCATTGAATTTTCTCACATCACTGCCCAGATCATTGGCCTCTGCCCAAGGCAACTGGCCCCCCTAGATCACCTAATCAGCCTAATTGATTGTCCTTTCACTTTGGTACCTACCCCCCCCCCCACCAGACTCCTAACCACTCCTTAATCCCATCCAGATCCTTTCACAGTCCTTTTTGCATATAGGCAGCAGTCTCAACCTCATTAAGTTGGGGATTCACCAGGAATCTAGCCCTAACTATTAGCATTACTGTAAACTTTGCCACTTTGACTGGAGGACGTTCTGAGTTTGTGAATTCCTCCCTGGCAGACGCCACCCTATACCTTGACATTTTAGGGTTCTCAGCAACCTCAAATTGCATCAGTATGGGGGAGAGTATTATCACCTAATGCCGAGGAAAGCCTTCATGTGAAAGTGGTGTTTCAATTGAACCTTGAAGGAGTGGATTCTAAGAAGTACAGGTAAAGAAGAAACATATTACAGGTGTGAGAGAAAGTTGGTGTAAAAGCACAGAGATGGGAGACAGAGAGCTGTGTGTAAGGAACAGTAAGAAGGCCAATTCGACTGGACCATAATATGCTTGAAAAATAGTACTGTGTAATTTAAGACTGAAAATGTAGGATGGATCCAGGTTGTTGATGTAGAGAAGGGGAGAAGCATAAGAGGGGCTCTATTTTCTCTCTAAGGACAGGTATATGGTGAAATAGCTAGAGGAGTGCTGTGCCAAGAGTCAGGAAGACTCATCTTGTTAGTTGTGTGAGACTTACTAGCTTTGTGACCCTGGGCAAGTCACTTAGCCCTATTTGCCTCAGTTTACTCATCTGTAAAATGAACTGGAGAAGGAAATGGCAAACTGCTGCAGTATCTGCCAAGAAAACCCCAAATAGGGTCATGAAGAGTCTGTAACAACAATAAATTTTCTTTGTAAAATATAAGGTGAGGCCCTCATTTTTGAGGTTGAGTAGGGAAGTGGTAAGGGAGGTTTGAAGAAAGAAGAACAAATTAACTTTTATGTCTTCTGAGCAACTAAGATCATAAGGAGAGGAAATTGGGAATTCTAGGAAGTCTCTAAATGAATGAAATCATAGGTTTGCCCCCTTTCCCTCAAACGGGTATAGTTGACAAGGCACTGAACTAAAGAAACCTCAACTCTAGTTGATTCTGCCCTAGTCCTAATTAACTATGGGACCCAGGGCAAGTAATTTTATTTCTTGATCTTATTTGCCTCTTCTGTAAAATGAAGGGTTTGGATGTAATGATTGCTCTCTGAAGTCCCTTTCACCTCGAAAATTCTATGTAATTGTGAAAGCCCTTTAAAAACGTACCAAATTTTATACACATGTGAGGTAGGATTATTCTTAAAGGCTTGATGTAAAGAATACTGAAAGACTTGACTTTCAGATATGTTGCTGATTGGTCAATAGAGACTGATCAGAGTTAATAGCACAGATAAGTTTTTCACAGCTACTGGCAGAGAGCAGGGTCCTGAAGGATCAAGACCAAGGACAACTCACTGCAACTCAGTGGAGTGAAGACCCTCTATTTTTGATCTAGGAAAGAGAGACTGGCTTAAAAATGATTGATTCCTTGACAGACATGACAACAGAAATAGCCCTCTGATAATATCTGTCAGGCAAGGCACAAGACAGGAAATGTGTGCTCACTGAATCTTTTCCATTATGATACAAGAGATCTATGGTCCAAATTCAAGAGGTGTTCTTTGTAGACATGAGGTTTTCCCTATTTGTGAGTCAGTCACATTATACATTGAGCCTCAGACATTGCAGGGCTTCCTAGAAGAGACCTGTAAACATTCAATAGATTTTATCCTAATTATCTACACAGAAAAAATTAAAGGGATAAAGAATATATTTTTCAGATGGCGACACACAGTTTGATGAGAGCTTATCCATTAATGTGTGTTATCGCAATCTCTGTCTCTGTCTCTCTCTGTCTCTCTGCCTCTCTCTTTCTCTCCCTCTCTTCCCCTCTCTCTCTTTTCCCCTCTCTCTTCCTCTGTCTCTCTTTCTCTCCCTCTCCCCTCTCTCCTTCCCTCCCATATCTATACCTAAATCTATATCTAGGACAGACAGTACAAATGGACAATGAGTTGGGACCTGTATTAAACAAGAGGAAGAAAGTGAGCAGGATTGCTTTCAGGAAATTGCAAAGCTCCTTTAATGACCTCAAACTTCTCCCAGAAACAAAGGAACCACTTTTTAATATCAACATTCTACTGGTGGTGTTTTGTGGAGGCAAGTCAAGGAACAATGTAGCCTCTGGGTAATTAAAGATGATAATCACAGCATAGAGGTACAAAATCAGGGTGAGTAGTCTGCAACATATAACAAGTCAGGAACTTTGAAGAAGAATTAGGGTGAAAGTTGTCAGGAAAATGAGTAAAAGCAGAAAGGCCAACCACATGGTGAGAGCAAGGGGGTGAGAAAGGGGAACGAACAGCCAGGATACTTGGAAGGAGGAGAGAGATGGAAGCTGAAGAGCACGAGCAGGTAGGGATAGGGCTGCCATGTGCATCATTGGACCAAATATCTAAATAAAATTAAAAGAGAGATCCATTGGAATATTTGAGTATTTGCATAATAAAGTTTCGCTGCATTCTTAAGTGATTATTATTATGTTATATAGAAACACATCTTAGAAACAATAACCAAGACCAATCAGGAAACAGGATTCCATTTACAAAATGTTAACTTACTTTCAATTTAACAAATATGATCCAGTTTTACAAAGCAAGGTGCATCTGTACCTAATAGTTAATAAGGGAGGGAATTAGCATCTATGAAGCGCCTACTACATGCCAGGCACTGTGTCTAGTATTTTACAAACATAATCTTATTCAATTCTCATGACAACTCCTTGTGAGGTAGGTATTGTTCTCCCCATTTTACAGTTGGAGAAACGGAGGCACTCAAAGGTTAAAATGACTTTCCTATAATCACAGTTAGTGTCTGAGGCTAGATTTGAAGTCAGGGCTTCCTGACTCCAGGTCCAGAGCTCTATCCTCGGAGCTATCTAACTGCCTAATTAAAGTTAGGAGGCAATGTAGTCTAGTAGTTCTGGAGTCAAAAGATTTTAGTTAAAATCCTAACCCTGCCACTTGCTAGCTATGTGACCCTGGGTAAGTCACTTACCATATCCGTGGGCCTATTTCTTCATCTGCAAAATGATAGAATTGCACCAGATGTTCTCTAATTACCCTCTCAGGGGCATCTAGGTGCTACAGTGGGCAGAGTGCCAGGACTAGAGTCAGGAAGACTCATTTTCCTGGTTCAAATCTGACTTCAGACACTTTACCAGTTGTGTGACCCTGGGCAAGTAATTTAATGCTGTCTGCCTCAGTTTTCCCAATCTGTAAAATGACCTGGAGAAGGAAATGGCAAACCACTCCAGTATCTTTGCCAAGAAAATCCCCAATGGCACCACAATGAGTTAGACTGGACTGAACAACAGTAAATTTCCTTCCCAGGTCTCAATTTGTGATGTTATAAATAACTGATCAGTTTTGTGAGTACAAACTGGACAGCTAGTATAATCTGTGAGTATTTTACTACAGTGTATAGATCTATCCATAGCTCTTTCTATAATTATTAGGGAAGACGTCAATGATGCATCGAATCCAGGGGGTGGGCATCCTGTGGCCTTGAGGCCATGTGTGGCCCTCTAGGTCCTCAAGTGTGGCCCTTTGACTGAATGTTCTGTGAATTTTGGATTCAGTCAAATGGCCAAACTTGAACTCTGTAGATCCCCTCCCCAAACCCTTTTGAACCCCTAAGATCTGAGAAAGGTTTAAAACCTGGATTGGTCAATAAGGAGAGGCATTGTAGCCCATTGTGAGCTTAACCTAATGTAATGCATTGCATTTTCTGGCATGATGGACATGCCTTTTTCTCTGAATGAACTCCAAATGCCTCTTCCTATGTCAGCAACTGAGGCTGATCAGGACCATTTTTCCTGTCTGCAATCCCTAAAGAACATGATGCCTAGGACCAGATACTGTCTTTAATAGTAAGACTCTTCTTACTGTTTTCTAACTATTTACTATTTACTTACTTTCTTACTGTTCTTACAAGACATATGCTATACAGGGCAAACATTTCAATGGTCACTTTGTCAATTGTCTTATTGTATTTACAGCTTATTCACTGAAGACACTTTCTTTCTCATACTACGGTTAAACACATATGGAGATCATAAATTTGAGTGACACAGACATTCTGAGTAGGTATTGTTCTAAAACGTATATGAACTTCTCATTCTTTTTATCAGCCAGTCAAAAATTTAAGATTTGGCTCTGGGTATGCATGCACCTGTTAGCTTTAAGGGAGTAAAACAATATGAATTTATATATCACCTAGACTGTTTGCCTCTTTTAACCAAACTTTCATGTCAACCAGACCTAGAAGGCCACATATGGCCTTGTGGCAGCAGGTTCCCCACCCCTGATCAGGATATGGAATAAGTAAAAGATTAATACCATAGGTCATATAGGGTGGAATCTTTTCAGGTGTAAGTGAAGCATTTCACAGCTTGCACAAGAGGTGAGACTTTGAATAGCTCAGCTGCATATAAAAAAGGCAGCAGAGATAATGCATCTGCTTCCTGGACAGACTGCCTCATTATTTCATCTCTACTCCTTCCCTCTCAACTTATTTGCACAGAGCATGGAATTTCACAGAATTTTGATTACTATAGAGTCTGGTCACTATAGGTTAGGTTGAGGTCCTTCATCAGGGAAGCCTAGTTCTGACCCAGGAAGAGTGGTTGAATAGGAGAAGCTGTACCTTTTCTATCCCTTGCCTTGGAAATAATAAACCTTAAAGTTTGGGTCTTTAGGGATCAGAATTTGATTCTCCTAATCCTGAATCTTTGTTCTTTTTTGGAAGATGACAGAAGAACTTTAAAAGACTACAGTAGTGCTCCCTGTGAAGGAACTTGTTAGTATACAGGCAAACCTAAGACTGGAGTAGAGACCACAGCTGCCCATAAAAGAGGAATCCAGCAGATTGACCCAGCAGAGACACCAATTGATCAGGATCTTTGTCTTCTTGTAGAATTAATCTGAAGCATTTTAATGTTTTTATATTCTTTTTATTATCTTTTAAAAATGTATTTCTTATCTTTAATGCTTAGCATGGTGCCTACCTATAAGGACTTAATAAATACTTGTTGATTCAATCATGAACATTTAAGTGGAAAAATAGCTATATAACTAAATATGGTTTTCTATATTTTTTTCCAATGGTTTCTGACTCTTTGTGACTCCATTTGGGGTTTTCTTGGTAGAGATGCTGGAATGATTTGCGAGCTCATTTGAAAGATGAGGAAACAGAGGTAAATAGGGTTAAGTGACTTGCCCAGGGCCACTAAGTGTCCGAGGCCAGATTTGAATTTACAAAAGAGTCTTCCTTAAACTAGACCTGGCACTCTATCTACTGTGCCATCTAGCTGCCCACCCCCTATCTGATTTTAGGAGAGTAGATTTCCAAGAGTTCTAAGTATGGATAGACAGAATCTCATTAACTAAAAGTTCTTTAAGTAAAATCAGCCCAGGAGACCTGGGGAATCCTCATGATTGACATTTTGAAAACAAAAAAATATTCCAATGTGGATGAAAGGGAGCTTATCAACCAACTTAGAATGTTAAAAGACAAGCAGAAAATAGAGACTGGGGCAGGTAACAGAGAATGAAAATGAAAATGTGTCAGATTCTTGTAAAGTCAGTAGTACTAAAGCTCAGATTGAGATAAGACTGGTTAGGAAGCCTAAATACACAAAGAGGTTTGTTTGTTTGTTTTCAGGGGAAAATTGGGGGAAAGAAGATTAAAGAAAGGATAAGTGGAGTGCTTAAGATAATAAGAATTACTAAGGGAAAGAAGGGAGAGTTTTATTTTGCTTCTACTTTTTCTGCAAAGGAAAATGATCTTTATAATGGAAAGGACAGAACAAAAATGGCTAGGAAAGCATCCATACCTGAAATGTGGGAGCAGCAGATATATATATATGTGTATATATATATAGCAGATATAGATTGAGATGAATTTGTTAAGATGGAATTTAAAAATAAATTCCAAAGTCCTAAACTTGCATTAAAAAAAATTACCTTTACAAATATAGGATCACCAGATAACAGTTTATCTGAAAATAGTCTGGGGGTTTTAGTGACCTGTAAGTTTGAAATAAATGCAAAGTTTGATATGGTAGTTGAAAAAGCCAATGTAATCTTTTAAAAAAAATTATCTTTTGTTTTCACCTTCATTTCTAAATATATCCTCTCTTAATCCCCTGCCAAGACAGTCATCCCTTGTGACACAGAATAAAAAAGAAAGAGGAAAAAAAAGAATTCAGCAAACTTAACACATCAATGGAGCCTGATGATACCTACAAAGTTTCATCTCAGCAAAGAAGAGACATGCTCTTTTTCATCTCTTTTTTGGGGGCTAAGGTTGGTCATTATAGGTTCCCCAGCATTCAGTTTTGTTTTGTTCTTTCGGATTGCATTAGCTTATTTTCCTGATTCTGTTTATTTTATTTTGCATATACCTTCCACTGCTTCTCTGTAGTCTCTATGTATGTTTTTTCTTACAGCGAAAAAGCTTTGTTTTTCATCTATGTATCACAATTTGTTTAGCTGTTCCTCAATCACTGGGCATCTACTCTGTTTCCTTGTTACTACAAAAAATGCTGCTATAAATATTGTGGTATATAAGAGATTTTTCTATCTTTGACCTCACTGGGGATATGTGTCTACAAATGAATCTAATGTAATTTTAGGCTCCATGAAGGGAGGCACAGTGTACAGGACTAGGGAGATGACATACCTGAGGTTCTCTGACTGGGAAAGAGGACATTGGGGGTATTGTACATTTAGTTCAAGGGGATGCATTTTAGGGAGGATATTGATAAACTGGAGTTTCCAGAAGACTTTGGACAAAATGGCAGAAGGCTTTGAAGTCATGCTGGTAGCTTATGGAGAAGAGAAAACTTGGCTGTGGGATTTCAGGTGAAGGAGACAAAATAGGTGTATTCAAGTATTCAAAGGGTTGTCTTGGAAAAAAGGGATTAAACTTCTGATTTATAGAAGTAGAACAGAACTAGAAACAATGGGTGGAAGTTTTATGGAGATGGCTTTGGATTGGAAAAGAGGAAAAATGTCTAAGCTATTGTCATTATCCCAGAGTGGAATGTGTTGTCTGAGGTCATGGTGGGGTTCTCCTGAGAACTTTAAGAATGAATGATCACTGGTTGGTATGCTGTGGAGGGGAGTCTTGTACAGTGGATTAGATGGGTTTCTGGGGTCCTATCCAGCCCCAAGAGTCTATAAAATGAGGGTATTGGTCTAGATGATATCTGAGGCCCCTTCTGATTCTTATATTATAAGATTTTTTGTTCCAAATGGTTTGATGAATATACTTTTGACAAAATAACAATACCTGTCATTCTGGCTGTGAAATTTATTGAGGAAGTCTGTATTAAAAAGCCTCTGAATCCTTTTGCTTGGTTTGTAAACATTTGGAGACATTGTTTAAAATCAAATTGGCCCTAAGACAGAGTCATTTGTTATTAAAGTGAATATAGTGCCTAAATTCAGGAATGGAAAATTCCAGCTAGAGCAAAGTTAAGAGTAAACAACATTTCAACCCCATCTCCCACATTTCTTCCCAAAGTCCAGCAAACTCCCAGTTGTCACCGCTAATTTCTTTTTCAGAGAATGCAAATAGTCATTAGAGGATGACTGCATGTTTTCTCCCCTCTTACTTCTTAGCCTAGTATAGGCTAGTATAGTAGTATAGTCAGATTCTCTAGCATCTGAATCTCTGAGACCTTGAGTAAATAACTTCTCATCTCTGTGCCTCTGTTTCCTCATCTGTAAAATGAGAATATTTAGACTATATCATACCATCACAGATTTAGAGCTAGAAGGTATCTAAGAAATTGAGTCTAATCCCCTCAATTATAAGGAGGAAAAACAGAGGCATAGAGAAGTTAGATAATATCTAGAGTTACTTCCAGTTTCAATAGACTGAGATTCTGTGATTCCTTTTAACTCCAACCCCAACAGGACCACATTCTTGCTCAGCATCCCTGGCTGATGGGAAGCATCACAGAGTGCTGGGTTTAGTCAGAAAGACAGTGTTCAAACCCTGCCTCAGACACCTACTATTTGTGTGACCCTGGGAAAGTCACTTGACATGTCCCAGTCTAATATCCTCACCTGTGAAAGGGGTGTAATGATAACCATATCATTTGCCTCACTACATTCTTGTAAAGATGACAGAATCTTCAAATTTGACACCTAGACTAGACTTTAGTACTTAACCAAAAAGAATTTTCCCTGTATAACAGAACCTGACAAGTGATCTTTCTAGTACTTAACCAAAAAGAATTTTCCCTGTATAACAGAACCTGACAAGTGATCTTTCAGCCTCTGCCTGAAGAGCTCGCATAAGGGGGAACCAAACACTTATTTAGATGGCCCTTTCTACTTCTGGCCAGCTTTTATTGTTATGAAGGTTTTTGTGTGTGTTTGTTTTTGTTTTCTGATTTCGTATCTAATTTTGCCTCTCTCTAATGTCTGCCAATTGTCCCTGGATCTGCCCTCTGACACCAAACAGAACAACCTAATCCTTTTTTCCCCATAAGACATCCCTTCAAATATTTGACCAAGGCTATCATGCCCTTCCTAAAGAGTTCTGCAAGCTGAAAATCTCTGATTCTTACAATGCATCCTGGTATGATACAGACTTAAAGTCCTTTTTGAGGGAAACATGCTGGTTGTCCTCTCCTAGATACTGCAGTTTATAATGTTGTCCTTCAACCATGGCACCCAGAATTGAAAATTTCTATTAATGCAGGTCAGCATTATAGTCTGAGAGCATTGTCTGGAAGCACTGGGAGTTCAAGTGATTTTCCTAGATTCATATGTGTGCTAGGTAGGATTTGAACCTAGGTCTTCTGGGCTCCCAGGTCAGCTGTCTATTTACTCCCTCAGGCTTCCTCAGGGGAACCTAGGAATTATAGCTTTAGAGTAGTTCTGAACTACTAAATGAAAAAAAAAACCTCAAAGTAAATTTCATGTCAACTCTAAGGCTTTTTTGAGAAGGACCCCTTAAAAGAAGGAGCAGTAGAATCATTCTCCACTAGAATCATTCTCTTGTGTGGAGGTGACTTTGGGTGCTGGCAATCCCTACCAGGGTGAGAGGATTTTGAGTATAATGATAGATAGTGTGGTCATTATCTAAGTTTGGAGAAACCCATTACAAAGCAGACTTCCATAGCTACACCAGAAGATTGTCTCCTAATGTTTGTTTAGAAAAGGAATATCCATCCACTCAATGAAAGCCCAGATCCTTGATTGACCATTAGTATAAATTTCCCAGTAAAAGTTGGCTGGCTTGGAGGCTTCCAAAATGGTGCCTCCTAAAAGGTTCTGCTCCATTTTATGTATAAATTACTTCAGACCACTCATCACCAAGTGAATTTCTTGTTGCCATACCATTGGTAAGAGTGGGAAGTGCTGGTGAGAAATTTTTATTTTTTTGAATTGATGGATTTTTTTCTTATTTTTGGGAAACCCATTGACAAGTAGATAATTTAAAGTCTTCACTTTGTCTGAAACTCCAGATCCCTTTTAGTTTTTGGAACTGGGCCTGTGGAGAGGAGGATAAGAGATGTGCAGGGGAGGATAGTGTAAATCTCTGGCATAATCCACACATCATTCCAGTCATTGAATTCAAGCTTTTCTTAGCTGTTCAGCTTCTGTCTGAAATTGGTAGGTTGATTTCATATTATTATTTGCTTTCACCTTCCTGCTCTTCCCCTCCATTGTAACAGTGTTCTCTTGTCTCTTATATAAGAGATAATTTACCCTAATCTATCTCTCCCTTTCTCCTTCTCCTAATAAATTCCTCTCTCATCTCTTAATTTTATTTTTTAGATATCATCCCTTCATATTCAACTGACCCTGTGCCCTCTGTCTATGTATACATGTACATACACATGCCCACACTCACATATTTATTTATATATACACCCACCCTCCTATATATACATATACACCTTTCTATATATACATATATGTGTATGTATGTGTTTACACACAGACATATATATTCCCTTCAACTATTCTCATACTGAGAAAAGTCTTATGAGTTACAATTATTGTTTTTCTACGTAGGACTGTAAATAGTTCAACTTTAATAAGTTCTTTATGATTTTTCCTGTTTACCTTCTCATGCTTCTCTTGCTTTTTGAAGTTGAAAGTCAAATTTTCTGTCAGCTTTGGTTGTTTCATTAAAAATGTTTGAAAATCCTCTATTTCATTGAATGACCATATTTTCCCCTGAAACATTATACTCAGTTTTGCTGGATATTTATTGGTTTATTTTATATTTATATACAATTTATTTATATGCACTTTAGTTACATTGATCAATAGTTTTACTGCTAAAGAATAGTCTTCAAATTGCCCCACTTAGTTGCCAGTATTTAGAAGGTACAATTTAATTTTCCCCCCTTTAATATCTTTCCTAACCTTTAACGTTTTTAAAAATCACAATTTTTTATTAAAAATATTTTCCTTTGAAACTGAAGCCAAGATGACTACATCATCATAAAGGTGCCTCTTCCACACTCAGCTATTAGACACAGATCTGTGTGAGAACTTGAATGTAGGTGAGATTGTAGTTTAACTCCTGATAAAAAAAATGAAGTCACGTTTTATTTGTGAAATGAGGAAGAGCATCTTCCAAGTTTGTATCCCTTCCTCTTTCCTCTTCCTCATGCCAGCCTTTTAAATCTTCAGTTTTCAAACTGAATAATAAAATATAATAATAAATATTATAATAAAACAATAAAATAAAAGAATAATTAAATTCTTGGTTTTAGTTCTAGCTCCTTTGACCTCTGGAATATCATATTCCAAGCCCTTCTATCCCTTATTATAGAAGCTGCTAGATCTAGTGTCATCCTGATTGTGTTTTCACAATACTCAAATTTTTTTCTTCCTGACTGCTCACAGTATTTTCTCCTTGACCTGGGAACTCTGAAATTTGGCTATAATATTCCCAGGATTTTTCTTTTTGGGATCATTTTCAAGAGGTGATCAGTGAGTTCTTTCAATTTCTATTTTGCCCTCTGGTTCTAGAATATCAGGGCAATTTTGCTTGATAATTTTTCGAAAGATGGTGTCTAGGCTCTTCATTTTTACAATGGCTTTCAGGTAGTCCAATAATTTTAAAATTGTCTCTCATGGATCTATTTTCCAGGTCAGTGGTTTTTCCAATGAGATATTTCCTGTTGCCTTGTATTTTTTCATTTGTTTGGATCTGTTTTATAGTATCTTGACTTCTCATAAAGTCATTAACTTCCATTTGTTCCAATATAATTTTGAAGGTATTATTCTATTAGGTGAGTTTTTGAAATTTCTTTTCCATCTGGGCAATTCAGCTTTTTAAGGCATTCGTCTCTTCTTTAGCTTTTTGGACCTCTTTTACCATTTGAATTAGTCTATTTTTTAAGGTGGTGTTTTCTTCAGCAATTTTTTGTGTCTCCTTTAGCAGGCTGTTGACTCACTTTTCATGATTTTTTTGCATCATTCTCATTTTTCTTCCCAATTTTTCCTCCACTTCTCTTATTTGGTTCTTCTCTTATAATCTTTCTTGAGCTCCTCCATGGCCCATAACCAGTTCATATTTTTCTTTGAAGCTTTTGATGTGAGTTCTGACTGTATTGTCTTCCTCCCATTCCATGCTTTGATCCTTTTTGTCCCCAAAAAAGGATTCTATGGTCTGTTTGTGCTTCCTCTGCTTGCTTATATTGCCAGCCAATTACTTGACTTTTGAGCTCTTTACCATGGTAGAACTCTGCTTTCAGATTGCAGAGAGCTATGTCCCAAATTGCTGGGATTTTTGCAGCTGCCTGAGCTATTAGCAGGGTGCTCTCTCTGCAGCCCCCACAACCTTTGTCACACTTGTCAGGCACCCCAGGACCACCACCCAAGTCCACAATCCAAATCCAAGCAGGTTAAAGCAAGAATAATTATCTTCTGAATGGTTGCTTGGTCCCCCTAGGATCTGCAGGCCAGGAGCTCTGGAGGCAGCCATGTGGCAGCAGCTGCAGTCACCAGGCCTCTGCCACCTCTTACCCTAGGGGGAGGGGCCGAACCATGGTCTTCTGTCCTGCCCTGTTCCAACAGAGTTCCACACTGACCTTTTACTTTGTCTTTGGCATTTATGGGTTGAGAGGTCTGGAAACTACCACAGCTGCTGGTGATTTACTCTTTTAAAGTCTGCTCCAGCAATGGCTGGATGAGGCTACCCTGAGGCCATAACCTTGTGGCTCCTGTGTGACTGTTCTTGGCTCCTAGCATGCTGTGATGGACCCTTCCTGTGGGCCTGCTGGGCTTCCTTCAGTGGGAGATTTGTTTCTCTCTGTCCCTTTGTGGGTTCTGCAGTTCTAAAGTTTGTTTAGAGTCATTTTTTTACAGGTATTGGAAGTGGTTGCAGCCCCAGCCCATGCCAAGTTTGTGCTTCGGCTCTGCCATCTTGGCTCTGCCCCCAGCAGCTGTCATCTTGATGTTCGCCTAAGACAGAGCCAAGGGCATTGGAAAATCTTGGAGAGAGGACACAGGATCTGGAGAAAGTTACATTGTATAGGACTCCTTAATCTCCCCTCCTTTCCTCCCTTCTCCATCTTTATTTGGGCAAAATTAAAAAAATAAAACAACAGTTCTTGCTAAGTCTCTGTTTCCTCAGCTATAAAGTAAGGACAAAAAATAGACTCTGGAGATTGCAAATCTTGGTTCAAATCCTGACTCCAAAGATTACTACCTGCGTGAACTTGGGTGAGTCACTTAACATCTTTGGGCCCAAGTTTCCTCATCTGTAAAGTGAGGGGATTGAACTAACTGGCATCTGGGATTCCCTCTTACTCTAGATCCAGGAATCCTATGAATATTTGTACCACTTACTTCAAAGGTTTTCAAATTCTGCTTCTGCTAGTTACTACATGTTCAGCCTTGGATGAATGACCTGGCCTTCTTGGGTCTCAGTTTTCTGATCTGTAAAATGGGGCATTGGAGTAGATGGCTTCGAAAATGTTTTCTAATTCTGTATGTTATGAGCTACGACCCTAAGATGGTTTCTAAGATGCCTCCCGCCTCTCACATTCTATGAGATGGTGATATTTCATTTCCATTGGGTAGGTCTGTGTAACGATAATCAATTTGTTGGATATTTAGGGCTACGTGGATAGGATACTTAAGGCTAAGTAGATCAGATACTTAGGGCTAAGTATAGAACTCTGTCCATTGGTGAAAAAGTGTGAAGTCCCCTGTTGAAGTCCCCATAGAATGCTATTGGCTGAGACACTCTCCTGTTGACTTGGGAGAAGGCCAGTGCTTAAAAGGAATAATTTTACAGAGACAGACAGATTTTGGATTTGGTTCCTGAGTGGCTGACTGAAGACATGAACAGGATGGGACTTTGTTTGTTGGTGGCCTGGCTGATCCTTGAGTTCCAGGCAAGAGAAGTCCTGAAGGGTTTGAGGTGTGCTGAACCTTGTGAACTTCAGTGTGTGCCAGGGATTGCCCTGAGGACTGGACAAGGACCTGGGAACTGTTCATCTCTGAGGACTGGACGAGAGCCTGGCAGATTTCAGCTCCTGAATCTAGGTGATTGTCTGGCAGATTCAGGAGGGATCTGGGACCAGGGA
>CM053593.1:49603155-49641793 GCA_028646575.1 Pseudocheirus occidentalis
AATTGTTGATACTGTGAATATTGTACTGAATCTTGATTTTGTAATGGAATAAACAGAGTGTTCACTAATACCGTGTAATCTGAATCTTAAAAGCTGTTCACAGTAGCATTCTCTCAGGAATCTACTGCTGATTGGCTTTACAGTCTGATGTTCACAGATATCTGGAAGGTGCTGTTCCTTTCCTGTGTGGACATTTGGGTTGCTAGAAAGGGCACAAGAAGAGAGCATTTGTGCGAGGAGCTCTGATAGAATCAGGTTGGGAGGAACCAGTGTCCCTTACACAAATGTTCTCTTATTTCACCTCTTTCAGTAATCTAGAGGTCCACATATAAAAAGGTTGGTACCTTACCCCTCTCCCTCTCTTTCCCTCTCTCTCCTTCTTTCTATCTGTCTTTCTCCCTCCCTCCTCCCCACCCCAGACAGTGTCCAGAGAGGGAATTGACCCCAGATCCTCTGATCCAGGGTGAATATTTTTCCCATTGTGCCATAGGGAGGGACTTTGACTTGGCGGCTAGGGTTATGGACTGATTGTATATATATATATGGGCATCCTATGGTAAAAGAATGCTGGCTTTTGAGACAGAGGATTCAGGCTACAGTCTTGCTTCTAAGGCTTCTTACCTGTGTGACCTTGGGCAGGTTACTTGACCTCCCTGAAATTCAGTTTCCTCATCTGTAAAATGATGGAGTTGGTCTAGATGGCTTCTGAAGATTATTCTACCCCAACAGTTCTGATCCTGTGGTTCTATGAACTTTGAGCATGGATTGTGGGTCTTATGAAAAGGTTTAGGGTAGATACAACAAATGTCTACTCTGCTATCCAGGATAGCAGACATCCCTACAAAGAGGCCCTGGGGACAGTGGCTGAGAATCACCCCTGACTGGCCTAACCATGCACGTTTACTTTTTTAAGAAGCAGTTTGATGGGACCTCTTAAGTTTTCTTCCACCTCAAAAAAGTCTACAAACCTATGATTCCAAGTCATTTTTGAGAATGGAAATGAATAAATACTTATAGTTTTCATTTCATGTCTCTGAGATGAGACCATCACAAAGGGAATGTATAATTGAGGCAGAGACATCAGTAACCAGCACTATCATCTCATATCATTCACATCTTGGATCTGCCCTCCTGACTTGAGGAAGAATCTTTCTGTCTGTTTCTCTGTCTCTTTCTCTCTCCTCTCTCACTCTCTCCCTCCTCTCTCTCCCTCTCTCTCTGTCTCTGTCTGTCTCTCTATCTCTCTCTCTCCTTCTCTCTCTCTCTGTCTCTCTCCTTCTCTCTCTGTCTCTCTTTCTCTGTCTCTCTGTTTCTGTCTCTCTGTCTCTCTTTCTCTGTCTCTCTCTCTCTGTCTCTGTCTCTGTCTCTCTCTGTCTTTGTCTCTCTCTGTCTTTGTCTCTCTCTGTCTTTGTCTCTCTCTGTCTCTCTGTCTTTCTGTCTCTCTCTTTGTCTTTCTCTGTCTCTCTCTCTCTGTCTCTGTCTCTCTGTCTCTGTCTCTCTGTCTCTGTCTCTCTGTCTTTCTCTGTCTCTGTCTCTTCATTTTTAAGCTAAGGAACATGTAGTCCTTGGACCCCTTACCACTTGAGATACAAACCTCGTCTGGCAGGAGTTTCTGTGACTCTGGTGTATTATCTTTATAGCTCATGGTTTCATGGGACATTTGTGCAGATGAAATTGATCAAGAGCAGAAAGAAAATAGCTGTTGCCTAGGCAACCGGCTGGTGACTCACCCTCGACTTTGAATCTCAAAAGCTGTGAGACTGCAGTAATTTTCCAGATGCTAAATCCAGCCCTCCCTCTTATCTTCCCCCCTTTTCTTTTCTAACATCTCCATCCTTCATTTTCCCCCACCTCCTTCCTGTTGGACCCATGCAGCTCCTGATGACTGACCTTGCCTATGCCTACTGCAGAGACAGTTATCTATGTTTTTCCTTTTCCTGAGGTTTCACAGCATCCATTCCATCTCTCTCTCATGGGCTAGCTTTGCATATAGAGCTCTTGATCCCTTCTCTTCCACCCCAACCATTGCCACTTTGCTCAGAAAGTTACTAAAACTACAATCCTTGCAATGGCTAGATGGCAAAAATTCTGCTGGAAGATGACTCCCACTAGCCTCAGCATCATGGTGCTTCTAGGTGCCTTTGACATAACCTGGGGCACTTGTCTCCAAACCATATACACATATTTGATTTCACAGAATTACAGAACATTTCTCTGAGGTTACAGATATTTCCCCCCCAAAGCTGGTTCTGAACAGAATTGTGAAAGGAGAGTTTATGTTTGAAGCCCTCCCTTTTTTTTTTTTTACCATGATATAGTGGTACATGATACAGAGTAGATGATGGTGTAGGAGGACTGGGACTGAAATTTCATTAATGTTACTTCTTACCTTAGTGATATGGGAAAGGCCTTAACTTAAAAAGGTCAAGATCTCTCACTTCATCCAGGGCCATCTCCAGTCATTCCAATCTATATTTTGCCACTGGATCTAGATGATTCTAGAGGAGAAAGAGAGGCTGGTAACTTTGCACAGACTTCCCTCAGTTAAATCCAATTAACTCATAAGTTATGGCATCACCTTCCTGATGTCACGGTCCTTTTCGAGAACAAAGGACAAACAAGAACCTTAGGCAAGTCACTTAACCAAGGCCTCAGTTTTCTCATCTGTAAAATGAAGAGTTTGTATTGAATAACCTCTGAGGTTCCTTCCAACCCTAAATTTATGATTACTTCCTTTCTGAAGCTTCTTTTCCTTTTTTTTTTGACAATTTCTGACCTCCCACTACCCCCCCTTCTTTATCTGATTGCCCAAAACTCTCCTCTTAGTTCACTGTTATTATTTGTCCTAAGGTGTTAGCTGATAAAAATATACATGGATCTTAATAAGAGTTCCTTCCCTCACTAATATCTTATTCTAGTGCTTCATTGTGTCATTGGAGGAGTGAGGGTGGGGTGGAGATGACCTGTGGTTATTGAAAGTGAGGCCAGCAATACACAAGGTCCAGAAGATCTTTCCATATCCTCACTGGCAAGAGAGACAGGCCTATTTCAGAAAGACTGGTTGCTTGAATGTTGGCCATTACATGATGAATTCTTTAACTATCACAGTCCATGAAACCATCTAATAAGGTATGGAGGATTTGGTGTGTGTACCAGTAGAGAAAGTGCTTCTACTCTGATGAAATCATAGATATTTTGAAGTATTAAAGAAAAAGAAGTAATTCTTGAAGACAAAAGCCTTCTTTGCCCATAGGAACAGGTCTCTAATGGTAGACTGTCAGTCATCATGATGAGAAATGGGGTAGACACTTTTGGTTATTTTTTTCTCAGAATCCTCCAAATTATGCTATATAGGGAGTTACATATTCCAGTTACTACTTTCTAGCTCAAATTACAATTGTTCTTCACTACAGTCATAGAGAATTGCCTGGGGGCACTGAGAGGTCTAGGGACTTGTTCAAGGTCACAAAGCTAATATGACAAAAGCAGAAAGACTTGAACCTAGGTCTTTCTAATCCTAGAAATACTCTCTATCCACTATGTCTTTCTGCTTCTTATCCCCATTTTAACACTAGTCCTCAAAATTCAGGGAAGTAGAAGTTAAATAACTTGCCCAAAGTCACAGTAGTGGTTAGTGGCAAAGCTATGAATGGAAACAAGGTATCAGCAGCCAATCTGGGGTTCTTCTTTAGAGTCAGCTGTAAGTAAACTTTTAAAGTCAAAGGATTTTGGATTCTATGTCCTATTTCACCTTTAGTTTTCTCACTTTTTCTATGCTCACCCAGGGCCTGGATGTTTTCCTTTCCTCAATAGAAATATAAACTCTTTGAGGATAAAGACTGGCTTACTTTTGTATGTGTATTCCTAGCACATAGTAGGGCAGCTAGGTGGTGCAGTGGATAAAGTGCTGGGCCTGGAATTGATAAGACCTGAGTTCAAATATGATCTCAGACTATCTGTGTGACCCTGGGAAGGATATTTCACTCTGCTTGCCTCAGTTTCCTTATTTGTCAAACAAGCTAGTGAAGGAAATGGCAAACCCCTCCAGTATCTTTGCCAAGAGAACCCCAAATAGGATCATGAAGAGTTGGACATGATGGAAATGACTGAACAGCAACAAAAACACATAGTAGATGCAGTTGTTGATTTGACAGTTGAATGTTACCTTAAGACTGTTCAGGATTTCCTCTATGGTACCTCACAATCTTAGATAGGCCCTATACTCTGGAGTTCTCCCTGACACCAGAACTTTTCTCGTGGTCTTGATTGATATAATGGTCTGATGATAGTTGGGATGAATTCTTCAACCTAGAGTCAAAGGCAAGATTCAAACCCAGGTCTTCCCAGCTCCAAGTTCAGTGCTGGCATTTACTATTCAGTGCTACCTTCAGAGTCATCTGAACATTAGTGGGGAAACTTAGTTGTTCCCCATCAATATTCTCTCCTGCCAGCATTGGCCGTACTAGCATCCATTGAGGCACGTAGTTACAATAGCATGAACTAATGGCCTATATGACTCTCCTAATGATGAATATAAGTGTGGCCACATCATTGTTGTTTTTCATTTCTTTTACATTGGACACAGAGTTTAAATAGTCATAGACTGAAGGGGAGAATATGCTATGAAGGATAGGACCAATTTCTAAAGACCTTAGAGTGTGTGCCGCATAAGCTCATGATTGGTTGCCTTTCACATTGTCATTGTTCTGCAGCTGTGTTATTTATTCCTGGGAGACACTGTGGTTCTCTGTTCTGTATTATTGCTTATTGGTCTCTTTGGGTTTCTGTAGTATGATTTGTATGTACTAGAGTGGGGTTGTTAATCCTGACTAGTTTTGCATGGCTACAAAGAAATATTACTATAAAAGGCTCTCCTGTTGCAGATCTACTTGTTCTTGGCCTGTGGGTTTTAGTTTTTTTAAACTGCCACCCACCCTAAAGAAGAAGAGAAGATCTTGTTGAAAAAAAATCTATTTAAAGAAACAGAAGGCAGGGTAAATCCATTCCAATTCAGAGATTCTATAAATATGGGCACATTGAAATACTTTATGTTGGTCAGCCTGTTTCCCAAGATTCATATGTTGAGAAGTTTTCATTCTATTTGAAACAATTCTTTAAAAAAGTAAAAGACTCTTAACAGAAGTGTGCTAAGCTTCTGGAAGTCAGTGGAGCTCAAACATTTACCATAACATGATTGTTCACCAATCCTGTTCTGTTTTAGTCTAAGACTAAGACATTCGATCATGTCTTACTGATAACTCTGGACCCACTCTCCCAGACTGAGGCTGGTTACATCTCTCCCTTGGAATTCTAGAGTATCCCTGAGAGCTGGGTGTGATTGTTCTTTAATGCTAGAGACTCAACACTTATTCTAATGTGTTCTCCCTACTATTAATCACCAGTAAGTGGGTTGCAGTTCCAACCAATCAATTGATAAACAAATATAAAGCACCTACTATTCATCAGGCACTGTGCTAAGTGCTAGGGATACAAAATGAGGCAAAAGATAATTCCTGTCTCCAAGAAACTTACAATGTTCCATTTAACCAATTCATATCAGTTAGTTTTCTACAAAACACTCCCAAGATGAAGCAGGAAAATGCAAACATCTTCCTCCTTTACTGGGAGGACACAATTTCTACTATACTACTGGATCGCTGGGGAAAGTAGCCAGAGACTTTTTCTCCATTGCCTTCATCCTACTGAGTTCACTTCCAAATATGGCTTGACCAATAGATTGATGGATTCACATCTCTGCTACTGCCTGACAAGGTCAAAAACATTGCTCAGTACTTTGCTTCTCACTGCCTGGGTTCTGGCAAATTCCTTCAAAGACTCCAGTTCCAGACTTCTGTTGACTCACTCTTTTGACCTTCAGAGCTCAAGATGTCAAAGACATGTCCAATCTACTTCACCTAAAATTCAGGAAGAAGAGAAATAATAGGGACAGAAACAAGAAAAGGGTCAAATGTGCTCAGTTTCATGACAGTTGTGAGAGAAGGTCTCAGAGTCTCCTCCTTCCAAAGGCCCCCAGCAGCTGGTCTTCTTTCTCCAAAACTAGGCAGGCCAAAATAAGCTATAGCCAAGAATCTCAACTTGACTTTCTAGTGTCTTTTGAATATGCTACAATTCCAGCTTCACCATCAATGAGAAAGGTCATCTCTTACCAGTCGTTAAAGGACCAGAAGTGGTTAATGCTTAATGCTTGTGCCTTCCCTCTGAGATTATCTTCTTTACCCTTGCTTGTACCTAGGTGTTCTGAAGTTGTCTCCCATTAGATTGTGAGTTTATTGAGGTCAGGGACTGTTTTTGCCTTTCTTTGTATTTCCAGTACTGGTGCATATGGTAGTCACTTCATAAATGACTAGAATTTCAGAATGTCCGTGCACACTCTAATGTCCAAGTGGGGATTGCATTATCCAGTGCTTATAGGGACTGGTATTATTGGCCAGTCCCTTTTCCTGCCCCCATTACAATTAATTTGTGGGAGAGAATAGAGGAGCTAGCTAGACAGGTATGTATGTATGAAGGTGGGTAGGTAGGTGGAACAGGTAGATATATAGATAGGTATATAGACGCAAATTCTTTGGTAGATAATAGATAGCTAATAGACAAGTAAGTATTGTTTGTTAATAGATAAGTAGGTAGGTAGATTGTTGTTCATCCTTCCTGCTCAAAAGGAACCAACATGACATCATGATGTCATGATCAATGTAGAGTGTGTGTCTGGCTGAGGCTGATCATACCCCTATGAGATCATAAGACTCTACCACAGGTCTGGCACAAATAGTTCATGTGATCATTTGGGAGGGATATATCTTTAAATTTTCCCATCATTAGATAGATAGATAGATAAGTAGCTAGCTAACTAGACAGATAAATAGGTGTGTAGGTAGATAGCTTGCATAGACAGACAGATAGATGATAGGTAAGTTAATAAAGTATTCATTAGCAATCTTCTATGTGCCAAGGACTGTGAGCTTCTTTGAGGGCAGAGACTGTCTCTTGCCTTTCTTTGCTTCTATTGCTTAACACAGTGCTTGGCACTCAATGAGTGATTAATAAATGCTTGCTGACTTATTGTTCACTGTGCTAAGCAAGCCCTAGGGTTGCAAATGAAATCATGCAAGACAATCTCTACCCTTAAGTAGCTTAGATTCCAATGGAAGAAGACCACATCTAAAGAGATGCTTAAAAGGGAGATGGAAGGTAGTGCAGGTAGGACTCAAGGTTTGAGATTCCTTTTTGTTGTTGTTGTTTGGTCTTTTCAGTCATCCTTGATTCTTTGTGACCCCATTTGGGGTTTTCTTGGCAAAGATACTGGAGTGGTTTGCCATTTTCTTCTCCAGCTCATTTTGCAAATGAGGAAACTGAGGTAAACAGGGTTAAGTGACTTGCCTGGGGTCACACAGCTAATAAGTATCTGAAGCCAGATTTGAACTCATGGAGATGTCTTTCTGACTCCAGGTTCAGCGCTCTAGCCACTGTAGTTGAAATTCCTGGACATGATAATTTTTAGAGTTCCTTACAGTTTCTTTAACTACAGCTACAACAATGTAATGTTAATGAAATCAGAAGATCTCCCATGCCCCTTTCTATAGGCACCTAGTAAAGGCACTTAGCTCCTTACTTCGAGTTAACTCCTTGGGAGTAGTTAACACCTTAACAGGAAGGGGCAGAACAGGGAGGAGCTATACTGTATATAAGGAAGAGAACCAGCAGGACTGTCAGATTTTCTCTCAGTCACCGCCTGGAGACTTCATCTTTTGCTGAGGTCCTTCTTCTGCAGCTTTTACCAAGAACTTCCAAGGACCAGGCTGAGGAACTACTGTGAGTCTGAGAGGGATCCCTGCTTGAGGGAGCCTGTTCTATTCGTGAAGGCTTGGGAATATGGGTATTCACTGCATTAACCATGTATCAACTTCGTGATCACTATAATGACTTTGGCTTTCTGGTTCTGGGACTTGTCCTTCTGGTTTTGGGACTTGGTGTTCTGGTTTCTGAATAAAGACCTTGGTTCTGCCCTCCATGTGGAGAGTTTGCTACATTTTGTGATTCACAACTATACCAGCACATTCATAACCACTATGGGTGTTGTGAATATTGCATTATTGATACAAATAATTGTGCTAATACTTAAAACTCATGATGAAATAAGACTGGGGAAATCATAGGTATGTTGGGAATAAGACCTTTGAGCAGTCTCCACATACAGTACCTATAGATAGTCACCTGCTTGCTATTCCTCCTGGAAGGAAGGCCTTTGCAAAACTTCTCCTTTCCAAATTTATCAAGAGTTGATTATTGATGATGTTAAGGCAGGCAGAAGCACAATCATCTTTCACCACAGGACATGTGGAATTAAACACTTGAACTCTGGAATACATCTTACTCCTGGGATTTTCCAGGGACTTCATGCTATAATTGAAACTATAGACGTTTTCACCCAGGGCAAAAATAGTTGGTGGGGAGCAGAATATGGTGGCATAATTGAATTGAGAAAGGAGTAAGTCTACTATATATCCCCATAGGGGCTGGGGAAAAGTTGGAACTTAGACAGATCCATTATAATGATAGTAGTGTGTCTTCTGGCACCAAAAATAATAACAATAGCTTGTACTAGCTGGTGTTCATTTGACAATTTAAGTTGTCCAAAACCCTTTATATATGTTATTTCATTTGATCTTCACAACTCTGGGAAGTGGGTGCTGTTATTATCCTTATATTACAGGAAACCGAGGCACAGAGAGGCTAGGTCACTTGCTCAGAGTCACACAGCTAGTAAGGTTTTTGGGAAGGATTCCAATTCAGATGTTCTCGTCTTTTAGTCCAGCTCTCTGTCATCATTCTGCCCCTAAATTACCTCTAGCAAAGGGACTTTGCCGGGAATGGCTATGGACTTGCCAGCCTGAGGAACATTGAGCCAAATAGAATAAGATGCAATTTAATGGGAATGAATGCAAAGTCTTACTCTTAGGATCAAAAAATCAATTTCACAAGTACAAGATGGGGGTGTGTGTGACTATGGTTGAACAGAAGTTTGTCTGAACAAGATCTGGGAATATTAATGGATTGTAAGCTTAATAGGAGTCAGCAGTGTAAAATGTCAGCCAAGAAAGCTTAGGCTGCATTAAAAGGGGCAGAGCTGCCAGGAATAAGGAGGCAACAGTCCTTCTGTACTCTCTTCTGGTCAGACTACATTTAAGTGTTACATTTGATGAAGGACATTTCTGAACTGGAGGGTGTCCAGAGGAACATGACCAGGATGGTGAAAGACCTTGGGTTTTTCATATGAGGATCATTTGAGGGAACTTGGAATGTTTGGGTTGGGTAAGAGACATATAATAACTGTTATTTTAGTTCTATATTCTAGTTCTAGTAGCTGAAGGATTGTCATTTGAAAGAAAGATTCAATTTGTCCTATTTGGCCCCAGGGTGCAGAACATGGAAGCAGTGTTTGAAAGTTGCAGAGAGGTGCATTTAGGTGTTATATAAAGAAAAAAAATTCATAAAAGAGGTAAAGGAAAAAAAAACTATCTCCTTGGTCACCCTTGCCCCTGTGGCTCCTTCCTCCTAAGTAGTGGACAGTGGATAGTGGAGAACTCCTCCCATATCCTCCATTTAAGGTGGACACCCAGGGCAGTCACTTCATCATTTCCCTCCTGGCCGCCCAGATACTTTCTGTTCCTTCCACCCTTCAGCTTCATATTATGTGTTGTCTTCCTCCATTAGACTGTGAGTTCCTTGAGAGTAGAAACTATCTTGCTTTTCTTTGAATCCCTAGCTCTTAGCCCAGTATGTGGCACATAGTAGGCTCTCAATAAATGTTTATTAACAAACAATTACAATTATCCAAACAAAGGTGGAATGAATTGCCTTGAGAAGTGCTGGACTCCCTTAGGCAGGAGACCTTTAAGTGGAGGTCTGGATGACTCTTTGCTGGAAATGTTGCATTGCTTCTGTATTAATTGGATCAGGTAGTCTTAGAAGTAACTTCCAGTTCTGGAATTCAGTGAGTCTGTGACACTTTCCATAAAGACAAGTAGCTTTTGGCTTCTGAGTCTCTGTGGTGACATCATAATTCTTCTGCATGGATCTTTGTTTTAAGCATTCTTTGTAAGGCAAGGCTGAACTTCTCTGGGGCCTATAGCAGAGAAGCAGAGGGCTAGGATCTTACAGGCCTCATTGTTTCTGGCAGAGGGCAGTATATATCACTCAAGACCTGGAGTCTACTATGCTGAGGCTGGGTCAGAGGAGGGAGAAAGTGATATAGTCATTGTGAAGAAAAGGCAAGAAACTGTTCCGATGAAACCAGGAGAGATAGTTTTGAGGCATGAGTATGGGGGATTTCCCCCAAACTTCCATGCTAAGAGGTATGTACTCAGTTTCTATCTTCAATAAACTGCACTCCAGCCTAGAAAGCCCTGGTGCTGGGTGAGTCATCTATTTCTCTATGTAGCTGATGATAAATGTTAGCACGGTGGTCCTCTGTCTTACTTACCCTACAGTGTACATGGTTGCCATTCTGTGTGCTAGAAGCTCACAACCAAGAGCAATTTTTCATGGAGGCTGCCTAGGTTTCTTTTGTTCAATTGAATCTCAGATTCAATTGGGCTTTGGGATAATCTCTTAGAAAATACTCAAGATTTGCAAATCTGGTTCAAAACCTCTTATTGTGAAGATATGAGGGCTCTGGGTCCTGCTTTTGATGTGTGACTCAGGGCTAAGTGGCTTGCAACATGACATGGTGAAGTCCTTCTGTTGTGTATGGAGCCATAAGAACTGATGACCACATCAAAGGCTGATGTCTGTATAAAAGGAAATGATCATCTCCTCAATTATTCTCTTCCTTTTCACCTATAGATCATGTCAGGTTGTTTGGAGTTTCTTGAGATGGAGTATGGGGAAAGGGCAGCATTATACTGGACTCTATATGACCATGAGTCTAAGGCTTCTAAAGCAAATATTCTGTTTAGGTAAGTTTGATTTTGGATTTGAGTTGCCTCTTTGGGTTTATTCTCTCCTGATTTTAGGTAAATGAGTATCTATGCTGATATGGACATGTGGCAACCTTGTGTATTAGAGAGGTCTGGAGTCCCCGGGCTCCATTGGACTGGGACTAAACAGTGGGAAGGGGAGCACTTGGCAACTACTTTAGCCTTCTTGGAAAGGATGGATGGAATCAAACCTGGCTGTTTTACCAGTAGAAATGTATGGGGAGTTGTTTAGAAAGTGAAGAGTTGTTTTGATGGAGGGGAGGGCAGGGTAGTGGGGAGGGTTGCTGGAAGCACACACTTCTGTAAAGGGACAGGGTAGAGAATAGAACAAGGTGGGGAGTTGGATAGGAAGGAGGGATATATAATCCGTCTTTCACAATATGTCCATTGTGGAGATGTTCTGCATAACTACACGTGTATAGCCTGTTTTGAATTGCTTGTCTTTCTAGTGTGGGAGGGTGATGAAGTAGGAAGGGAAAGAATCTAGAATTTAAAGTTCTATAATCAAATGTTAAAATATATATTATTATTATTATTAACTACATGCATCTTGGAATTAAGATATACAGGCACTGGGGTAGGGAGATCCATCCTGCCCTACCGAAAAGTCAGAGGGGTGATGGGGGAGGACATAGGAGAGAGCATTTTGGGGGGGGGTTATACAGTGGGATCAGTGTTTTGGGGTGGTGGGCAGGGGAAACATGGGGATAAAATTTGTAACTCAAAATCTCGTGGAAATAAATGATGTAAACAAGAAAATATGAATTTTAAAAATAAAAAAAGAGTTGTCTTGAAAGGCTAAGCACCTAATTAGTAGTCCTGTAAATTATTTTCTGTTCTGATGAGGTTTAAATATTGGCCTCCTAGCAGATCAAAACAGTAGCTTTGTATATTTTAAGTGGTTAAATCCTGTTTTAAAACATTCTTGAATGCTGCAAGACTTTTATGTTTAGCATGGTTTTCATATCAGTTGAATCAGCTGCCCCATAACTGACTTATAAATTATATTGAATGCTTTTTTAATAACCAATTATAAGGAAACCATCAATGTGAGATGTATCCTAAGCTATAAGTAAACTTGTCCCTGAGACAAAGGGGATAGAGGGTTAGTGAGCTAAAGGTTATAAGAAAAGGAAGCCTAACTCTTCTTCTTAGAGGCTGGTGTCCTTCAGGGCTGAACCACATCCAAACCACATGTTTGGGTAAAGGTCAAGGAGTAGCACTATGCCTACCCCACTGTGGGCCCAGCACTGATTCCTTAATAGTGACTTTGATCTGGGTAGAAAGGAAGAAAATCAGCGTTCATTAAGCACTTAATAAGTACCAGGTGCTATGCTAAGTGCTTTACAAATGTTAGGTTTTTTTATTCTCACAGCAAGCCTGGAAAGTAGGTACTATTTATTGTTGTTCAGTCGTTAAGTCATGTTGACTTTTCATGACCCTGTGAAGTTTTCTTGGCAAAGATGATGGAATGGTTTACCATTTTCTTCTCTAGTGGATTAAGACAAACAGAGATGAAGTGACTTGCCCTAGGTCACACATCTAGTAAGTATGTTAGGCTGGAGTTGAACTCAGGTTTTTCTGATTCAGGCTGGAGTTGAACTCAGGTTTTTCTGATTCCAGACCCAGTGTTTTATTCACTGAGCCACCTAGCTGCCTCCAACGGCACTATTATTACCCCAATATTACACATTTGGGGAAAGTGAGAAAAATAGAGTTTAAGTGACTTGCTCTGGGTCACACACTTAGTAAGTATCTGAGACCAGATTTGAGCTCAGGGCTCCCTGGTTTGAGGCCCACTATTCTATCTACTGTTCTACTCAGCTGATTGGAACAGGCAGCAAAGAAGGAGAGGGTACAATGCGAGGCGAGTTGAGACTACCATTAAGTAGTCTCAGCTCATTATTTCTTAAGATATTATTATACAGATCATATTTCTTACATGACAGTTTCAAAACCTACCCTTTATTAACTAAACACTTGCAGCTTCATGACTCAGAGACCACAGATGGCAGCCTATGCACAGCTTGCATGCTCTGAGGCAAAACATATTTTTGCACATGGACAGGAAGGAAACAGGAAGCTCATTCATGTCCTTTAACAAAAAAGGAAGAATGACCTCTAAGGATCCATCTGAAACTTAGATTCTATTAATTCAGTGATTCTAGGACTCTTCTCCACGTCCTCCCAATTCTTCAAGGTTTGATAAGCTTATAGCCCATCTCTCATTGGTTTTGCTACATGACAAGTTTTTGAAATCCTCAAGAATTTCTTCAGAGGTGAAAAGATGCTTAGCAATTTCTCTTTTCTTCTGATATTTTTAGAATAATCATCAAATTATTGAACTTATTTCAATATTTTTCTCCTTCACTTCCCCTCCATAATCAATCCTTCCCTCCCCTTTTTCTCAAAAGAGCTGCCCCAAATGTCAGAAGACTAGCGGTTCTAAATAGGTATATTGTTGTTGTTGACTTGTTTTTAGTTGTCTGACTTTTTGTGACCCTGTTTGGGATTTTTCTTGGCAGAGATACTGGAGTGATTTACCATTTCCTTCTCCAGTTCATTTTACATATGAGGAACTGAGGCAAACAGGGTTAAGTGATCAGCCCAGGGTCACACAGTAATTATCTGAGGCTGGATTAAACTCAGGTCTTCATGACTCATGACTATACACTATGTCACTTTGCCACCTAGATATATAAGCCTGGACAAATCACCTCCCCTCTCTGAGAATCAGTTACTTGGGTTGAAAAATTGAAGCAGCATTTTCATATTTGGACAGCTCCAATTGTTAGGAATGGAGGGGTTGTCCATTATTAGGGGAATAGTTGAACAGGTCATGGTAGATGAATACGATAGAATACTATTGCGCTGTAAGAATTGATAAAGAGGATTGACTAAGTGACCTCCAAAGTTGCTCCTATTCTGTAGCCCTGTTTGTTTAAAGTAAAAACAAGAGTCTTTAAGGAACTTTTTTTGGTCACATCTTTTCTACTGGTCTTTCTAAGAGGTTCAGTCAGGGAGAGAAACTGTACTCTGAGTTGTCTTTAGCTACTCAGTGGTTCGCCTTCCCTGCAGAGCAACCCCAGTGGGAACCAAATACCTCTATATACTCCTATTAAAGTAGAGTTGAAGGGCTAGGGGTGGGGAATGGAATTTGAATGGACTGATTAGTAATGGCAATTTATTTCTCATCTTGTATGAGGAGGCATCCCTCCTTTGATTTCCTCTCCAAAATAAGTGACATATGTGCTGATAACATCGAGATAAATGGGTGATCCTTGTCTAGAGGGGCTGTTATTAAATTATTCATTCTATTTTCACCTGAGAGTCACTTGTTCTTCAAGAATACCATGGTTGAGGAAGCCTCTTGTAACTAGTCATATGTCTGAAACATTCTAAGTCTAGAATCACAGCATTTTAGAGTTGACTGAGACCTTAGTGGTCATCTAGGCCAACCCATATCCAAAAAAGAATTCCCACTACACCACCCACAAGTAGTCACATGGCCTTTGATTGAAGACTTCTTTTTTTTTTGCTTTTTGAAGGGCAGTTGGCGTTAAGTGACTTGCCCAAGGTCACACAGCTAGTTTTTGTGTTAAGTGTCTGAGGCCGGATTTGAACTCAGGTACTCCTGACTCCAGGGCCGGTGCTCTACTCACTGTGCCACCTAGCCGCCCCGATTGAAGACTTCTAAGGAGGGGAACCCACTAAGGAGAACTGAAATAGTCCTTCCATATTTGGACAATTCTAATTGTTAGGGACTGAGGGGTTGTCCATCAGTTGGAGAATGGCTGAACAAGTTAGAGTATGTGAAGGTGATGGAACATTATTGTGCTATATGAAATGATGAAGAGAATGTTTTCAGAGAAACCTGGGAAGACTTCTATGAACTGATATAGAGTGAAGTGAGTAGAACCAGAAGGACAAGTCATACAATAAAAACTATATCTATCTATCTATTTCTATATATCTATAAATATGTATATACATATACATGTATATAAGACATATGTATATACACACATATATGCAGTTGTTACTGTATGAATTATCCTCCTAGCTTCTCTCTGTCTCTCTGCATATATTCACACACACATACACACACACACACACTTTTATGTAGCCAGTTCAGGAATTTGTTTTGCTTGACTACACATGTTTATAATAGGAATTTTGTTTTTCTTCCTTTCCCAAGGGAGGTGGGTAGAGGGGAAATGAGAGCAGGAAAATGGATCTGAAAAAGAGATAAAATTGAATGAAAAATAAATTACACTAATTGTTAGCAAGTTTTCCTTACATTAGACTGAAACTCACTATTTGTCCACTCTGACCCATTGCCCCTATTTTGAACCACTGAGATTGAGAAGTTTAAAAAAATAACCATATTTTTCTGAACCTAACAAATACCAAATAAAACTGGCATTTTTCTATATATAAGGACAGGAAAAAAGGTTAGCTGGGACAAAATAGAACAAGTCCATTAGACTGTGAGCTCCTTGAGATCAGAGACTGTTGATGTCTTTCTTTGAATCTCCAGTGCTTGGCATTGTTCCTGGTGCATAATGGGCACTGAATAAATGCTTGTTAGCTAACTGATTGACTGATTGCTTTCCATATGATGGTTTTTCAAATACGTGAAGACTCCTCCACACAACCTGGTCTCATGTACTAGGCCAGATGTTAGGAAACTTGTTTTATTTTTTTTCCTCTGACATAATATACAGACTTTGGAGGACACTTCAACTTTTGAGTTGACAGATTGTTTGCCTTACCCTCAAAAATACTGTTGTTTTCCCCCTTTAGTTCTTTTGTAGAATAAAAGAATTTTAGAACGGGAAGTGATTTGGGAAGCCATCTAGTTGAAATACCAAGCTAATGCAGGAATCTTGTCTTTAAATATTTGAAGAGTTGTTATGGCGAAGAGTAATACCTCTTTCCCATTTTATTGTGTCTGAGTCCAGTGAAGACCATTAGGAGAGTTTACAGGCAGGCAGGTTTTCACTCAACACAAGGAAGAATCTCTTGACATTTAGCATTCTCTCCAAATGGACTATGCTTCCTTCTGGGGTAGTCACTGGAGGAGTTCAAATAGAGGCCAGAAGTAGCATGGTGTAGTGCACACAGTGTTAGACTTGGCATCAGGAAGATGTGGATTGTAATTTTGCCTCGGATACCTACTAGCTATGCAATCACGGGCAAACCAACTTAACTTCCAGTTTCCTAATCTGTACAATGGGACAATAACAACTATAGCATGTACGTTCATAGGCTTGCTGTAAGGATTAAATGAGATAATATATGGAAATATACCTTAAAGCACAAATCAATGTCAGTTATGATCAGGGGCATGATGGCAATGGTTTAACAACTGGCTCTCTGAAAAAAAATGTACACAAGAAATGCTTTAATCTGCATTATTGACATTTCCTTCATCACTTTCTTACATCTAGACCATCAACAAAATCCCAAGTCAAGTCTTGATCTAAAGCATTTGCTGATTTTAGAGGCATAAATGCTCACGCTGAAAAACTAATGACTGGCTCTTCTGAGCTAGTATGAGCCGGCTCCAACACAAACCTAGCTACTGTTATTATTATTCACTAGTCAGGAATTTAATAAGATTGAGAAGTGGAAGGGACCTTAGAAATCACATTATCTGATTCTCTCATTTTATAGATCAGGAAAACTGAGATCCAGAGAAGGTGAGCTACTTGTCTAATATCAACGTGGTCAGCAGAAGAGCTAAGATTTGAATCCAGGGTCTCTGGTGCCATGTTGTCTTTTCTTTAATGTCATATGGGTAAACAAATAAGAGAAATGGTCCTGGGGCGGCTAGGTGACGTAGTGAATAGAGCACCAGCCCTGGAGTCAGGAGTACCTAAGTTCAAATCCGGCCTCAGACACTTAGCACAAAAACTAGCCGTGTGACCTTGGGCAAGTCACTTAACCCCAACTGCCCTCCAAAAAAAGCAAAAAAAAAAAAAGAAAAGAGAAGTGGTCCTCTGTGTGGATATGTCGATGTTTTTTCTTTTATGTAACTTAATTAGTACTTAGAATCAGCAACAAAATTATAAAATTGGCAAAGCTTGTCTTCATCATTCTTGACTTTCCCTTGTGATTTCTTTCCTCCTTCTTAGGGAGAGCAGTGTGTCTTTTCAGTGTTTCCTAAACCTCAGGTGCCCAAGGTCTTCATATACTCTTACCTTTTATCCTCATTAAAACCCAAGAGTAGATCTAAGAGTATGAACTCATTCACTCTTAGGTAAAAACAATGGATCAAGCTCTATGTATCTTCTCTCTTCCCTTTTGTATGTTTTTACTTTAAAAGGGAGCATTGGCTTAGTTCATAGGAATATATCTCACCTTATAAGATCATTTATACTGTAGCTGACCAGGGAGCTATTTTGTTGGAATAAGGGCTCTTTCCCAGTGCCCATGGAATCTTATCTGGCTACTTACTCTTATAATTGTCTTGAATTTTAGAGGATCAGGGTACCTCTAGTTCCACGGCATCCAGTTAAGTCCTGTAAAAGGAATATTTCCAATACATGATTCATAGCTCAGCTCTACCTTTACTCCAAAGCAGAATTTGTTGTGAATTAGGAGTTTTCTAGTAATTGTTATACAGCTAAGAAATGTTAATTTATCTTTTATTTTTAGTTCCAAAAATCTCTCCTTCCCTCTACCCCCTACTTCATCCATTAAGAAGGCAAGAAATATGATACCCATTATACAGATGACATCATGCAAAACATATTTCCATATTAGCCATTTTGCCAAAAAACCCCAAGAAAAATAAAGTGAAAAAAATATGCTTCAATCTGCACTAAGAACTCATTAGCTCTTTCTGGAGGTGGATAACATTTTTCATCATGAGTCTTTTGGAATTGTCTTAGATCACTGTAGTGCTGAGAATAGCTAAGTCATTCACAGTTGATCATCATGCAATATTGTTCCTGGTTCTGCTCACTGCACTCTGTTGTTCTTGTGTACAATGTTCTAGTTCTGCTCATTTCATTTTGATCAGCTTATATAAGTCTTTCCAGTTAAGAAATTTCAAGATATGCAAAGAATGGAAGATGGGTGAGCCTATTATGGCAGAGCTGTGTAGAATTGGGAACTCAATAGCAAAGACCCTTGTAATTTCTCTTGTTCTTGATACGAAAAGAAAAAAAGACATCAAAATGAAAAAAGCTTATTAGAAATTGAAAAATGAAAATCTTTAATGTGAATAATGACTGTGTTTACAAGAAGGCAAAGATAACTGCATGCGTGAATTTTTTTTATCTCTCATGCTGAAGTTGGGTGCAGTGAGTGTGTGTGTTGTGTGTTAGAATGCAGCACCATATTTAATGGCATGGTGGGTCAGAATTTTGAGGAAACAAAGTAAACTCCCTCTTCTTCCCTTTTACATGCTGTAAAACTCAGCATCTTCATTCCTTCTTTCATACTTCAGTCTCTTGTCTGTCAGCCAATTAGTCAATCCACAAGCATTTATTAGGTCCTTAATATGTGCCAGGCCCAGGGCTAATTGTTGGGTACACAAATAAAAGGCAAAAACTTGCCCTCAAGGAGCTTACATTCAAATGGGAGAGACTATATAAATGTTATAATGTAAGCTCCCTAAGGACAGGTTTTTGTTTTTTTCATATACACACATACATACATACAGACATATATACATATATATGTCTGTACGTAAAGAAACATACAGAATAACCTTAGAGGGGAAGGCACTCACATCTTAGAGGAAAGGTGTTTTGCAGTAGGTGGAGTTTTTGCTGAGTTTTGAAGGAAGCCAAGGATTCTGAGAGTCGGTGGCTTGGAGAGAGAGCACTTCAGTCATGAAGAATGGCCAGTACAAAGACACAAGATGGGAAGTGGAGTGTTTGTGGGAGAACAGCAAGTACACAAGCATGCTTAGACCGTAGAATGTGTATGGGGAAATACATAAGAACATTGGAAAGATATGAAAGGTACAAATTGTGAAGAGCTTTAAATACCAAAGAAGAAGAGCTTATATTTGTTCTAGAGGTAATTGTGAGCCATGGTTAGACCTAAGTTTTAGGAAGAGCTAAAACTTTGGCCTTTATATGGAACATGGAACAGAGGGATGAGAACCTTGAGGCATGGAATCCAATGACAAGGCTAATGTAGTAGTCTAGGCAAGAGGTGATGAGGACCTGGTCTAGGGTGGTGACCAAGGGAGTAGAGACAAGGGGATAGATGGCATATATATTGTAGAGAAAGAAATGACAAAATTTGGTAATTGATTTGATTTGTGGGATGAGTGAGAAATTATCCCTACCTTTAGATGGTGAGCTCCTTGAGGGCAGGGATTTTCTTTTTGCCATTCTATGGATCCTTAGTGTTTAGCACAGTGTATGGCACATAGTAGGCAATTAGTTAATATTTATTGGCTGAGTAATCTGGGTTTAGTTTTCTTTTGCTGTCATCAGGACTAGCACATTAAAAGAAGATTGATTGGCACTATCCCCAGCCCCCCTCCCCAAAAGTGTCTAGCACTGCTTTCTTAAGGACCAACTAGAAGGGACATTCTGAAGGAACAAGAGAGATTCTCCTTGTTTTGATTATGTATATTCCTTCCTTGGTGTCTAGAGATAGAAATTTCATAGTCACATCTTAGATAAGCACACCCTACTTTTTTCACACCACGTAATTGGACCCTAGAAATAGGCATCACTGTGAACAAAATGATATCTAAGCATGCTTTGCATGTCTATGTTGGTCTTTATGTATTTCAAAGCCTGGAAATTGTTTCTCGTCAACATTTTTTATCTAAATTACTAAATTAATAGATTAGGGATTATGTAGATTTTAGCAAAACCTTTGATAAAGGATCTCATTCTATTCTTCTGGGGAAGAAAGAGAAATGTGGACTAGAAATCAATCCAGTTAGAAGGATTCAGCACTGGTTGAATAGATAATTGTGGATGGTTCAAGGTCAAGTTGGCAGGAATTCTCTAGTGGAATTCCCTAGGGGTCTCCACTTGGCTCTGCTCTGTTGAACATTTTCATCAGTGACTTGGCACATTGATCAAATTTTTAGATGACTCATGGGTGGGAGGAATAGTTAACACAATGGATGACAGTCATGATTCAAAGTGTCTCAAACATCAGACTGAATTGAATACAACGCAATTCAACAAAGATAAATATCAAGTCAACATTTGGGTTCAAAAAATCAGCTTGAAAGTTGCTGGTTGGAGGAGGAATTTATCTTTAAAAGATGTAAGGATTTCACTGGACTCACTGGACTGAAAGATGTAGTTTCCAGGAAAAAGAAGATAATAGCTCTATGGTGCTGTGTTAAATTCTAGACGTCACAGTTTAAAAGGTTTAAAGAAGGTCATTGATAATCTGGAGGGTGTCTAGAGGATGGCGATCAGTATAGTGAAGGGTCTTGAATCTACATCATATGAAGTTAAAGGTTAAAGGATCTGGGGATATTTAACTGGAAAAGAAGAAGACTCTAGGAGAGTATCATCCCTGTATTCACATATTTGAAGAGAAGTCATGTGGTGGAACAATTACATTTATTTTTTTCTTTGCATAGCAGAATCAGAAGCAATGAGTGGGAGTTGCCAAGAGGCACATTTAGGCTTGAAATCAGGAAAAAAGTCCCTAAGAATTAGAGCTTTTCAAAAGTGGAATGAACTACCTTAAAAGGTGGCAAGTTCCTTTTCATTAGAAGTCATCAAGCAAAGGTTGAACAATCAATCACTTCTTAAGTGTATTTAGCAGGGAATCTTTTTTGGGGGAATGGGTTGCATCAGATGACCTCTGAGGTAATTTCCAGGGCTCACATTTTGTGATGATGTCTGTAGTGGCAGAAAGCATTTATTAAATGCCTTAAATGGTATGTGGATTTTTTTGCTGGGTGCTTTGAAGAATACTGCTTCTGACTTGATCAGGCAGTGAGAAGGGAATACTTCTAAGAGGATAAGTGTTTAGACTGATGTCCTCCATCATCTGGGTAATTGATAATACATGATCATTGACTGGACTGATAGTGCATTCTGAGAACCCTGGCACTATAGGCTGAACAAAAAGGAGGAAGAATACAACATATTGAGCCAAATGGGATGTTTCAGGGGTCTCATGGGAAAGCAGTCTCCCATCTCTCCTGCTTTGAGATTAAGGCAGTTTGTAGAGAGGAATTGCAGGGAACAGTCTGAGGAAATGATGTGCATTTGACCGCATTAACTAAGCTTATAAGGTTTCACCTATCCAAGGAAGCCAGGTCTGCTTAAGCTGCAAATAAGACCTTCTCTCCTTTCCCTCTCTCAGCATATAGAGAAGTTGGGAGAAGTTACCTCGGCACCTTTAGATGAAAAATAGTGTTGATTTGATCATCTTAGGAACGTCATCTTTCCAAATTGATACCAAATTTTGAACTGTGAAAAGAATGACAGAATCTGAAAGTTGGAAAGGCTCTCAGAGGCCATTTTATTAGTCCAACTTGTACCTGAACAAAAAAAATTTCCCCTTCTATTGCATTCTCTAACAAATGATTATTCACCTGTTGCATGAATATTTAATGATGGGTAAGAAGGCCCATTTCTCTCATAGACAGTTTTAATGGTTAGAAAGTTTTTTCTTTACATCCAGCTGAAATCAGCCTCTACAACTTCCATTTGTTGCTTCTAGTAAGAATACTCGTATACCTTCTCCACATGGCTGCCCTCCAAATTTTTGATGATACCTGTCATGTTCTCATTAAGCCTTCTCTTCTTCAAGCTAAATATTCCCATGTCCTTCAACTGATTCTCATATGGAATCAGTTCCAGTTGTCTCACTATTCTTTTCACGCTTCCTGGATACACTTCAATTTGCCATAGTCCTTCCTAAAATATGGCATCCAGAAACATAAATAGTAATCTAGATATATTGTCTGACCAGGACAAGCTATTATAGTCTTTGTTTTAGACAATATTTCTCTAACAAATATGCTTTTAGCATCCCAATATAGCTTTTTCTTGGCTGCCATGACACACTCTTGATTCATATTGAGCTTGTCAAACACCAGAACTCCCATCTTGTACTTGTACAGTTGATTTTTGACCCTAAGAGTAGAACTTCACATTTATTCCTATCAAATGATCCAATTTATCATTTTAGTGTATTGGGTACTGACTATGTGAACCCTCCCCTAGACCCCTTTAAAAGCTATTCTTCCCAGTCTTATGTCATCTGGAAATCTGATAAGCCTACTCTTTTCCAAGGGTGCCCTGATTCACTTTCAAGTTGGGTTGTCATTAGCCATGATTCTTTCATTGACTAAGGCTGACCTTTGAAATCCATTCCAACTTTGAGATTTTAGGTCTACCAAGGTCAGAGCAATGAATGGAACAATGATAGAGTTACAGAACTTTGGGTTTGGAGGGTACCTCAGAATCTACCTGGTCTCCCATACTTCAAAACGAATCCCCACTACAACACATGGGGCAAGTGATCACCTAACCTCCTTCCAATCCATCTCCTTGAGGGAGTTCCCCATTAACTCTTGAAGTGACTTGTTTTCACTTTTGGGTACTGGATTCCACTTGAATTGTTAGAAAGTTCTTCCTGATTTTAAGCCTAAAATATGTTTTTTTTAGAACTTCCACCCACCCTTCTCACTTCTGTTGTCTGGGGCTAAACTCTCCACTGTATGATAGCCCTTCAAAGAATGCTGTTCTATTCATCTACTTTTTCCTTTTCCAGGGTATATATCCTCAATTCCTTCAAATGATCTCTTAAGTACACATGGGACACATCGCTGTTCTGAATGGTTTCTGAGTATTTTTTCTACTTTTTATCACACATGCTAGAAGCTAATTGTCTTCCTGCTGAATTTTCTCTTCTCATTCCAAGCCCCAGGAATGGGGTGGTTATTTAAAAAAGAGTGTACAACATGGGGTAGTGGACAAAACCCTGAACAGAGAGACATTGAGTATTGGGTCTTCTATGGCTTCCCCAATTCTAAATCTCTAAGCCTCAGTTTCTTCATCTGTAAAATGAGGACAAAGTGTCCTCCATGGTCTTCCAGATGAAGTATTCTGTGTTTCTGGTATTTTAAAGTTAAATTATGAGATTATTGTTATTCTGGGTGTCCAGCTAACATTCTATAAAGGGATTCTCTTTTTACTTTCCAGAGAAGTCTGAAAATTTCTTCTTAAGGAACTTTAATGTGAAATTCAGTGACATTTATGTAAGCTCCTATAGGTTGATGTCAAAAGTGTATATTGGGGGCGGCTAGGTGGTGCAGTGAATAGAGCACTGGCCCTGGAGTCAGGAGTACCTGAGTTCAAATCCAGCCTCAGACACTTAACACAAAAAACTAGCCATGTGACCTTGGGCAAGTCACTTAACCCCAACTGCCCTCCAAAAAGCAAAAAAAAAAAAAGTGTATCTTGGAAGGACAGAAAAAGAAGCAGAAAATGAAAAAAAACCCCAACCAGACAAACAAATATTCAGGCTACAGGACAAGGCAAGTCAAGGATGGTAGCTGTTTTATTTCAGATTTTTGCAGTTAAGTACGCCCTTAATAACCATAATTTTCTACTTTCACCCCCTTCCTGCTCTCCTTTCTCATGCCAAAACGCTTCCTATAAATTCGAAGTCTGTGTATGTTTGACAAATTCATCCTATATTGCTGCTGGTGTTACTTGGTGGGGACACATCTTCTTGTCACCTTATTAAGGGAACTTGGTGCCTGGCTGCTTGCCCATGTGCTGATTATTCCTGGGTGACCATATGCTATGTCAGTTATTTAGCAAGCTAGGTGTGGGCAGCCTGTAAATGAGTGACTTCAATTCTAAACTTGTTTAACTTTTACTTGCTAACTACTTCTTATCTGATAAACTGGGGAGGGGACCCTATAAGCACATATGCTTTGGGGCTCAGGCATGTGCCTATTATATAAATACTTCTCTGAATAGCAATTCCTTAGTTGACACTTTTGGGGTACCACTATTCAACAGGTTTTGAGAACCTGCCCAATAGTTTACAATTATTCAGCCTGCTTTTATCTGCCTAGAAGAGAGGTGGAGGCAGATTTCCTCATTCCAATTTTGCCTGACCTTTCATTGTGGAATTTAAGTGGGAAAAAATAAATATAGCAAAACAGAGACTACTTGGAAGTTTCCAAGGATAGATTATTATGATTAAGATGATTATTATTATAGATTATTATTATATTCAAGAACAGTCATAGCCAGGAGTTTTGCCCTTGGAAGTTCTACAGGGGTTTCTGAGCATACTACCTTCTGCCCTGGGTTTCTTTTCTTACCTAGGTATCCTGGAATCTGTTCAAAGTTCAGTGCTGGTCCATTCCTATATGAAGTCAGTCCTCCAAGTTGTTAGTGACCTTCCTGCCAATGAGTCTGTATTTCTTCTGCGTACATTTTAAAATTCATTTACAAGCAAGCATATCATTTTCCTCAAGAGAATGTAAGCTCTGTGAGTGCAGGGATTTTGTTTCTGTCTCTGGATTCCCCAGAACCTAGGAGAGTGCCTAGCCCACAGGAGTATTGTAAAAACTTGTTGAACTGAATCAAATTCTTCTAACCACCATCACCGCAACATCCCTCCAGGATTAGCTGAGCACTGAGTGTGTTTCTTTTTTTTCCACATGGAAATTTTTTTTAACCATTTACAAAAATTTATTTTTGACATTTAAAAAACTTTTTGAGTTTCAAATTATCTCCCTCACTTCCACCTATCCTGGACCCATTTAGAAGGCAAGTGATAAGATATCAATTATATATGTGAAATCATGCAAAATATATTTCCATATTGATCATGTCACAAAAAATTCCAAGAAAAAATAAAGTGAAAAAAATTATACTTCAATTTGTACTCAGAGTTCATCAGTTTTGTCTCATCATAAATCCTTTGGAAATGTTTGGGTTCATTGTATTGATCAGAGTAACTAAGTACTTCAGAGTTGATATTGCTGTCACTATATATATGTATATAAATATATATATATATTTATATTATGTATATGTAATATATATGTATATATACATATATGTATGCATATATATAATAGATACATATATATAATAGATACATATATATACATATATAAAGATCTGATTTTGCTCACTTCACTCTGCATTAGTTCATATAGGTCTTCCCAGAATTTTCTGAAGACATTCTGCTCATTATTTCTTATAGCACAATAATATTCTGTCAGAATCATATACTACAACTTGTTTAGTCATGCCCCAACTGATGGGCATCCCCTCAGTTTCCAACTCTTTTCCACCACAAAAAAAGCTGCTAAAAAGTTTTGTATGAATAGACCTTTTCCTCTTTTTTCCCTTAATCTCTTTGGGATACACACCTAGTAATGGTATTTCTGGGTCAAAGGATATGCATAGTTCCAAACTGTTTTCCAGAATGGTTAGATCAGTTCACAACTCCATCAACAATGCATTAGTGTTCCAGCTTTTCATGGAAATCTTTCTAAAATGAATCCTATAAGTCCCTGTCTTCTAAAACTTTTATGATGACTGAGAATCATAATTTTGACTGTTTCAATCAATCAATCAATCAACATTTCTTAAGAATCTACTGTATGCCAGTGTACTAAGCATTGCATTCCTTAATACTATGCTTTAAGATAATGATGCCTTCGCAGTAAACTGAAAAATCTAAGACTGTTCATCTTACAAATGGCCCCAGACTGGAACATCTTTTGTGTTGCAGACTCTGTTTCTAGTAGTTTTTCTCTTTCCCTTCTTGGCCAGCTATCACTTTTTTCTATTTTTAGTTCATCTCCCTTTTACACTATGAGTAGACTGATTCCTATAGTAGTCCTTTTATCCTATTTTTCATTTGTTACTTCTAATCTGCTATAGGTTTCCAAGTAAGATACATTTGTTAGAATTTTGTGTAAATTAAGAGCAAAGAGGCTGTGAGTAAGGACTTGAGGGAATCTCTTATAAGTAAAAAATCATGAGTGTTAGTGCATGGACTTTATACTCTCATTTTTAATTTTGGAATTTAGAAATTTTTTTTTTTGGTGGGGGCACGGGAGAAGGAGGTAACTTTTTTCCTTGACTCTTAGCTATATTCTTGATAAACAAACTCATTAGATAGTGAGTTCTCAGTTGATGAATCATTACTGTTCCACTATCAGTATTTGAGGGACAGCTAGTCTGATGTAGTAGATAGAGGGCTGGCCCTGAGTTCAAATTTGACCTCTGACACTTACTAGCTATGTGACCCTGGGCAAGTCACTTAGCCTTGTGACCCTGAGCAAGTCACTTAGCTTTGTTTGCCACAGTTTCCTAATCTGTAAGATGAACTGGAGAAGAAAATGGAAAACCATTCCAATAACTTTGTCAAGAAAATTCCAAATGGGGTCATAGAGAGTCAGACATAATTGAAAAACAGTTCAACAACAAATTGATATTTGTCTGTAACACAGTGGAGTTTTTAAACAAATGAGTTTATTTACTTTCAAGGATATCAACACAAATATCCAAACATACTTTCCCAATTTGTAGTTGTCATAATCCCCCTCCACTCTGCACCAGCTCAGTGACTGGGGATGTGCAGAAGATTAGGTTCACAGTTTAACCTAATTCCCTTAGAGCACAGCCCCAGGTCCAAGTCCAAACCCTACTTGAATCCTAGGCATAGTGGCTTGTGGCACCTAGGCCTGTAAGATCACCTGTACTTGAAACTGAGCATAAATAACACAAAGCAGAAACTATTCCGGCTTGGGAGTCAAAGAGGGAAAGCAGGGGAACAGTACTCTCTTCTCTTTTTGCATGTCTATGTTGGATACAGCCACTGGGAACATGGCAGAAAGAGAGCTTGGTCTCATCAATTTTAAAGACAAGTAAACTAGGCATGCTTAAAAGCCAGGTTCCATGTCTATACTATGTATAGTAAATTATAGAAATAGTTACCCAAGACATGGTATATTTTGAAAATATAAATGAATGTGAAGAGCTTAAGTGTATTCATAAGTAATGGATTAGTAATATGCTATTACAAAGTACCATATCTCAGCTTCCTTAGGATTGAACCAGGCCCTTTTCTCTAGACTCTACTACACTGAAGGATACTTATCTTCAAGACAGCCTCTGAATATGTATGAGGACATGGAGGGAAAGGAGGGAAGGAAGAAGAGAGGAAGCTTAAGGGCATGAGGAGAAGAGGGTAGATGGGGAAGAAGCAAAGGAATGAGGAGAGAAGGAGGTAGAGAAGAGAAAGCAGGGAGGAGAGGGGCAGAAGGTGGACGGTGTGTGGGAGATTTTTGCATTTTTTAATGTGAAACAGGGACATATAGATGTTGATATTAATATCTCAAGTTAAATGTCATAGAGAATGGGCTTGCTTCACATGCATAAATGCATATATAAAGGACTAGATTAAGATTCAAGAGTTATGGTTTCTAATCCTGTCCTACAGAGAACTGGTTGAGAGACAATGATTCCCCCCCACCCCTACCTCTCTAGGCCTTAATTTCTTCAGCTATAAAATAAAAGGGTTGACCTTAGTGGTCTCATATTCCATGGGTATCTGTAATCTCATCATTTATGGCATTCTCATTTTCCCTTTCCAAATGAGAACTGAGGCATTTCCATCTGTGTTGGCTCCAGGCAGTTCTCTTAGAGCTAATTGTTCTCCCTGCAGGGACAGTGTCTTGCAGTGAGTGAAAGCTGATGTCACAGGGGCCAGAACAGCTAGGAGCAAGAATGAATGAGGCAGTGGTTACACTTTGCTTTATTAAAGTAATTATTCAGCCATGCTAAAATGGCTCATGAGGTTTCTATTTATTAAGGCTTTAATGCTCATTTGTTTTATTGACTTTGGGGAGAACTCATGCAGATTTAATTTCTTCCTTGGGAATGCTGCCTCCTGGTATTTTTCATTTTAAATTAAATAAAATTCTAAAAACAACAAGAATTAGAATTTCCATATTATTCAAGTGGCAAAACTGATGCCTTCTTACAAAAAGTGCTTTGAAAGTCCTAATGACCACTTGGTTTGACCAGGGTGTTGGGTGAGAGTTCTCTCATCTACATTCTCCTCTCCACTTGAAAGTATTTCCATCTCTGCACTTACCCTAGCCTAGAGTGAATCACAGAGTGACTGTGCTGGAAGAGATCAGAGAAATCACATAGGCCAATCCCCTCATTCTATAAATAGGGAAACTGAGACTGGGTTAAAAAAAACTTGCCCAATATCATATAGCAAGTTAGAGACAGAGCTCAGATCTCTGGGCTGAGTTAGAATCAGTCAACAACCTTTGAGAGCTTACTGTGGGTCAGATATCATAATAAGTGCTTGAAGTACAAGAAAAGGCAAACAAATTGTCTCGGATTTCTGCTTCGAAAACTGGAAAATAAAAAGCAGAGCACGTTAGCATGGGCAAATCTGGATGTCCTGGTGACTTTGAGGAATGATAGATTTCTTGATCTTTCTTCTCTTTCATTTTCTTCTTCAATGATGACCCCTTCCACCAGCCTGCCCATTGTAAGTTCTCATGTAGTTCAAGCACATAATTGAATAAATTACAGAGCCTATATTTATCCAGTGCTCACATCCCCACAAGAAACTTCTCTAACCATTCCCCTTCTAGAGAGATTGTTTCTTCCCTTGATTGTTCCTTCCACTAGCACTCAACAACCATGCCACTTTATTCTATACTGCCTCATACTATTATTTAGCTTTTTATGTGTCATGACTACTCAACCACATTTCAGTTGACTGCTTTTTGGAATTCTTTGTGTAATGTGGCAGGGATCTGAGGTCTCAATGCCAGAAGAAGGAACAGAGGAGCTAAGAGGCAAAGACCTCTGATGGTCAGGAGCAAACCTCAACCATGTTCTTCATGGATACTTAAAAAAAAGTTTATTTTCAGTTTTCAATATTTACTTCCATAAGAGTTTGAGTTTTAAATTTTCTCCCCTCCCTTTCTTCCTCCTCCCCAAGAAGGCATGCAATCTGATATAAGCTCTACTTAGATGTTTATATTATACATATTTTCACATTAGTTATGATGTAAAGAAGAATTAGAACTAATGGGAAGAACCATGAGAAAGAACAAACAAAACAAAGCAACAAAAGAAAAGGAGAGCAAAGAGTATGCTTCCATTTGCATTCAGACTCCCCGGTTCTTTCTCTGGATGTGGACGGCATTTTCCATCCTGATTTTTTTGGAGTTGTCTTTTGCATTGCCAAGAAGAGCTGAGTCTATCAAAGTCAAACATTGCACAATGTGGCTGTCACTATGTACAATGTTCTCCTGGTTCCGCTCTTCATGGATGCTTTGAGTCTGTGTGTTGCACAGGTCTAATGGAGGGTTCAACTTGGTAGCTTGTGTGGGCAGGAAGGCTAAATCCCAAGGTGGTAGGATAAGTCTGGACTAACTATATAGAAGAAATAGGACTCTCCACAGGGGAAAGTTTTCTTGACCATATATGGGCTTGAGTATTTTTGTTGCATTTATATACATTTGTTCAATGTTCTACACCTTGTTAGATTGACATTTACATGGGAACTTAATATTCCCAGGAAAAAGTCAGAAATGACTCAAACTCTGATGTTCCCAGAGTTTTTTTGGGTAGGCGGGTGAACATGGCATAGAATTATTATTTAGAAATCTTAAAGGTTAAACATGTTCTGTGCAAGTCCAGAGCTTCATTAATGGACCACAGAGTACATGTGTTTCCTTGATAGCATATTGCTGTGCATAGAACATGAGTTCCCATGGGGAGCTGAGGTGGAAACAGATCACAGGGATAGGACCAGATTTTGGTTAGTGTAGAGGTTGGTGGTGATGATGGGCTCTTCTGATAAGTAGAGATCATTGCTTATTTTTTCTTTCTTGCTTCATTTTGCTCATTGTCTTGCTGAGACTGTTCTGTTGTGGGTATAAGAAAGGGTAAGGTTGACAAGCAAATCCAGTGAGAAAGTTCCATAGAATACTAGGGTTATTAAGAATACAGAATAAGATTGTTGTAAAAGAAGCAAGAATCTGTATGAGATAACACAAAGTACTGCAGGAGAAAAACTTGGAACCTAAGGGATTAGGCAATGGGAACCAATAGGACTGATTTCTTGATTATTATCATTATATATTATCTATTTCATCATTATATGTTATCATATAAATTATTAAATTGACCAATGTTACATCGGCCATGAGCCATTGGCAACTGGTTTTGGAAGACTATTTTCATGTTTCTAATCTATTCCATTGTGTCCCTTTCTACTTTCATCTAACATTAAAACATTGAGAAATATTGAGGATATATTAAATATAAGAACTATTGAACTCTATACGGTGGTGGGAGACAGGTAGATGATGCTGTGAATAGAGCACAGGATTTGTATACAATAGGACTTGAGTTCAAATACTATCATAGTACCCTCTGTGTTAACTTAGACAGGTCACTTGGCCTCTTTCAGCCTCAGTTTTCCTAACTATTAAATGAAGATAATAAAAGCATCCACCTCACTAGGTTGTTATGAGGATTGTATGAGAAGCCATATATAAAGTGTTTATTTAGCAAGCCTTAGGGCACTTTATAAATGTCATTATTGTTACAGTGGTATGAATAGAGGTATAATATATAATCCAATGTATAATCCAAAATCAACCAATCAACAATCATTTATTTAGCATTGATTATACCATATTCTTGTAGGGGCCAATACAAATACTGGGGGCAAATACAAAAAAGAATGAAACAACCTTATTTGGAAGGAGCTAACATTCTAATATGGAAATTCAGTGTCCTTTGAGAACTGAGTTAATTCAATGCAATTACTTTAATAATGACGATATTTCAATTTCATGTAATTACAATTTATTTATTGTAGTAAAAGAAGAGAAATTGAGGTGGGGCAGGGATGTGAGGTAGTTATTTAACAACCATGTCTTTGAAAAAGAAAGTTACACAGAACCCCTAGAATCATTAATATTTTCTCCATCACTCTCTTCTGTCTAGACAATTAACAAGAACAGCAACACAGCAGCCCTAGTTTTATAGTATTTGCTGATTTCAAAAGTGTAAATTTGCTTGTACTGAAAATTTTACAATAGGCTTTCTCTCAAGCTGACTTCGGTACATCCCAGATCCCCTGGGTGGGGTCAAATTCAATTCAATTCAACAAACATTTATTAAATGCAGAATTCATACAATATGCATGTGATAGCATAGCATAGTATACCATAGCAAGACATAGCGTCTGCCCAGTGTAGTAGAAGTGACTGCAGACTCAGAGGGACCAGGGTTCAAGCCCTTCTTCTGACACATTATAGTTGTATGAGATGGAGCAAGTCACTTTGCCTTTAAATGCTCCAGGTACTCTCTAAGGCTATAAATTGCAGAGCAATTGGCAATCTGTCTTTCTAGGAGGCATTTTTTTCACTGGAAGTGCCCTTTACCAATGAAATCATAGATCCACTAAAAAAACAAAGAAAGGGCAAAGTAAAGCCCTAGGTACTGAGGAAAATGCAATAATAAACTGCAAATTTAGTAGAGAGTTAAAGCAGGTACACAAGACATAATATATAATACAGATTCAATCATGATAAATAGATGCATAGATAAATAGATAGGGTCTGGCTCTCACTGATTGGCCAACCATGGCTCAGAGTCAATGTAAAGAGCAATTATTTCTGTTTTGGCCAGACACCCTGAGGGTCTTCCCTTCCCAGACTGATTTGTTTTTTCTTTGGCTAGGTAAAAGAGGTCATTCTCTGCCTTTTTTCTTATCCAGCCTTAATTAAAATAAAACTGAAACTTGGGAAAGATCTTATCTTAAAAAGGCCAAGGTTTCCCACTGCGTCTGGGGCCATCTCCAGGCATCCTGATCTTTATCTGGTCAATGGACCCAGATGGCTCCCAAGGAGAGAGCTAGGCTGGTGACTTTGCATAGCCCTCCCTCACTTAAATCCAATTTACCTTCCTGATGTCATGGTCCTCTTTGAGAACAAAGGCTGAACAACAAAAAGATAGATAGATGGAGAGATAGATAGATAGATGGATAGATAGATAGATAGATAGATAGATAGATAGATAGATAGATAGATAGATATGTGAATGAGGGGGAGTGGGATGAAAGGCTCACCTTGGGGTCAGTAAGCTCTGGGTTCAAATCCTACCCCTGACATGCCCTGGCCTGATTGGAGGGCAGGGGGATGGAGCAACGAACTCTTCCCAAAGCTTTCCTTATAGATGGCAGAAATTGCACTTCTGGTTCACTTCCCTTTCTGTCTGGCTTCAGATCCATGAAACAAGAACTCAGATATTCTGATCCAACCCTTTCTCCCTTGGGGGCTGTTGCCCTCCTCCAATCTCATCTCTGAAGCTTTAAAGGTCAAATTTCAGTATTATCTAGCCGTCAGATACATTTTTTGGGGGGGTAGATTTTTTATTACTCCTCAAAAACTAATAACTCATATTCATATAGCAATTTAAGGTTTGTGAAATGCTTTTACTTTCATTAGTTGCTAATAATGACCCTGTGAGAGTGATGTTTTGGTTGCTTCCACTTTGCAAATAAGGATCCCAGCCAGCTGATTTATCCAAGGTCACACTGGTCAGTTGTGTCTGCTGTGGGTAGCAAACCCAGGTCCTCCTAACTCAAAGCATATAATTACATCCACTCAACAGGCAGCCTCTCCAGGCAATTGCTTAGTCTACCTATATGCAAAGCCAGGCCCAAGGTGGCCTTCAGATGTAAAGGGTTTAATGAAGGCAAAAGCTCTGTTTTAGAGACCAGTCTAAAGATGTTTCTTATTCTGCTCTGCCCTACCCTACTCAATATTACTAATCTCCTGAGATACCTGGTGAAGTACTTTGTAAACCTTACCATGCTAAGTAGGTGCTAGCTGTTCTTAAAATGATTTCCATGCGTTTGCTCATGTTACAGTGGTGATGTACCTGCTGAGAGTGAGTTTTAGTTCCTGAGGTCAGCTTTAGAAGATTTGAATATTCTAGGGGCAGCTGACAGAACACAGTCTGGAGTCAGGAAGATCTGAGTTCAAATCTGACCCCAGACACTTCCTAACTGTGTGACTCTGGGCAAATCACTCAATCCAGCTTGCCTCAGTTTCTTTTTATGTAAAATGAGTGGAGAAGGAAATGGCAAACCATTCCAGTATCTTTGCTGAGAAAACCCCAACTGGAGTCATGGAGAATTCAGCACAACTGAAATGATTGAACAACAACAAGAACAAAATGAATATTCTAGATGCTTCTACTGGACTTCTCCCTCCTGAGGCTAACTAACTTGATCATTGTACTCATAATCAATGTGGAGGTGCTCAAGCATGCTGGTCTCTGCTTGGGGACGCTGTATTAATTGGCTCCCTGGAAATCACTTTTACTGACAGTGTAGTCCACGGGTATACTTTTAAGTAGAGCTCTCAGCATTGTGGGCTGGGCTGCATGGCAGGTTTTCTTAAAATTAATAAAGGAAATAATCACCACAGTTGGAATTTAGTGTTCACTTGACCCTCATAATTTCAGCATTTTAGAAGTAATGACTTGATTCTTTTTTCTTCTGAGTTTGGCTTCCATTTAGCATTGCCAGAAAGTGCTTCTCTGATTTGACAAAGGCCCTTTGAAAAGAAAATCAGGAGGGTTTCTTGGCTATACATCCGGTCTTCCCACATGAATAAGAAAATGAAGCAGAAATGGTCAGATCTCAGATGAGTTACTTTCACCAGATGTGTCAAAATTTTGGAGAAGGGATAGACAAAATGCATTTGGGGCTTGGCAAAATCCCCAGTGATTGAAAACTGACTCGAGAAATGATGGCCTTCACTAAGTGGAATCTGGCAAAGGGGGGCATCTTAGGAAGAGAAGAGTGTCCTTAGGCTCTTCCCTAGGGATGGAGTGAATGCCAAAAGTTTGGAGCCTTTCCTGAGTAATATCCCTCATGCTTTATATATTTGAAAGTATGGCTCCATATTTTCCTTGGGTAAGAATGTGGTTGCAAGGAACTCAAGAGGGGAAACTACACTTTCAGGGCTGCTCATCTATCTCTGGTGTCATCTACCTGCCATTCAACTTTCACTGGTGGCTCCAAGAAACTGTAACACACGCAGTTGCCGCACTCCAGCAAACTGTCTCAGCAGGCAGGCTAAACCACACTACTAGTACTACTACACTGAGAATCATAGAGCTTTAACCCTTTAAGGGTTTGGGTGGCATTTTCTCTTTATTGCCTAAATAATCATACTATTCTCTGTCATAGAGGAGCTGCTATTAAACATCAGCCCCAGTCATCCATCCAGATCAGCAGAACCGTACTATTGGAAGGTAAAGAAGGTGGATTGGTAAAGTGAAGTAAAGTGGTGGAGAAAGGCCTTGAATATCAAGTGGAGAATTGTGGATTTAGGCCAATAGACCATCAGGAGTCACTCTATGTCCTTGAACAGGGGAATGACCTGAAGAAAATGACACTTCAGGTAATTAGTCTGTAGGATTTAGGGGAAGATAGGAACACAAAGTTCAAATTGGAATGAAAATACAGCCTCAGAGACTTACTGTGTGACCCTGGGCAAGTCACTTAACCTCTGTTTGTCTTCATCCCCTGGAGAAGAAAATGGGAAATCACTGCAGTATTTTTGCCAAGAAATCCCCATGAATGATATTGGCATGTTATGGTCCATGGCCATGAAGAGTTGGACATGATTGAATGACTGGACAACAAGGAGCAGGGAGATTCTGAACTCATTGAGGCCAGCTAGGTGGATGTTTTCATAAACTAGGCATGACAAGTAGAAGTCTGGTAAGGGTATTTGTGGAAACAGAGAGGAAGGATTGAACCCAAGAGGTATTTCCATGAGCTTCTGGTCCTGTTCAGTTCTCTTGAGGTACTGATACTCTTCTCTTGTTCTCTGGCCTTGACTAAAGTATTGTTCTTGGTTGCTTCTTAGCTTGTAAAAAACAGGTAACAGTACTTTTCCCATTTATGCTTTTCTGATTGTAGGCTCTTTTGTAAGGAAGGCTACAATGTAACTAAAGACTGTCTCTCATTTCTCTTTAAATTTCTCCCCAGTTTTGGAATCATTTTGGCTAAATCCATGCCCAGTGACCACAGTGTGACTAAGTGGCTAAGGACTATCTGTTAGACGTCGGTCTCCTAGGGACTCCATTCCCCTTTACAACACTATTGAAAGATCAGTTCTCCCATTCCCTGAGGGCAGCCATGATGTCAGGTAGCTCATAGTAAGACAGTTAAAAGGGGAACTAACAACCAGGGGTATCAAGGAAGGCTTCCTTTGGGAGGCTGCCTCTAAGATGAGCCTTGAAAGGAAACACTCTCTTCATGCTCTGTTCTCAATGATTGTTTTCAAGTTCCTAGGTTTCTCTTACTTTGTTGTGCTTCTAGCTTGAAGGAAATCTTGCAACCTTTAGGCAGAACAATGGAAAAGGAAGATTTATTTAAGCACTTATTTTGCCATATACTATGCTAAGCACTGGGGATACAAAGACAAGCAAGTCAGTCCCTCCCCTCAAGGAGCTTACATTATAATGTGGGAAGTCTACACATAAAGGGGAAGTAGAAATAGAGTGGGGGGGGGCTTGGAAAGGGATGAGAGGGAGACATCCTGATGAGATAAGCTCCCTGGAGGTCTGATTACCAGTAGTACATGCTGACAACTCCCCTATCAGATCTAGATGACCCAGAGCAGGAGTCCATATAGGTAGAGATGAAGATGGTGGTGGAAAGCAGTAATTAAGCTGCTTCTGATCAAGAGAAGAAGAAAAATACTACTTCCCAGCCATCTCCTCACCTTCCAAGTCCCAGACTAGGGTCCTGTGATAACTGTGACAATTCACATTTATAAAATACATTAGGGTTTCTAAAGCACCTTTTGAGGTAGGTAGGACAAGTGTTATCTACTCCCCAATTTTACAGATTCAGAAACTGAGTCTTAGAGAGGAAGAATAATTTGTTGATGGTCAAAGAGCCATTAAAACATGAAACTATGGTTTGAAGCCACAACTCCCACCCATGGCTCCAGCAAACTGAGGCATGTATCATCCTTCAGAGTGATAATAGTGCTTGGAGATCATACTGCCCAATGATGGGCCATCATGACATCATCACCAAGTTCTTTGCTTTGTAGAACCCACAGTTATGAGTGATGCTGCACCAGCTGCTTGGAAATTTTGTAGAAACAGATGCTACCATATTTTCCAGGTTTTCCAGTTTCTCTTTTTTGGCTTGCTTCCAAAATCACAAGGAGAGAGGTCACACTGAAAACACCACAGAAACATTTTCAATAGACTTTCTTGTGCCTCAAAAAGTTACCTTCAGTGAAAATTCAATTCAAGTACTGGCTTCATCCAGACTGGTTGCCCAGTGACCACTCACTCAGCCCCTTCGTTGCCCTGGCCTCAGAAGATGACATTGCTTGCCTTTCCATTTTCCTCTGGCCACTTTTTTGGGGTGCTATTTGGAAGTCTTTGATTATATTAACATGAATGATCACTTTCTGAGTAACTGGTCGCAGTATTGTTTGGGGCAGTTGTTGTTGGAAACATTGTGTAGGATTTTAGTTGGCAGCTGCCTCTTATCAGACTCCCATATTCCATCTGCCCAGTGATTTGGGTTCCAGAGAGTTGTCAGATATGAAAAGTAATCATGCCGCAGATGGGAAGCAGTTGGCAGGTCAAATTCTGCTGGACCTAATTTTGTTGGACTTACATTAGGGGCTTGTGTTAATGTTAGAACTCTAGCAGTTTTGGGCTTTTAAATTTCCCCAGCAAAGACTATTATCCAGTTTCTACCCGTCCATTTGTACTTTGCTCAATGTTGATCATGAATAAATCCTTAACTTAAAAATACACCAAGAAGGTCATTGTGATTCCATGGGTCCCATTGTACTCTGCAGCCCCGGGAGGCACTTTTCTTTATTTACTTCCAGCATTTGGCTCACTGGTGCTTTCATTTTTATTTTTTGCTTCTTCCTCTCTTCTTCTCTGAAGAGGGGTTTACTCTCCTTGTGCCTTGATCTGGTCATGTTCCTCCTTTGCTCAAAAATCTTCACGTGCTGTCTCTATCACTTACAAAGAGAAGTTAAACGTTTTCCTAACATTCAGAGCTTTCCACAATTTGATGCCATGTTACCTTATTTCATAGTACTTTCATTCACTCGCTATATAATCAGAAGCTTTACACCTTAACAGAATTTTGGAATTACTTTTTTTTTTTTTTGAGCCACGTTGACCAAAAATGAAAAATGTTGTGGGACATTTTCAGATGTCCCTAATGTTTTCTTCTCTATACACAGCACAGTAATAACTCATACACATATAGCTTTTAAAATACATTATCTCATTTTAAACAACTCCATAGTGAAGGTACTATGGACATTATCATCTCTATTTTAGTAATAGTAGCTAAAGTGTATATAACACTTACTCTGTGTCAGGCATGGTGCTAAGCACTTTACAATTATTATCTTCTCTAATTCTCACAACAGTCTTGGGAGATTGGTGCAATTATTATTCCCATTTTACAGATGAGGAAATGGAGGCAATTAGAGATCAAGTAATGTGTCCAGGGTAACATAGCTGGTAAGTGTTTGAAGCTGGACTTGAGCTCAGGTTTTCCTGACTCTTAAGTTCTACACTCTAGAATGCTGAGGAAACTGAGACTAATAGACATTAAATGATTTGTCCATTGGCGCACAGCAAAGTTTTTCCTGGGATCTGATTGGTCCTGGTAGCTTCCTGGTCGCCTAAAGGCACAAAAATCCCACCCATGTGAAACTGGGGCCCTCCAAATTGGTGGATGTATAGAGACCATTTGTGCCACTGTATTCTTTGACCACCAACCATTATTTCTAGCTACCACTGTGTCCTTTCTGTGTCTGCTAATTGTGTTAGGGCTAAGTAAAGCTTTTTTTTTGTTGTTAACTATGCAATAACTTAACAATGTTTCATTTTGCCCCCAAATTGCACTTAAGCTAACAGTGTGCTGGCATCAGGCCTACCCCTAACATCCTGCCACCAGGTCTAACACTCTCACTGTTATGGTGCATTGCCTCAAAATATCTCAGGTAAGGTAAATAATGTGGTCCATGGAATCCTGTTGGATAATATCTTTTAATAGTATCAGGTCTGCCAAATCATTGCCCCCCCTTTTTTTGCACACTTAGACATCAGGAATAATATTTAGGGGGATCACAGATGGTAGTCACTTCATAAATACCCATCCTGTGCTATTCTAATCTATGACCTTCCATGGATCCTCCTATAACTATTAAACCATATGTACTAGAAGTCTTGCTTTACCTTATTTTCTTATTTTCTCCTCTCCTCTCCCTCCCTCCCTCCCTCCTTTCCTTCCTTCCCTTCCTCCCCCCCTCCCTCTCTTCCTTTCTTCCTTCCTTCCTTCCTCCCTCCCTCCTTTCCTCCTTCCCTTCCTCCCTCCCTCTCTTCCTTCCTTCCTTCCTTCCTTCCTTCCTTTCTTCCCTCCTTGCCTCCTTCCCTCCTTGCCTCCTTCTTCCTTTCCTTTCCTTTCCTTTCCTTTCCTTTCCTTTCCTTTCCTTTCCTTTCCTTTCCTTTCCTTTCCTTTCCTTTCCTTTCCTTTCCTTTCCTTTCCTTTCCTTTCCTTTCCTTTCCTTTCCTTTC
>CM053593.1:49656989-49685688 GCA_028646575.1 Pseudocheirus occidentalis
ATTCTTCTCCTCATTGGCTTTCTGGGCCTCTTTTGCCATTTGAGTTAATCTATTCTTTAAAGTGTTGTTTTCTTCAGTCAGGTTGTTGACTCTCTTTTCATGATTTTCTTGCATCATTCTCATTTCTCTTCCCAATTTTTCCTCCACTTCTCTTATTTGGTTTTCAAAGTCCTTTTTCAGTTGATGTATAGCTTCTAGGAATTCTTCAATTGTCTTGAAAGCATTTGGTGTGGGAGTTCTGACTATGTTGTCTTCCTCCCCTTCCATGCTTTGACCCTTTTTAATCCATAAAAAAGGATTCTAGAGCTTTATTGGTGTTTTTTTTTTTTGCTTCCTTTTCCTCATGTTGGCCAGTCAATTAATTGGTTGGTTTTTTTAGGTCTGTGAAACTCTGCTTCCAAGGGGGGAACTCTGTTCCAAATTACTGGGGTTTTCCCCACTGCTGGGGCTATTAGGGGGGTGTTGCAAGTCCCCCCAGCTTTGGCTTGCTGAAAGTACACCCCAGGACCACCACCCAAGACCACAATCCAGATCCAGGCCGCTCAATGCAAGTGCACTTGGCCCTGATCAATCGATTCAGCCCCCCTGCGGGGTCTGCAGGCCAGGGGCTCTGAAGCAGCCTGGTGGGGGCCACTGCTGGTTCCAGCAGTTCCCTTCCCCCACTGCTTCCTTGCCCTGGGGGCAGATTGGCCAAACTGTGTTACTACCCCCAAATTAATTTTCAAAGTTTCACTTTCACTAACCGTCTCTGAGGATTTGAAGATTCCCTTAGGCAGGTGCTTTAGATTTTCTTTAAAGTAGACTCACGCTGAGGCTTGGGAGACTCAGCTCCTCCAGGCCGCCCTGGGGCCTAGTGTGGCCATGGCTACAGTTTTGGGCTGGCTTTGGGCTAGCCTGGTCTCTGCTCCGCTGCAGTGAGAGCTGCCCCTCTCCTGTCCCGTTCCTCACGCCTTGGCAGATGTGGAGGTGCTGGAGGCTGTAGATCTCTGCTGCAGACTGGCTGTGGTGCCCGCTCGGCTCAGCTCAGCCAGGCTCCTTCCCATTGCCCGGCCTGGCTGCAGTCTCGGCTTCAGTCTCTTCCAGCCTCTGCTCCCAGCTGCCGTGATGAGCCCCTGCTGCCAAGCTGCCTTCAGCGAGAGATGTGTTCTCTGTATTTTTGTGTGAATCTGAGAGTCCTCGACTTTATCTGGGCTCATAATTTTCTGGGTGTTTAGGATGGCGGTGTGGGAGTTGCGGGACCTTGCTGCTTCTACGTCGCCATCTTGGCTCCGCCGGCACACCACTTAAATAAGTGCATAGTCTCTGAAGGTAACTATCATGAAGGAGATAGTATATCTATCTAATACACTTAGATATGTGTATTATTTTTCATTGTTAACCTATCAGTCATTATTTTAAACTTACTCTTTGCAAATATGTTTTAAAATACTAAAGGTTCATATTTATATTACACTATGATTTACAACAGACGCCACCCCCCAATAACTCTGTGAGGGCTTAGTGCAAGTACTATTATCCTAATTTTTCAATGCAAGGAAACTGATGTTCAGAGAAATTGAGGGATATGTCTCCTATGACATAATTAATAAATGGCAGAACTAGGGTTCATGCCCGGGTATTCATACTCTTTCCTCTGACATTGGGCCACTTTTGGGCGAGAGGCACAAAAACATCCTATAAAATTCCAAAAAAATCTTATACGTACAAAAGTAAGTAAAGTCTCAGTAGCATTGATATGAGTGTTAGGGTTGGGCCTACATCAAAATTCAGAAGCAAACAAAGGCTATCTTGGGCAGCCTTCCATCCTTCCTTTCAGTTCCCATTTTCTGGGTCAGTTATCCACTCCCCAGTCATACTTACTGCTTTTTGGCTCGCTAGGGAACCCAGTTCATAGATCTGCTCTTCTAAGCAGTGCCCAAACTTTAAATTGATCTCTCTAGGCTTCTTTGATCAAAACTCATCTCTTCTGTCTCAGAGTACCACATTCATTCAATGATGTCACTCTACATAAAATATAATTATTGAATGCTTCCTACAAATATAATACTTTGCAGAATCTGCAACCTAATTCACAATAAAGCATTAATAGCTAATGCAAGCTTAATATATTCTGGGGAATATGCATTTCAATATGAGACTCTTGAAGTGAAAGATTAATCAATCAATATTTTTGAAAGCTTCAATTTCATACCCTACAGCAGACTGATGAAGAAGATAATTTAGGGACTATTCCAGTATCATCAACAAACTCTACATTCAGTCATATGCTCCACCTGCATATAATTCTTTACTTGGTCTACATCCTAATTTCTGGGATATCTAGAGCCAGAAGATCATAGCTCAAGGTCTGATAGACTGCCATTTATCACTTGGATGACCTACAGCAAGTCACCCCATCACTGGGGCTTAGTTCTCCCATCTTTAAAATAAGGGAGCTGAACTACATGGTATTTATAGTCTCTTCAAGCTCTAAACCCTATGATCTTGTGCCCTCAAACATCCATTCTAACTCGAAGAGTTTATGATTCCCCCCCATCAGAATTTGAGCTGTACATCTGCCAGGGTTTCAGGTTTGCCCATATCCGACCTATAAAGAAATTTTAGCACCTCTTTAATTACAAGTAATGACAGCTGCAAAATCTAGGACATAATACAGAAGATGCACATGTCACCTTTAGCCTAGGGACCTTTTAATGACTCAGTATAAATGACTTCAATGATTTGTTCAAATAAAATTAAAATAAGATCAAGAGCTGAACTTCAATGATATGTTCAGTGAGAGAGGAAGAGAGAAGAGAAGAAAAAGAAAGAGAAAGAAAGAAAGAAACAAAGAAAGAAAGAAAGAAAGGGAGGAAGGGAGGAAGGAAGGAAGGAAGGAAGGGAGGGAGGAAGGGAGGGAGTAAGGAAGGAAGGAAGGAAGGGAGGGAGGGAGGGAGTAAGGAAGGAAGGAAGGAAGGAAGGAGAAAAGGAATGAGAAAAGGAAAGAAAAAGGGAAGATTATTTATTATGAGTTTACTATGTACAAAAAACTGTTGAGAATAGAAATACAAAAACAAATCTTAAGAAACTTATATTCTAATGGAGGAAACAACACATATAAGGGAAATTGTGGCCAGGGAGGAGTAGTTTTGCCTGGAAAGTTTTAGAGATGGAATGTATGCATGTGTGTGAGAGAGAGAGACAGAGACAGAGACAGATAGAGACAGATAGATAGACATAGAGACACACAGAGACAGGGAGAGACTGAGATAGAGGGAGAGAGAGGTGAGGGGAAGGAGGGAGGAAAGGCAGGAGGAACAGAGAGAACAGACAGAAATTGAGGGACAGAGAGTGTTGAAGATGATGATGTTGATGATGATGATGATGATGATGAATGGATAGATGGATGGATGAATGGATGGATATACTTTATTCTGAACAACTGTAGTTAATGAAAAGGACCAGTATTGTGGAACTAAATTCTTTTCTGTTTCAGAAACCTCTCAAGCTATAGGAAGGCCAAACAAAGGTCTTGAACCACCAGAAGAAATTAGGCTCTTCTGCCACCTAGCTCTTATTACTAAAGTTTGATGTTTCAGTTAACTTCAAGGAATTGCATCTAATAGATACTCTTGCTGGATGGGGATCAATAGTGCTGATTTGGCAATAACCCAAGATATGCTCAGAAATCTTGGTTTTCAGACAAGTTCTAGTGAGTGAGCAGCCCCATGGAAGTTCAACCAGTCTGTGCTAGGTGATGATAAAAATAGGTAAAACCCAACATTTTTGGTTATAATTATGCTGGAAATCACAATTTTTATGCTAGGAATCTCCCCTAGAGTAAATCCCTCTTCAAGATCTGACACGTTAGGGTATTCTTTTGATAGATTTCCTGTGACAATCTCCTTAGCTCAAATTAAACTTGAAAACCAAACTTCTCTACAACTTATCACAAATGTCCAGCTAAAAGTCATGCAGATGATAGATAACTCTGAAACTGGAAAATGTTTCCAGCTCCAAATTTATGATCCTATGATATATAATGATAGCTGGCCTAACTGCCTAATGGAGTTGTGAATGTAAGTTCCCTGAAGGCAGGATCTGGTTTTATTCTTTTTGTTCACAGTGCCTACTTCAGCCTCAGGCACATAATGGGCATTAAAGAAATTCTTGTCAAATTGGGGATTAAACTCCATGCATATGAAACACTTTGAAAATATGGCATTATACAAATGTAAGGTATTTTTGCTATTATTATTGTTATGAAGTTGCCATGAGGAAGAAACAGTTCAAGTTGGCATCAACCTAGTAAGCATTTGAGTCAATGATTTATGGTAGATGAAAGGTTTCCTATCATATTACCTTTTGCTTGAGTCACCTAACCTCCTTAACTAGGTACAGTACATCTTTCTCCAGAAAAAGAAATCTGAAGTAGTTGTTAAAGTGTTTACAAGTGTCAAAGTCATAAGTACAGGGATGAATTAACCTAAAATAGACCTATAGCATTAAAGAGCTGAAGAGTCCTAAATGCATATGACAAAAGAAGTGGAGTACATATGCACAAGGTATAACAGTCCCGTTCTGGAGCATACAGATTTTCTCTTCTGTAAATACTGAATCCAAAGAGAAGATAATGCTTCTATACTCTATTCTTGGATCAGAATTCCTAGAGGGCAATTTCCTCTGTAACAAGGAAAGGTAAGAGAGCTGGGAATATGGCATATAGTTTGGGCTTAAAATTGTGTTTGTTTGTTTTTTGGGGGGTCAAGGCAAGGCAATTGGGATTAAGTGACTTGCTGAAGGTCACACACCTAGTAAGTGTGACAAGTGTCTGAGGTTGTATTTGAACTCAGGTCCTCCTGACTCCAGTGACAATGCTCTACTAACTGCGCCACCTAGCTGCCCCAAAATAGGGAGGTTTTGCCTTTAAATTCTTTCATGTTTTTATAGAGGGAGGAAGGCAAGGCAATTGGGGTTAAGTGACTTGCCTAAGGTCACACAGCTAGTAAGTGTCAAGTGTCTGAGGTCAGATTTGGACTCAGGTCCTCCTGATTCCAAGGCCAATGCTCTATTCACTGTGCCACCTAGCTGACCCTTGAAAAAGTTTTAGTTGAAGTAGGGACTAGATCCTCATATCATAAAGAGGTCTGATCATCTGGAATGAAGTCCCTCCATATGAAAGCAGGGTCTACAGCTAGGAGACACAGTGCATGCAATATTAGACTAGAAATGGAGAAGACATGACTTTGAAGTTGTCAATCTCCTACTAGCTGTGTGACATCCTTGGGCAAGTCAATTAAATTATCTCACTGTTTAATCATCTATAAAGAATAGATCTATCTTATAGAGTTATTGTGAAAATCAAATGAGATGGTAAGAGAAAAAGTACTTTGTAAATTTTGAAGTGCTATTTAAATGCTAGTTACTGTTACAGGACTATTATTAGCAGATGGGAAGATAAAGCCTAGAATAATGGATCATAATTAAATTCATATTTTGAAGAGCTAATAAAGATAGGGGTGAAAACAGCACAAGTTCCTTTTGTTCTAAAGACACAGAGGAGTTATTAGACACAGAAACCCTACCTATCCTGCCAGTGACCCAGAGAACTATTTACTGACAATACTAGTCATACTCCCTGAACATGAAGTGTGCTAAAAGTCAGGTGAGTGGAATATCTTGAACCCCGGAAGCACATGTTCTCACATACACACACTCACATTTATATATGCATACACACATATACATACTTACACATACACACTATATGTGAAGAGATTTGGCTTACAGCCATGAAGAAACTCTCACAACCAGATAACTCTGCCTTTCTCTGCCTATGTGCTTAACCTTCCAAGAAGAACAAAGAGTCCTTTGGAACAGGGACTATAGTTCACCCCAGAATAAGTACACAGAGGCCCTGAGGACACAGGCTAAGAATAGAATCCCAGCTCCCCCTGGACAATGGCTTACATATTAGGATCCTGATCAACCAGTGAAGCTGGTCTTTGCTCTCAGGGTGGGTGGGGGTAAACTTGGATTCTCTGGTTGATCAGGCAATCCTGCTCTTCGACTCTAGACCCACATGGGGTCAGTCAACCACACTCATTAATTTTCCATTAGTGAATAGAGTAAAACATTGGGCCTGGAGTAGGGCAGGAGAGAAAACACCTCCCCATCACAAAAAAAAAAGAAGTTAAAGAGGAGTTTTTGAAGGCTTCAACCTATTTTTTTTAAAGATAATTTCCCTAAGATGGGCAGCTAGATGGCATAGTGGATAGAGTGCTGGGTCTTTAGTTAAGAAAATTCATTTTCATGAATTCAAATCTGTCCTTAGACACTTACTAACTGTGTGACCCTGGTCAAGTCACTTAACCTTGTTTGCCTCAGCTTCATCATCTGTAAAATAAGCCAAAGAAGGAAATGGAAAACTACTCCAGTAGCTTTGTCAAGAAAATTTTATTTATTTTTGTTTTCAACATTCACTTTCATAAGATTTTGAGATCTAAATTTCCCCCCTCACTCCCCAAAACAGCAGGCAATCTTATATAAGCTATTCATGTACAATCATGTAAAATATATTTCTGTATTAGTCATGCTGTGAAAGAAGAATCAGAGCAAAAGTAAAAAACAAAAGAAAAACAAAAGAAAATGCTTCAATATGCATTAAAACTCCATAGTTCTTCCTCTGGATGTGGCTGGCATTTTCCATCGTGAGTTTTTTGGAATTATTTTAGATCATTGCATTGCTGAGAAGAACTAAGTCTAAAAAAGCTGGTCATTGCCCAAAGTTGCTGTTAGTGTATACAATGTTCTCCTGGTTCTGCTCACTTCACTCAGCATCAGTTCATGCCAATTTTTCCAGATTTTTCTGAAATCTACCTGCTCACCATTTCTAATGGAATAATAGTATTCGATTACATTCATATACCCCAGTCAATAAAATGTTATTTTATTTATTTTATTTTTTTAATTTATTGACTTGTTTATTTACTTTTTGTTTACAAGATTCAGTTACAGAATCACTTGAGTTTCAGATTTTCTCCCCTCCCTTCTGCCCCATTACTCCCATGGTGGTGTACAATCATGTATGGGATCTGCAAACACTTTCACATTGTACAATAGTTTGGTTGTATAGAAGCATTGTAATAATGGGAGTGGATAATGGGAAAAGAAAAAAAAAGAAACAAAAGAAACAAAATGAAACATGGAAAAAAAACAATAGCATGTGTTACTTCAGTCTCCATTTAAACTCTGTTCTTTCTAGATATTTCTCTGAATGTAGATACCTCCTTCCATCCTGAGACTTGTAGAGTTGTCTTACAACTGTGCGTTGCTGAGAAGAGTCCAGTTTATCAAGGTTGGTCATCACGCATATGATGTATCTGTGCCCAGTCAAGAAAATTTAAAATGGGATCATAAAGAATTGGACACGACTGAAACAACTAAACAACAACATTGTGTTAGGCACAATAGCAAACCCTGTGGATATGAAGAAAGGCAAAAATGATCTCTGTTCGCAAGCTGCTCTCAGTCCAATAGGAAAGATAACATCTAAATAATTATGTACATGCAAAATGGGGAAAGTAAGGGTAAGAAGCTCCATCCCACAGCACATACTTCAGCAATCTTATTGATGACAGTTGTCATTAATTTAGAAACCTTAGAGGCCATCTGTTCTAATCCTATTTTAATAGAAGTGGACACTGAGATGGAGAGCACTAAGTGACTTGCCTGAGGTCAAGGATGAAAAGAGTATCAGAAATGGGATCTGACCCCAGGTCCTCTGATTCTCTCTGACTGCTAACTCCATTAACATATAGCTTATCCATCCTCATTATCAATCCACTTTCAATTTTACCTTTTACTACTTTTTACCCAAAGTTAGTTTTATATTCAATTTTGTTATCCCTTAAACTCCTTCCCCACCTTTCTCCTCCATTGCATTGCCATGCTTCTGGGAAGAATAATCTATCAAAGAATTATGACACCACAGCCTCAGTATTAAAAGACATTTCATATACCATCTCATCAACCCCTCCGTGGAAAGAAACCCCACCAAGTGGCTATCTAGCCTGCATTTGAAGGGTTCTAATGAATGGGAGACAACTAGCTCCAGAGGCAATGTACTCCACTTTAGGAAAGCTCGAAGTCTTGGGAAGTTTTGTCCTACATCAAATCCAAATCTGCCTCTCTGGAACACCACCTGCTCCTCCTAGTTCTACTCTATTGGGTCAAATAGGACAAGCTATCAGTCTTCCTCAGGATAGCCCTCCAAATGCTTTGAGATGGGTATAAGTGTTCAGAAGTACAGTCTAATATTAAGGGAATGTGCTCTGGGCATACAGCTGATATGGAGCCAAAGTCTACCCCTCTGCCACTATCTGATGTTTACTAACTTTGTTAAATTGGAAATTCTTCAGATTAAAAAGTGCTGCTGGGTTTCTTTATGGTGGAGGATGGGGGGGGGATAAGATTGTACTATTTACTTCATCTTTCTGAGACTCAGTTGTTTTATTTTGTTTAGTCATTTTGCAATCATGTCCAACTCTTCATGACCCCATTGGGATTTTCTCGACAAAGACACTGGAGTGGTTTGCCATTTCCCCTCCAGCTCATTTTACAGATAAGGAAACTGAGGCAAATAGGGTTAAGTGACTAACACAGGGTCTCACAACTAGTATTTGAGGTCAGATGAAAATTCAAGTCTTCCTGACTCCTGGAAGGGCATTCTATCTACTGTGTCAGCTAGCTGCAGTTAATCCTACTCAGTTACTTAATCCATTATATGGGTATAATTTTACTTGCACCACCCACTTCATATCGTATTGGGTGTGTGATTTTTTTGAACCTTAAAGTGATATATAAATGAGAAGAGAAAAAGAAGTGGTAGTTAATAGTAGATATTGTTATTTATTTTATCAATTTGAGTAGAGTTCAGCAGCAGTCATGGAATAAATGATAGAGAATTAGCCTCAGAAAGATCTGAATTTGGGTGCTGCCTCTAATTCATGCAACATAATGACTCTGTAACCTTTGCTTAAGTAATTTGTCTAAAGTCACCCAGCCAATATGTTGCATGAATTAGAGGCACCCTTAAATATGCCCATAAAATTCTAAGATTATAAATTACATATCAGGTACCAACTTTTTTCATTGGCAATCCCTTAAACCAATGAAAGAATGCATCTCATTTCAAAAAATCATTTGGTAGTTGTACTAGACTATAAGAATGTCTACTTACTTATCATGTCCCTCATCCTTAGTCTTCTCCAAGACAAGTGGGCCATGGATGTTTAGTTGGTTTTCACAAACCATTGTTTCCAGACTCTGGATCATCCTGCTTTCCTGCCTGTAGATGGCTCCATGCCAATGTTGTGAGCCACAGGACTTGTAAGAATATATGCATACCCTCCTCTTAGTCCTAGCATGATGCTCAAATCATTATAACAACTTGCTATATACATCTTGGTGAAAACTGGTTTATGGAGAGAGGGAAAGCTTTGACCCAGAGGTTCTCATCACTGGATGTCTACCTTAAGAATAAAAAAAATGCAAAATAAATGGCACCATGTGTTCCAAAATGTTCATTGCACTATTGTATCCAAAAATTGCAAACAAGTAAGTGCATATAAATTAGGTGTGAACAACAGTGGTGGTGGTGGTATTCAGTAGTTTCAGTTGTGTTTGACTTTTCCTGACCTTTTGAGGGGTTTTCTTGGCAAAGATACTGAATTTGTTGGCCATTTCTGTCTCCAGCTCATTTTACAGATAAGTAAACTGAGGCAAATAGGATTAAGTGACTTGCCCAGGGTCACATAGCTAGTATCTAAGATTGGATTTGAACTCAGGTCTTCCTGATCCCAGGTCTGGGTCTCTATCCACTGTGCCATCTAGTTATCTAAAAGTGGTGGTATAGGAACATAATTGAATGTTGTTGCTCTGTGAGAATTTGTGAATATGAAAAATTCAAAGAAATATGACATGTGCATGAGATATGCATGCTGGTTCAAATGAGCAGAAACAGAAGAATACTGTAACAGTCATAATTACTTCCAATATTTCTGGCCAATTTTTCTGGATCATCACTTGCTTCTGGACTGTTACAATAGCTTGCCGGTTGGTCTTCCTTCCTCAAATGTCAAATGTCTTCCAACTCTTGGCCATCCTTCACACAACTACAAGGTTGATCTTCCTAAATCACAGACTTGACCATGTTATTCATCATTCAGTAAACTCCAGAGGCTCCCTATTATCCCTAGTCTTTCAAAGTCTGTCATAAACTGGCCGCTTCCTAACTTTCCAGTCTTCTTACACTTTACTTCCTCGCATGTAGTCCATTGACACTGGTATCCTTGCTGCTTCTCACACATGACCATTTCTTAATTCAGAACATGCTCATTGACTGTCTCCCATTTCCAGAACTCTATCCCTACTCATAACTGTCTCCCAACTGTCCTGGCTTCCTTCAAGGCTTGGTTAAAGTCCCATCTTCTCCAGAGAAATCTTTCCCAGTCCTCCTTAATCTTAGTTCCTATCTTCTGAGATTACCTATTTATCCTGTAACTATTTTGTTTGTTCATAATTGTCTGCTTGTTGTCTTCACCATTAAGGTGTGAGATCCTCAAGAGCAGGGCCTATTTTTTTTACCACTAACATTTAGGAAAGTACCCAGAACATAGCTGCTGCTTAAAGAATGGTAATTGATTGATTATTATTTCTTGAGGTACGTCCTATACAAATTTTCTTTATCACATTCTTTAATAAAAGAATTGTAATTCTTAGATTTGTCTTCACATCTTTAGTCCGATAATCTTGCTTGGTGATTTTGTTGTTGTTGTTGCTCCAAAAGAACACTAAAAAAAGTCAAATTTGGGATTGCTTTGAGTGATCACCTTGATCCTCTGAGAACAGATGATTTGATATTACCCCCTTCCTCTTCAGGAAAAAAGTGAGAAGCTATAAGTGTGGAACATTGCTTACACCGGCATAGCACCAGCTGGTTGTGCTTTCCTTTAAAAAATTCTAACAATGTGAGGAAAATGCTACTTGGGTTATCCAGAAATGTCTCAGATATAAAAACTGACCATCAAGATTTTTAAGTAAATAAATAGAAAGATAGATAAAATGAATCAGTCAATTAATTAATTAATTAAATGGGGGCAGGAAAGTGTTGCTGCAAAACCAAGTTCTATAAAGTTCACATGACACAGATACTGACTGTATTTGTTTGGCAAAAATGAAAAGTTGACCTTTTTCCTGGTGCTGAAGAGAAGGGAATCCCAGGGAAGCTGCCCCAGCATCTTGCAGACAGACCCCTGGTGTTTACAACTCACTTTTCAAATTTAGCAGCGGATTTTTCACAGCCTCCTATTTCTGGCTACTCCTGGACTCCAGCTATTTCAGGACTTTGAAGTAAAGTCAATACACATAAAGTGCAGCTAAGAGCACCCAGGAACCTGGCCCAGGGAATTCTGTCTTCTTCCCTGTAACTTTTTCTGACTTCTAATAGTTTTGTCATACTCACTACCTTACTTTGCCTCCTGCCATTCAGTTTCCTAATGTGTAAAATAGGACTAATTATCCTTGTGCTACCTGCTTCATAAGGTCATTGTGGGGGGAGGGGAGAGAAAGAAGTACTTGATAAACCTTAAAGTACTATATTAATACAAATAGTAGTTTAGTAGTAATTAGTTGGTATTATTATTATTATCATTGTTATTATTTATTTGGTCAATTTGAATATAAATGGTAAGCAGTCATGGCATAGCAGATAATGTCAGTTTCAGAGTCAGAAAGACTTACGTCTAAATCCAGCCTCCAGCACATTCTGGCTATGTGACTTTGGGCAAGTCATTTAACATCTCAGAGTTACAAACAATACATGAACAAAAGCCTGCTGGGACCTGCAACCCAGAATCACCAATACTTCAAATCTTTGAAATGCCAGCCACTCTAAACTGCCAGGGCCAGGTTCAGGAACTATGGAACAAAGTGGTACAGGTCACCAGGACAAGACACTGGACATTTTGGGAGCTGTACAGCTCTCTGCCAAGCCTGAGGGAAGAGCACAGCATTCAGCGAGGGCCAATTCTGACTACCCAAAAGTCAGTTGGGACAGAGACCTAGATTGAGAATGTATTGCCCAGTGTGGAAGAAGGCTAAGATGCTTTGAGATCCATCCCCTGAGAAAACATTAATCATAGAGAAGGGAATCAAAAAATGAGCAATAAGGAAAATATGGGGTCAGGGGAGAGATTGAAAATACCAAAGATTCTAGTAAGGTGAAATCTAAAAGACCTTGAACATAACCAGATAAATAAATAGGAAAAAACAGTAACAACAAAAGGAAATATGACCTCCAGATCTAGAAAAGGAGTTCTAAGAGTAAATACTAAAAATGAAGGAAAGACTTGATGAGACAGAGCACACTGTAGAAATTAAGTTTGGAACTATAATACACCTTTAATGAGTATTGTAAAAGAGAAATGAGAATTATGAGAGCAGCATTTATGTCCCACAAAGCAAAAATAATGAACAGAGTAAAAAAAATTGAATCTGCAGCAGCAAGACTCGCCAAAGAAATGAATGAGAGGGTAATATATTGGGAATACAAATAAACAGAAATGAAAGACAATCTAAAAGAAAAGAAGCCAAAAACAAGAATGTTAAAAATTGTTGACTATGCAAGCAAACACAGGATGCATAGAGAATAAAAAAGGATTATAGGTCTCCCAGAAGAACAGAAGAGAAAAAAAATATTACTATATTTTTGCCATAATGAAGGAAATTATAGGAGACAATTGCCCAGAACTTACAAATATAGAAAATGAAATTCCAATCAAAAGGATTTAGAGATTGCTTTCAGGGAAAAAAAACAACCACTCAAGGCTACAGACACCAAGATACATGCTAGTTAAATTTAATAATTCACTTCAGTGACAACAAGTTCTTCAGGTCATCAGGAGAGAGATTTTCAAGAACAGAAGAAAGGATGTAAACTAGGAAAATAAGGAGGGAATGTAATAATGTGCTCTACAGGGCACTGGAGCTCAGGACGTAGACCAGAGTGACATCGAATCTAACAACGCAGGACAAAGAAAAAGAACGTTCACTAGTAAAGAAGAGTGAAACTTTCTCAGGAAGAAAACCAGAAATGAAGAGATTATTTGCCATTTAAACATCCCAAACAACAGAAATGCAGGAAGAATGAATAAATGCAGAGAGCAACAGAACAGACATGCTAGTAAGAGACTTCTTTCTAAATGTATTCAAGGAGACAGGGTGAAGGTGGGAATCCAGGAGAGACAAAAGTGAAGAAGGGTCAGATGGCATTATGGACAGAACCTGGTGACATCCTATATGTGAATACTCCCTTTGAGGAACTATATTATAATATGAGAGGGTACAGGAAGGGTAGGGAGGGGAGCAAGGGAATAAGAGGAGTGAATAGCATGCTGGTGTCAAATCAAGGACTAGCAATGAGGGGAAGGGGACCCCTGTAGTCTCAGAAACCTAAGAGCCTAGAGGAGAGTGAGGAGGAGAGAGGGAAAGATTAAAAAGTGGAAGAAAGAGGCCCAACTTGGGAGAAAAGAAGGGGTCTCTCTGATGGATCCTCTTATGGGTGAAGGGGGATGAGGACTTTATACTGGATGAGACCTAGAGGGTTTGATGCCTGAGAAGTCTACTTGTCCTGGGAGGTGGGGAGTTGGAACGCCTATGGAGAGATTGGTAGTCAGAAGAATGGGGGAGCATAGACTCCAAAAGGACATTTCCAGCAAATCTAGTGGGGATAAAGGCCAACAAGAGAGGGTATAGATCTGTGAAGGGTCTAGAGGGAGAGGAGAAAGGTATCCTACCATGGGGCAGGGTCCTCTCTGATATCCACAATAATTGGCACTGTTCTGAAAGGAAGGCACAATGGAAAAGGGGAATCCATGGGGTAAGCCCTAAAAGGCCATGGCAGAAAGCTACTAGAGGGCAGAGCCCAGAATGGATACTTTTGAAGCTTTAGTTGTATGAAAAATACAACGAAAAGAGGGAGATCAGACGGTCACATAGCGGTCATGAATCTGACAATGAATCTAGACAGAAAAATAAGTTAAATAATGAAGAGAAAGAAATTCTTTTTCAAAAGGAGCACAAAAATGGAATTAAAAAAATAAATAGCACTAGCTAAAGGAGAAGAGAAGAAGGGGGAAATCTATCTGACTAAGAGTGAAAAGAGGAGATAGAAATATAGGGCCAGATAAAAAAAGTATAGAGGAACTAATAAACAATTTGGAATTATGTTTGAAAAAATGTCCATGCATTTTGATCAAGCATTAATCAACAAGGGTTTATTAAGATCCTACAATATGCCAGGCACTTTGATAAATGCTGGGAATACAAAGGCAAAAGTGAACAATCACTCCATTTAGAGAGCTTATATTCTGAGAAGGCAACATGTGCATGTAAATATATACAGACTATATAAAAACACAATATATTTTTGAAAAAGAGGACACTCCTGGAGTCAGCTAAGTAGAACAATGAATAAAGCATTGGACCTGGAGTCAGAAAAACCTAATTGTAAATCTGGCTTCAGACGCTTGACAGCTGTGTGACTCTGGGCTAGTCACTTAACTTCTGTTTGCTCCAGTTTCCTCACTTGTAAAAGCAAATAATCACAAACCTACACCTTCTTTTATGGGAACCTTCCTACATATTCCCTGATGTGTTTGGTGTGTAACCCTAACTTAGTGTCAATAGTCCTTCAAAAGTTCAATGATCAGGTTGGCCTATATATGACGTGTTCAAAGTTACACCCTTCAGCCTCCAATTAGAGTAAATCCATTTCTCGTTGTAATATTTGTTCTCTCTTGTTAATTGTTAACCAATCAGCTATGGGGACTTGCCAGGTCCTGAGTGGGATCCTCATTAATGGATCAGGTGAAACAGTTGTAATTATTCAGTTTTGTAATCATTATTTCAATCAGGCAGAGTCAATTCCTATATTTTACATAATTATAACTTTGAAAACCAAATGGCATGATATTTGTAAAGCTCTTAGCGCAGAGATTGATATATAGTAGGTGCTGCATGGATGTTATTATTATTCTTAATATCATTAACGCAAATTGGAATACAAATGATCAGTCAGTGAGTCATTAAACATTTATTAAATGCCTACTATTTGCCAGGCATTATGTTAAGTGCTAAGGATACAAAAAGAGGCTAAAGACAATTGCTACCCTCAAGGAGCTCACAATCCAATTGGGGAAAGGACAAGCAAGCAAGTATATACAAACTATATACAGTATAAATAAGAAATTAAGAGGGGTTAAGAAAGGCTGTAGAATATGAGATTTTACTTGCAACTTAAAGTCAGGTGGAAATGAGCACAGATGCAAAGCATGCGGAACAGTCAGAGAAATCTCTTTATGGAATTCATTATTTACACCAGGAACCTAGCTGTAATTTCAGGTATGTTAAAAATCCTGCAAACCTTTCTGTGTAAAATTAAAATATCTAATACTTTACATATAATAATTTCAATTCAACAAACCCTTATTAAGTAATTACTACCAATGAGGCACTATGCTAGGCATTGGGAGTACAAAAAAACAAAATAAATCCAGTCCTAGCCTTTAGGAAGCTAAATTTATACTGGTAGGCATAAGGGACAATAAGTATACAGTGCTATTGGGATATTTAAAAAGTTCAACAGACGTAGTTTCTGGGTACTTGCTTTATTAATGATGCTATCACTTTATTAATAAAAGGAATGCTCATTTGGCCATCTCTCTTGGACCAAAGATGAATCATGGTGATGAGTTCACAGTCTATATAACCTTGGAAGAGTGAGTATTCCCAAGGGTGGCAATCAACTCTGACTGGTTAACAATTAACAAGAGAGAATGAATATTACAATGAGAGACGGACTTATTCTAATGAGAAGATGTAATTTTGAACATGTCCAAAGCACCCCCTAACCTTGGAAAATCTAGACAAAGGATCCATATCCCCCAACCCAAGTCTGAGCAGAACACATGGGACCAGGAGTTTTACCTCAGATTAAAGTATTTGTAAGGTTGGGCGAGGTAACAAAAACTAGGTTGAGGAGAATATTAATCGTATCTGTTCTCATCACTCCTGTCCTTCAGAGACTGAGCCTTGAAATGGGAACTTTAGAAAAAAAAAAGGGAGAACTCCAGATCTTCCCAAATCATTGGTTAGCAATAATTTCTCTCACTATGTTTGGAGAGGCTTATCACCAAAGAGTTGGCTGCTAGGTAATGAATTCTTTTGACAGTAGCATAGAGTCCTTACCCTCAGAATTGGTGGAGGGAGTCCTATAATTAAAGATATCACATATATCTTTAAGTTTATATAAGGGCCGAGAAAAAGCAGTCAAAGAAGTGATCATTTTGAGAAGGAGCTAGTCAGAGAGAAGTTTTCTTAGAAGAAATAACTCCAGAAAATATGTCTTGAATACAGGAATGCACATGACTAAGAAACAGTATAATGTGGTAGTGGAAAGAACACAAGACTTGAACCCAGAAGTACAGGGTCCCAGAGTTTACTGACCACAGGACAAATCACTTCTCTGAACTTCAGTTTTCTCTCATATAAAATGAAGTTAACGAAACTTGCATAACTTGTCTCACCAATTAATGAAGTGATTGGGGATCAAAACATTTTGCAAATTATAAAGGGATAAGTATCTTTGGACTTTTGTTATTTTAAATGGGGGGGGATATAAATCAGGGGGTGATGGAGGTGGGAAAGAAGGTGAAGACTATTCTAATCAACCAATACTTAAACAATCCCCACGGAGATAAATAGGAAAACAGGAACAAGCCCCCTTGGTGTACAAACAATTTATTCTTCATCCTTAGGAGTTAATTCTCCAGTTATGCTTAATGATCATCCCTTAATCCAATAAAAGACATGACTGTTGGAGAACACATGTAATGGAGCAGATAGAGGTCAATTGTTCAAAGATGCTGCCTAGGACATTGTGAACCATTTTCTTCCCCCACCCCCTCTACTTCCACCTCACCATCACCCCTCTTATTAAGAAATTTGCTTTCAGTTAGGAAGACATTTTTGTGAACTGAGAGAATTCTAGGTCCCCTCTATGAATCAGTCATTCTCTTCCAGGATAACTTGAAGACAAGAAAATCCTGGACCAGATGCTCTTTCCCATGTTGGATTAATTTTTAGGTTCCACCACCACTGGATCGGATGTAAAGTTTCAAGCAGTAAGCATTCTACTTGTCTGAAAATGTACTTAGTAGGTAGAAAACAGCAAGAAGGAAATAATTCACATAGAACTCTCTCCACAGCAGGTGTTCAGCAAGTTCCTTCCAATGTAAGTGATTCTTGAATGTTAACTTTTTTGTGCTTTGGAAGAAAAGAGTAATTGCTTCTCGGGGATATATACTAATAACTTTTTATGTGGTGCCAAATGATGGAGCACACTGTCAGCAATGAAAAATTTATTTTGGACAAAACAGTTTCCTTTTTTAGCTTGTTTTTTGTTGGAAAAGAAGGTTTCTATGAGCTACAAGCCAATCTGCCTCCCCTTCCCCATTCCTCAATGATGTCATAAACCTCTGGTGTTGCCTTGGCAACCTGGCCCTCTAGAACATCTGTGATTTTCAGGTTGCCTAATTCTTTTTGATGTACTTATAATTTAGGGAATAGGAAACTCCAGTCCATTTGCTAAAATTTGGCCGGATACTAACCATAGAGTCCAGGATGGGTGAATGGAAATAATATGAAGTACGACAGGAACAGTAGCAAGGAGACTAATTACAGAAAGTTTTACATGTCGGATGAGGAGTTTGTATTTCATCCAATGGGAAGACACTAAAAATTCTGAAGTAAAGGCGTGAAAGACTTGTACCTTAGGAAACTTAACTTGTAAGCTGTGTGGAAGGTGGGTTGGATAGGGAAAAGCCTAGAAAGAGGAAACCCTGGTAGAAGGCTGATCTATTGCAGACATGATGATAAGGGTTAGAGTCAAGATGGTAGCCTTGTGAATATACAGAAGAGGAAAACTAGGAGTGGTGTTGTTATAGAATGTCTCCAGCTCTTCACTTTTCTTGAAAATGCCATAGTTAATGACTGATATCTTATAATTTATTGCATCCCCTGCTCCACTCTGATATGATCTTTGACGTATGGGTACCACCTAGCTCTTTGAATAGGGAATAGCTTCCCTATTGTACACCTAGCAGCCAGTAGGAATATTAATGTCTCAGAAAGGCTGCGAGACTAAAGAGGAGCTTTCCATCACAGACACAGGAGAGGACCCTCTTGATCCAAAATTATTGTTCTCCAAAGTATGAAGTGGAATGGACAAGAGAAGCAGCTTTCTCTTCATTTAATGGGAGTCAGATTCCCATTGTTTCTGAGTATGTATATTGGCAGTACTTTGACTAGAGAGAGATGATTCTCCTCCTATATTTCTCTCTTTTCCCTACCCACTGGCTAGAACAGAATTGCCTCAGTCAACAGTTGTCAAACACTATGCTAAGTGCTGAGAATACGAAGAAAGTAAAAAAAACCCCACAACTCATGGTCCTAGCCCAGGATGTTGGAATAGTATCAGAAAAATAGCAGCCAACTCTGGAGAAAGTGCCTAGTGATGCAATTATGTTTTAGAGATCCAAGTTTCCACTATTAGATAATGGAAGCCGTGTGAAGGACACAGTGCTAGAATGAAGGGGGTTCAGTTGATAAAGGGGGGTGTCTAGATAGCATAATGGAAGTAGGATAAGGAGGGACTGATCTGGGTGGGTACGAAAGGATGAAAAGCTCTAACAGGGAAGACAAGCATACACACACCGGTGTGTGTGTATATGCATGCATATATGTATATACATACACTTGTATGCATGTGTATATGTGTAAGTGTACATGTGTTGTATGTATATATGTATTGCATGTCTGTATATTATGTGCCCATGCTTACACATACCACATATGTGGTATACATATACAACTACATGTATTTATACATGCATACTCATATGTAATTATTTTATACCTATTGGTATAATTATGCTATAGAAAAAATAATAATTTTTCCAGAGTGTCAGGTCTGCTAATATTACTACCTGCTCAAAAATCCTCAGTAGCCACTTATAGCCTCTAGGGTAAAACACAAAGTACTATAGGTAGGGGTGGGTAGGTGGTGCAGTGAATAGAGCACCAGCCCTGGAGTCAGGAGGACCTGAATTCAAATGTGGCCTCAGATACTTCACACAAAAACTAGCCATGTGACCCTGGACAAGTCATTAACCCCAATTGCCCTACCTTCCCCCCTCTAAAAAGAAAAAAGCAAAAACCACAAAGTACCCAGTCTGTTATTTAAAGATTTCCACAATCTGGCTCCAGGCTTCTTTTCATTACTCTGGTGGGCAAAGAGGAGGCTCCAAAGATTTGTCAGCAAGAGGGATATGGCTGAGGTCAATGCATAGAAAATATTAGTCTCACAGTTTTAAAAGGTGGAATGGGAGCATCAAGTGAATAGAGAGCAAAAACTTTTGAAGACTAAAGTAACAATCTGGGTAGGTTTCAGTAAGTTTCTTTGGGGAGGAGTAGCATTGAAGAGTCTTGGGACCAGAGGAAATGCCAAGGAGAGATCACAATGCTGGTTGTAAGACTTGATCAGACTATGTTAGGCTGACTTTTATTTTTTATTCAAACGATTCTGGCTACAGTCATTGAACTTGGAGAGGAATGCTGCACTGTGCCTGTTCCCATGGGAACCTGACTATCCACCTCACTTCTGAAGAAAGCTGGGGGTAGATGTCTAAGCTCCTGGGGGGCTAAGAAGAGCCCCAGTAACATCTGCAGTGGCTAGAAAACCTCTTCACTGACCAATTTACCCAAGCACTGTCCTTGCCCTCTGTCAGTTTCAGCTCCTTTGTAGGTCTTTTGACAGATATGCACCCAAGCAATCTTAACTGTATATACCTAAACCCTCCTCCCTTCACCCTTGCTGAGGATTCTAATGAGCTCATCCCTGCCTATTCTGAGTGAGTAGTTCATCTGATTGATTCAAGATGCTAATGAATCTAGAACTATGAGCTTGGATCCTGTATTCATCACAGCCAGATACTGCTCCTATGCCCACAGCATGGTGCACCAGGAAAAGCCAAGGGGATGGCAATGTAGAAGAGAGGTAAGAACACTGAGCTGGAGGGCAGCAAGCCTGATTTTGAGGTCTGTCTCTGCAAATCACTAACTACATAACCTTAAGTAGGCAGCTAGGTGGTACCGTGGATAGAGCACCAAGACTGTAGTTAAGAAGACCTGAGTTTAAATCTTGCTTCAGATACTTACTAGCTGCATGACCTTGGACAAGACACTTAACTCAATTTGCCTCAGTTTCCTCATCAGTAAAATGAGCTGGAAAAGGAGTCAGACATGACTGAACAACAATATAGTATAAAGTGATGATAACTTTTTTTGTTTCATATCCATTTTATTTTCAAATGTATCCTTCTTCCTCTCCTACTCAGAAAACAATCTCCTATAACAAAAAATAAAAACAGAAAGAAAAAAAACAAGGAGCTCATCAAAACTAAATAATACATCAACCAAGTCCAGTAGTCTATGAAATAGGCCCTCGCTTCTGCAAAGAAGAGAAAGAAATACTTTTCCTCATCTCTCTTTTCTGGACAATCATGGTCATCAGAAGGTGTTGGCGGTCTTATCATTACATTTTTGTAGCTGTGAACATTGTCTTCCTGGTTTGGCTTATAACTACTTTGCAATCCTCCATGTTCTTTGAATTTTTCCCACTCATTATTTCTCATGGCATTGGCTATTCTATTGCTTTATCCCAAATTTTTAGTCTTTTTCCCATAACAAATATTTACTTTATATCCAGTTCTTCCTGAATAGCCTTTTTGATGATTATTTATCTTAAGACTTTATCTACAAAAAGAACATCATTCCCAAGGACAAAATGAGGTAAGGTGTACCAAATACTTGTTAACTAACAATAAAGTATTAAGCAAATATTATCTTGGATTGTTCCTTTGTGTGTGTCTTTTCTTCAAACAAATTGTAAGCTCCTTGAAGGCAAGGGACATATTTATTTTCGTGATATTTCCTAAAATCCTAGCTGTGAGTAAGGGGAACATGGTAGCCACCTGTACATTCTTATTGACTGATTGATTGATATTCAATATTTATTAGTACAGGAAAAATAAAGCAAATGTCATATCTTCCCAGAAGAGGCTGAGTTTTGTCATTTTCTCATATGAAGTACAGTACAGTATGTCTTTTTTGTAGGATGTACATAATGGACGTCTTGGTATTATATACTTTATTGCTGGGACATTTCAGACCAAAGAGCATTGGTAATGTGTACCTAGGACACCTAATATAGCCTAATGGAAGCATTAATTGCATGTGCAGATAAAACCTTTGTATTCTGTTCCTCAGCCTCTGCCCTCATTACCTTCACTCTGTAAAGGACACATTTTGATGTTCCCACATGCCCTAAATCCCCCTCTTTCTGCTATGTGACAGTGTGTCTCTAAGTAATCTCTTTTAATTCATCATATTCATGCAACCAGGCTCTGTGATCTGCATGGGTTTGGGGCTTGGTGGAGTGAGGATTCCTGGGGCCTAGGTGGAATATTGTGAATACCTGAATCAACTCTTACAGAAAGCAGCAGCAGCTTTGCTTTGCTTTGCCCAGAATGGTTGGCATGCTTTCTGAGTGCACATTTGGGATGCTTAAAATACCAATGCAGCCCACATAGCAAGACAGGCTTGTCAGTGAAATCCTGACAGGCTGGAGCAGCTGACATTCTAGAGAAGGGCTTGTCTTTCCTCTATATTCTGCTGCCATGTGGAATTCATGTCTGAGGCCTCTTTAGTAGTCACAGGGATGCAGGAAGGAAACAATGAAGTGAGAGGCCAAGAATCTCATAGTGAGTTTGATGTTTGTGTTGAGAAAATACTGAGAAGGGAAGAGAGGGGATGCTGTGACACAGGGAGCATTCCCCGTCTGCAATTCCTGAGGTTAGAGCTTCAAATTTCAAGCCAGGGAGGCCACCATCTGATTTGCTGCTGACTGTCAAGCTTGTTTGAACCTACAGATTGGGCCTGGGGCTAGGGATCAAGCCAAGCCATCAGTGAGTATCTATTTACTGAGCATCTTCTGTTTACCCAGAACTGTAAAAGGGAATTTGTAAGTCAAGGGCATTGAGTGAGTTAAGTGGCACAGTGGATTCAGGAAGACTCCTCTTCACAAATTCAAATCTCACCTCAGACATTTACTGACAGTGTAACCTTGGGCAAGTCACTTAACTCAGTTTGCCTTAGTTTCCTCATCTATAAAATGAGCTGGAGAAGGAAATGGCAGACTACTCCAGTACCTTTGTTAAGAAAACCCCAAATGAGGTCACAGAGTCAGATACAACTGAACAACAACAAATATTAGTCATACTCCCAGCCTATAAAAGACAATCATGAGAGGAGAAACCCAACATACATGAGCCAATCAGGCTATTTGGTACAATGGAGGGAACACTCACTAGCTCTGAAATCAGAGGACCTAGATTCAAATCCTGATATGTATTACCTCTGTGTCCTCAGAGCAATAACTTAACACCTTTGGGTCTTGGTCTTCTCATTGGAAAAAGGAGAGGGTTAGGCAAAATGTCTCCTTCCAGCTCTAGATCTGTGATCCCATGTATGAAAGTGAATTTGGTGTCACAAAAAGAGCACTTGAATAAGAGCCTAGGAGTTTCCAGATCTTTCCAGACTTCTACTTAGGCAGTCAATTTGCCTTCAGTTTTCTGACCTGTGAAATGGGAAGGGGAAGCCAGGTACAGCTAGGTGAACTTTTAAGTCTTCCAGTCCTAAAATTCTATGCTTCAAAATTCTGAGGTCTAAATTTTGCAGTACAGAGAGTCTAATAAAAGTTCAGACAATAGAATAAACTATTGTAGGAGCTGGAGGGGAGTTTAGAGGTGATATAATTCAACTCCCTTATTTTATAAATGGGAAAACTGAAGCCCAAGATGTGTCAAGGGGTTTACTCAAGTTTGTACAGCTAATAAGTGAGAGAAGTAGAATTTAATCCCAAAGCCAGGAGAGTCACAGTGTAAGTAAACATGTGGCCAAGGCTAGTGCTAAAGCCTTCCCTTACTCTGCTATTATACCTTGGCTTTGCTCCTTACAGGAAGGCGTAGAATTGGTACACCTGGATTTCAGAAATCTTTTGAAACATATTTTCATGTTCATCTCACACCCAGAAAATTGACAAAGATAATAAAATATGGGAATAATCAATGTTAGAAGGGCTGTGGGAAGACAGCTGTATGGATTCATTTTTTGGTGGAATTGTGAATTGGTTCAAATGTTCTGGAAAGCAATTTGTAATTTTAAAGAAAATTACTAAATGTTCTTAACTTTTAACCAGTAGGTCCCACTGCTAGGCATCTGTTCTCCTACCCCCACTCCAAGAACATCTCTTGAATGAAGAAGGAAAGATGCCATATACATCAAAATATTAAAGCAGTATTTTTTGCAATAGAAAAGAATTGGAAACAAAGTAGATGTCTACAAATTGGGGGATTGCTTAGCATATTATGGTGCATTCATATAATGGAATACTATTATGGTAGCATGAAAAGTATGATTATGAAGAATAGATGGTATATTATTATACTCTTATTTGAACTAATCCAAAGTGAAAAGAATACAATGAACATTGCATTGAACAGTGTAATTGGAAAGACCAGTAACACTGGTTGCTGTATAGTTACAATGACCAAGCTTGTCTCCAAAGAAGAGATGGGCAAATGAGCCTCTCTTGCCTCTTCACAGAGCTAAGATATTGAGTGAGAAATTTACTATACCATTAGATATGTTGGTCATTTTCACTGAGTTTTTTTTTTCCTTTGCTGTTTTCTCTGTAAAAAAAAAAGATGTTTTTGGTTAAGGAGAGGAACATATTTGAAAATAAAGTGATGTAAAAATAAAAGATATCAAGTAAAAATGGTTTTTATGAAGAAAGAAGCCTTTCACGAGATTCTCATTGGTAAGATCTATGAATGTATATTGGAAAAAATGCGAAGAGATATACGCTGTAACAAATGTACTCAGAGTATTGATTAATAAATCTCAAACAGGAAGGAAACTTCTAATGGACTTCTATAGGATTCCATCTTGGAACCTCTTCTGTTGCATACTTTTTATCAATAACTTGGATGAAGGCAATGATGGCATTCTTATTATATCTGCACATTCAACAAAACTAGGAGGGATAATTGCTAGCATCTTCAATGGCAGAATTAAGATCCAAAAAGATCTCTAGAAATAAGAATAATGATAAAAACATAAGATGGAATTTAGTAGAACTAAATATAAAATTAAGTTCAAAATATCAAAAGTGAAATATTAGAGGGATTTCGCAAACTGAAATTCATGTGGGAAAAATACTTGAGAACTTAAGTAAATTCAAAATGCAATCAATATGTGTCAATAGTGTAATGACTGTCAAAAAATTTCAAAAACTAATCTTCAACCACATTAATAAAAAGAAAAGGGTAAATTCTATTATTTGACCACATCTGAAATATTATTGAGTTTGGGGAGTCATGTTTGAGGAATGATATTGACAAGCTGTTATTGATCGTGATCTTGACTCTAACAAACCAATTTCAGCATTACTCCCCAATCAGGAATCAGGTCTCTCTCAGAATGTAATCTCTTTTATTTAATGAATTTCCTGTCCAGTACTTTCTGACACTCTTCTGAAAGAAAATTAATTCTACATGTGAAGTTTAGCATAGTTTATATGCCTTTTACCATTCATTTCTTACTCATAAGCATGAATAATTGGCATTATGCTCAATGTCCTCCCCTATTCCCATGTGTACATTAAATGTATTAAGTGTATGTTGACTTAACCCAGATGACTTAAGGGCATCTCTCATAAAATGTTCTAAACTTTCATTCTCTCCAACAGAGATAGGTATATATAGTCTGCACTTTTTGTGTGGCAGTTTTTTTGTAGGTGCTTATTTGCATTTATTTTCAGTGCTAGTAGGCAATGAAAACAAGATGGTAAGACACTGTTGACTCAGACATTTGATAACACAAACTATACCAACACTTAATTTGCCTCTACAAGAACCAGCAAGTCGTCTTTTCATTCCATCTCAATTTGCTTTTGTCTTCTACTTACATTGCTTCATTTTTAGGGAGAATGTCAAGCTATATATGATACAGTAAATATTCAGGTACTGACACTAGTTTTTGTCTTCCCAAAGAAGAATATAAATTCCTTGAAGGTTGGACATTTTTTTTTGTTATTTTGCCTATAAATCCCCAGGATCTAGCACAATGCCTTGCGTATTGTAGGTTCTTGATAAATATCAATTACATTGGGTCGGGCTGGAATGGTAACTGGACAGGAATCTGACAAGTAGACTATCAGCAATTAAGTTAAGGTCTATAGATGGTTTATAAATAGTCATTCTAAGTTCCCTCTTCTCTTTTATTTCCCCATTGTTCTGCTGCCATTATAGAAGTAAATGGAGGCTACATCTACTCACAATTGTCCTGTTTTGTCAATGTGTTGCCATGGCAATGGAATTAATTACAGAGTAATTTACTAATAAATTACCAATTATCTAATCATCAAAATGATGGCAAACCTGTATCTAGACTGGCCCTCAAATGTGGACATAAGCTAGTGTCATAAGCATACTTGAAGCCTTTTCAGTATGGTAAAACCTGCCTTAGCTTTTAGTGATATATTGGGGGAAGGGAATAGCCTTTCAAAAATTCTGTGTCATTTCCCTGACATGATAAAAGACTGAACTAGATAAAATTCACTGTAAAAATAAATAAATAATTAAAAGAGAAGATGCACCAAGCTATTGAGACAACTCCAACCAGACATTTAAATTGGCTGTTGATACAGGAATGGGAAATTGATCAAATATATTAACAATAGATATTGGTGCATATTATCTCTATTTCCTAAGGAAATTTAACTGATTGAAATCATTTATAAGAATGAGATTAAAAGAATAGAAATTACCTTATCCAAGAAATACAAAATCTCCTTGACAAACAGGAACAAAGAGCAACACTGATTTGAAAATCTTATGGAGGAGAACAATGGAATATTATTTTTATAAACAGTCTCATTTAATAAAATAGTCAAAAGCAGGGAATATAAAAATAAGTTTATAGAAGAAAGCTTATTGGGATCTTCAATTAAACTAGATCATTACAAGAACATCTAATGTTGAACCTGTAAAGAAGAAAAGAAAAAATAGAAAAGATCTGTCAATGTCTTTTAATCAAATATTTGTCTTGATCCATGACAGTGGAGCCACCACATTTGGACTCTAACATCAGAGAACTCAATGTATTACATGAAGGAGTAGAATTTGCTCTAATGAAAAAAAGAGATGGAAAAGAAAATTGAACTAGACCAAGTAGACAAAGGAGGAGTCTATAAGAAGGTAATCCAACCTTAAAGGCATTAAGGAATTGATTCACATAATATTTGAAAGAGGAAAAGATACCAAATGTTTAGAAAATTAGGAATTGTATTGGTACAGAGAAGAAGAAGTACTAGAAAATATTAGTATTAATACCAATGGACAGATAATTTTTTTTAATTTCTATATGATATCTATGAAAATAATTCACATGTGTGTCTAAGACTTAATGACATTTAAGAAAAGAATAGGCAATCTTTCATAAGTGATATTTTATGGGAGACAATATCTTTTTAGTAACATTGTTTACTGAAAGATACAAAGAATATGTTATCCAACTGTGTTTATTGTTTGGTATCAAACAATCTATCATTTGGTAGAGAGAAATGTTACCTTTAAATCTTTCTTCCAATAAGTCTCCAATATAAATGTTAAAATCTTGCCAACCTCCTTGGAAAATATAAGATAATTTTGAAGATTTCTTGATCATTAATATAAAATGAAACATAAAATAAGGAGATGTGTTCCTGACAGCTGTTTAATGCTTTTGTTATGTTGGATATCCAAGACAAAAGGAGGGAGTCTATAAAGAAAAAGTCCTCTGGATGTACCAATTTGCTGATGCAATTGTACTTATCATATCAAGACCTGTAAAACTGCAGGGTCCCCTCAATGAAATCTGCAATCACTAAAATGATTTCAGCTTGATTATCTATAGTGGCTGAATAATGACTATTATTGAGTAATATTCATCATAATCTTAGTACCAATAGCTAACATTTATACAGCACTACAAACTTTGCAAAATACTTTACAATATCTGACTTTGTCTTCACAATCCTGTTAAATGCTTTTATATATTTCTAGATGAAGAAATTGAGACTAGCAGAAATGAAATGACTTGTCCAAAGTCACACAGCCAATAATTGTCTGAGGCTGGATTTGAATTCCTGTCTTCCTCTCTTTCCATACCCTTTCCATCATACCACCTTGATGAGAAGATCAGATGGAATCACCTCTGGGAATTGCTGCAGTGTTTTTAAAAACCTCAGCTACTCCCTGAAAAAATCCATTTTTTTTAACATCAGTCTTCTCCCAATATGACTGCAATATACCCAAAGGGAAATGGAGAGTCATGCAAAATAACACAAAAGATGTTGCCAGAGAAATTTATGACCAGAAAAGTAGTAGACTGGGTATAGGTTGAAGAATATCCAGTAGACAACTTATTTGCTCCTTTGGTGTCTGCAGATGTTCAAGAGACATAGAGAAACATCTCCATCATGTTGGATAGACTCTTTGTGGAAGATTTATGGTAGGATGCAAAAAAATAGTTATAACAAATGATAGGGCATGAATGAACTGCAATCTGAACCATTGGAGGGAAGAATTCACATTGATGAGATCACATATTGAAGTATGAGCATTAATAAGGGCAACCTAGATACTCTTTAATGCAAAGATTGGTTAAGAGCAGACATGTGTAACCTAAAAATAGAAGACAGGATGATATGTCAGCTGTTTTCAAATATTTAAAAAGATATTGTATGAAAGAATATTCACAAAGGTAGATTTCAGATCAATATATTTTAATATATATGAAAAATTTGAACTATTAAAAATCATATGGTCTACCTCAGAATTTTTTTTTGTTTTTTGGAGGGCAGTCAGGGTTAAGCAACTTGCCCAAGGTCACACGGCTCACAAGTGTTATTTCTGGTTCTGCCCTTTGGTATCAAGCAGAACAAGGCTAATATTGCTTCTATATGACAACTTTTCAAATATTTGAAGATGGCTATCATGGCTCCCTAAATTTTCTCTTCTCCAGTCTAGGCATTCATCCCTGGTTCTTCTAATATTCCTTTATGGAATGAACTCAAGGCACTTTGACATTTTTGTTGCTCTCCCATGCATATTCTCCAATATATTAATACCCTTCCTAAAATATGGTGCCTAGAATTATACATAAGACTTCACTCTGGGAATGACCAGAACAGAGAAAAATGGTACAAGGGTCACTGCCCTTGTCCTGCCCACTATTCCTCTCTTAACATAGTCTAAGGTGACATTAGTTTTTTTGGGATGCCATATTGCACTCTTTTTTTTTCCATTCTTTTTTTTTTAATTTTAATTTATTTTCTTGGTTACATCATTCATTTCCACAAGGTTTTGAGTTACAAATTTTCTCCCCTTTTTTGTCCCTACCCCCCAGCCCAGAACATTGATCCCACTGTAAGACCCCT
>CM053593.1:49686188-49706118 GCA_028646575.1 Pseudocheirus occidentalis
TTATATTCCAGATCTAGTCTAACCAGAACAAAGTAAAGCAAGGCTATCTCTTATTGTATGCTGGACACCATGGATCTCAATACAGTCCAAGATCATGGTGGGAGTTTTTTTATGTGTATGTTGCTCCTGTTGATAAATCACATTGTTGACTTGCATTGAGCCTACAGTCCACTAAAACTCCCATATTTCTTTTAGGAGACCTCCTGTTTAACCAGGACTCTTCTATTTTGTTCTTGTGAAATTGATTTTTTTTTTCAGTCTAAGTGTAGGACTTCACATTTATCTCTATTAAATTTCAGTTCAGTAAGTTCAGTCCATCATGCCAGTCTGTTGAGACCTTTTTGTATCCTAATTCTATCATCTAACATAATCTCTATATCTTCTAGTTTTGTACCATTTGACATTTGTAAAACATGCCAAGAACTTCTTTCTTCAAAACACTGATAAGCCAGTTCTCCCCTTTTCCCTTCTCATTGAAATTGTTTTCATTTAATTCATGGATTTATTTCTCCTATAAAATTTTAGGATAAGGACTCCTAGCTGCTCTTTATTTTCACTCTTTGAAACAAGTTCTCTGAAAATCTAAGCTATATGTTAGACTGTGTCCTGCTTTCTCTTCCTTCTCTATTATGAATCCTTCTCAGTTGGAGTGATCTCTTCCCCACAAAGTTCTTCCCTTTTCTTCTTTACCAGTTCCTTCTAGGTAGTCATAAAGTGGTACCTAATAGTGGCCTCCTTCTTTGTTTTTGTCCTTTGGAGGACAAAACTAACCTTAAGGTCCTCTAAGGCTTTTTATTAGTTCCTCTGTTCTTGGCAGAGACAGAGAGTTAGCCCTCCTTCACAACCTGGCCCCGATCTATCTTTCCAACTTTGTTATTCCTTATTCCTCTTACTGTAGTCTATACTCCAGCCAGACTGACCTCCATGTTGTTCCTTATAAATGATATTCTATCTCCATTTCCTTTGTAATGATTGTCCCTCATGCACAGAAGTCATTCTCTTCCTTATCTAAGAGTCCATTCATTTCTTCCAAACTTTGCTCAAGTACAGCAGTGCTGCCTCTATAGGGAGCAATCCTGAGCCCCCAAACTGCTAGTACCTTTCTCCTAAAAGTTTTCTTGCATTTTTGTATACACGTTGCATGTAGTCATTCATTTAATATTGTTGCTAGAAGCTTATATTCTATTAGGATACAATATTAAATAAATGACTATATGCAACGTGAATACAAAAATATTCTGTAATCCAAATCCAGTGGTGACTCAGGCCTTCTTTCTAGTCCCCAGACTTCATGCATTTTCACTGGCTGTCCTCCAGGACTGGAATTCTCTTTCCTTTTCACCTCTTCCCCGGGCTTCCCTCACTTTCTGCGAGAGGTTTTTCACAGTCTTCTTTAATGTTTGTGTCTGCCCACTGTTAAATATCTTCATTTTATCCTTGCATAAACCCCATTTAAATCCAATTCACACACAAATCAAGGTATCACCCTCATGATGTCATTGGTCCTCTTTGAGAATGAAGAACAAACAACATACGTGTATACATGTATATGTATGCATATATATACATATGTGTATATAAAACAATGTGTAATCAACTATATACAAACAATATGTATATTATATGTATATATTACAAAGTACTTTCCATATCTTGTTTGTATACGGTTAATTTATTTTGATGATTTTTGCCTTTCTTTGTATCCTTTGGTGCTTACCACAATGCCTAACATATAGTAGGTATTAATAAATGTTTATTTGCGTAGTTTATGAAAGACAGTAAGCTTTTTTTTTGGAGGGGGGAAGGCAGAACAATTGGAATTAAGTGACTTGCCCAAGGTCACACAGCTAGTAGGTGTTAAGTGTCTGAGGTCAGATTTGAACTCAGGTCCTCCTGACTCCAGGGCTGTTGCTCTATTCACTGTGCCACCTAGCTGTTCTGATGGTAAGCTTTTGATCTGCACTGCTAGCCACAAGGTTCTGTGTAGGTAGGAATTGAGTAAACATTTTTCCATCAGTTGGAAAGTGAGCTAGTTCCCACTACATCTTTATATATTATACATTGACCAAAAAGTTCATCCTGTTTATGTTCCCAACCCTGATGTTGGGGAAGAATGAAGGCGAAAGGAAAAGGGGTTGGCAGAGGATGAGACAGATAGTGTCATGGAAGCAACAAACATGAGCTTGAAGGGGAGAGAGCTTCAAGGGAGAGAGGACAGAAGGGCCTGGCATGCTATTATCCACAAAGAGACTGAATGACTGAAAAACAACATTTTACAGTGGTCCTGAAATTCCCTCATAAACTCCTCTGGTTTTATAAACCTATAGAAATCATATAATTCAGTCTTTTGTTCACTGCTTCCTAATGTTCTTCCTAAAATATGGCACCCAGACTTGATTGCAGTACACTGTGTATAATAAGATCTTCCCAGACCACAGTGGGACCGTCTTCTCATTCAAGACACTCTGGGTCTCAATACTGCTTATAGGTGTTGGATTTTCTTGCTGTTTTATCAGCATTGCTGACGTGGAGATGGTAGTGTACTAACTCCATTTAAAAAAAACATAATTCTGTCCCGTCATGCTCCATACCTTTTACTCAAGCAGCTGCTAGTTTCAGCCCAGTTGTGGAACATTACTTTTATCACTATTTAATTTACAGTGATTAAATTTGGCCCATTACTTAACCCCATTCACCTCATGCTACTTATAGCTTTGCTCCAACATAGACCTTCCCCTCCAATCAGGCCACTTTCCTCATTGTCCTCTACCCATACTGTGCTCAAGGTTTCCCCCCTGGGCCTTTGCTCTTGCTGTTATCTCTCCCTGAAAAATCTTCCCTCACACTCTCTCTTCATTTAAATCTAACTCATCCTGGGGTGGCTAGGTGGCCCAGTGAGTAGAGCACTGGCTCTGGAGTCAGGAGAACCCAGGTTCAAATCTGACCTCAGACACTTAACACAAAAACTAGCCATGTGACCTCAGGCAAGTCACTTAACCCCAACTGCCCTCCAAAAAGCAAAAAAAAAAAAAATCTAACTTATCCTACAGCATCTCCTTTTCCATGAATTCTTTCCCAGTTGCATCAGCCTAGATTGAGCTCTTCCTTCCCTGAACTCTGATACATGTGGAGAGAGCTCATACCCAATTTAGAATTTAAACTGATCTTTCTCCCACATCCCAGATTTTCAAGGAAGGATGTATAAACACATAGCAGATTATCACATGGAAGAGGGGTTAAATTTGTCTTGTCCATCCCTACCCCCCAAATAAATAAATAAACTAACAGATCAAGAAGCAATGAGAAGTAGAAGATGGAAGATTTAGGTTTCAGGTAAAGTCAACAAGCCAGTCAATCAACAGACATTTACTTATCAAATGGTTAAGGTGCCAGGCACTGCACTAGGTTTTGGAGATACAAAGAGAGACAAAAGTCATCTCTACCTTGAAGGAATTTACATTTTAATGTAAATAAATAACTAAGAATGCATAACAGAGTAGAGGGAAGTTAATGTCAAAGAGAGGGATGGCCAGGGGAGGGGACTGAAAAGACTCTTGACAGAGGAGGAATTTGAGCCAGAGAAACTAAAGCACAGTGGTGAGAGGGTAGAGAATTCCAGGCACAGGGGACCCCCAGGATAAAGGCAAAGGAGCCAGGAGATAGAAAGTTCTCTTTGAGGGCTTGCAGATGGACCATAGCTGGATTGCTGACTTTGTGGAGGGGGATAAAGCATGAAAAGTAGGAAGGGATAGTAGGAAAAGTAGGAGAGATGTGGTCATGGTTTCAATGCCAAATGGAGGCATTTGTATTTGATGGGGGTGGGGGGGTGGCGGTGGGGATTAGGGAGCCACTGGAGCCCACTGCATTGATAGTTGCATGGTCAGATCTAAGCTTTAGAAAAGTCGTCTTTGAAGTTGAACAGAAGATGAGTCAGAAAGGGGAGAGAATGAGGAAGGGAGAACAGCTTGTAAACTGTTGTGATAGTCCAAGGATGGGAAGATGAGGGCCTGGACCAGGTATGGCTTTTTAAGATGGAGAAAAGGGTTCACATATGAGAGAGTTTGCAAAGGTGAAGCTATCACAGAGAGGATTGGGCTGCTTCAGGAGGTTGCAGCCTTCCTTGTGCTGGAGATCTTCAAGCAAAGGCTGGGGTCACCTTTGGTGTATGTTATAGACATTCTTATTCAGGTTGTTTGTGGTAAAAAAATTTACCCATTATTCTTAATTTAATTAGAAAAGTAAACACAGAGATGCCTTAGATAAGAAGAGGAATTTATTCCCTTTCCCCGGGAAGAAAGGGGTGCCCCATCTCAGATTTCGTACCCATGTTGATGCATGAGGCTGGGCGGAAGAGAGAGAGAGAGCTCCTAAGACCAGGTCTAGGATTTTAAAGACCTAATTAGGACGTCCCCTCTCCTGGCCAAGTGCCTCTTTTCATTGGTGAAAAATTCACCTCCCCAACCCCCTCCCTACTGAGACTGCAAGGGGGCCGGCCCTCACAGGGGTGGGAAGAAATGGACAAAGGAAGATAAAAGTAATTGACAGGAGAAAGGGGGAGGGTTCAGCAATCGGTGGTGGGGGTGGGGTACGTTCCAAACTGAGAAGCTTTTCACTAATTTCGTGTCCCACACAAGGTCCCATATGAGCTAGATGGATTCTGAAAATATGAGATTTGGGGACTTCAATAGGTTTCTAATTATTTCACGTCCACATATCTTGTTTACCCAACTATATTATGAGATCTAAGAAAGCAAGAACCACATCTGTATTTCTTTTGCAACTGTACCCCACCAATCCCCTGGACTCATGTATCTAGCACAGAATTGAAGAATAGACATTCAATAAGTATTTCTTATTGAATTTGGATTTGAACTCAGGTCTTCTTGACTTCAGGCCCAGCGCTCTATCCATTGCCCCACCTGGTTGTGTGGGACAGACAAGAGGGCCCAGGACAGAGTCCTGAAACACACTCAGTTAGAGTGAGTTGGCCATGTGTGGTGGGAACATTATCTTAAACCCTGCCTCCATGTAAGTTAAACAAGTTTTCTCTTAAAAGGTATTGAGACATGCAGCTAGGTGGTATAGTGAATAGATCACTGGCCCTGAAGTCAGGAGGACCTGAGTTCAAGTTTGGCTTCAGACACTTGACACACTTACTAGCTGTGTGACCTTGGGCAAGTCACTTAACCCCAACTGCCTTGCCTTCCCCCCTCCAAAAAATAAAAAAGTTATTGAGACCATCCTAGAGACTCAGAGGACTTTACTTACTCATCACCTGAGTATGAAGCAGTCACAAGGAGTTCTAGGCACCCTCTCTGACACTTGACTGGTAGATGAGAATGGGCAGTTCAGGCAAGGGAGCTGCACTTAGCTAAATGCACATCTGTTGTCCTCCATAGCCATCTCTGGTGAATATCCTCCTCCTGCCATGGCTTTGCAATATCCTTTTGTTAATTGTTGAGTGACCCACAAGAGTCTCATTCTGCTCCCATATTGAACGTATACCACTAAGCGTCTAACTTGAGTCAAACCCAACCCAGAATGGCATGGGTGATGGTCTTGTAAAGGAGAATAAGAAGTGCCAATCTAGGTAGGAGATTCACAACACAGTACTATCCCCAAACTTGGGAATGAGAAAGTACTCAAAAAGGGAAGGAGGTTAACAGTGAAATGCTGCAGAGATGCCAAGAAGGCTGAGGGCTGAGAAAAGGCCAATGGATTTAGTAATAATGGGATCACTGAAGACTTTGGAAAGAGAGGTTTCAGTCAAATATTTGTGACAGAAGCCAAATTGCAAGGATTTTAGAAGTGAGAAAATAGAGGCAATAAATAATAGTTTTAAAAATAAATTTGACTTTTAAAGGGAGGAAAAATACTGGTTGATAGCTTGAAAGGATGGTAGTATAAACTAAGAAGTTTTTTTATGAGTCAGTTTGGGCACGTTTTTAAGCAATAGGAAAGGAACTAGCTGATAAAGAGAAATTTAAAACTAGGAACAGATTGAAGATTGAAGGGGAAAACTCTTAGACAGGGCATCATAGTACAGGAACTAGTAGTTGGTATGGTATGGTATGGACAAAGAGAGGGACCAATTCTTTCTTTAAGACTAGATTAAAGGAAGACAGAAGAAGTGATGCTGCTGAGGTGACTTGTAGAGTGTCCCAAAAGTCTTTGTGGAATTTTCAGTTCCCCAGTATAGAACTAGAGAGAAGAGGGAGATTAATCACAATGGATGGACTCAATCTTTTAGTTGGACTTGAAGCCAGGAAGATCTGTGTTCAAGTTCTGCTTCTGATTTATACCAGCTGAATGACCACTTAAACTCTCAGTGTTCTTGACAACTTTCTAAGGGTATAAATTGCAGAGAAGGTTCTGGTAGACAGCATTTCCTCACCTGAGAAGGAATACCACTGGTAACTACAGTATCATAGGTCTAGTCCCTATCTCTCTAAATAGCAACCTAATTGCCTTTTGTATGTGAGAACTTTATCCATAAACCAATGAACTGCTATTATATTGGAGAAATGGAAACTTACCACTATTGGTATTTCCTCAAAGAAAGAAAACAGAAGGCAGAAAGAAGTTAAACAGTTTCATTGAAAGTCTCCAAGTTTTACTTGGATAGTTGGGGAGTGGGCAAAGTATGTCCTGCTCTGTAACTGCAATGTTGATGATGAGCATAAGCTAGAAAAGACTGCCACAAAGGTAATTACAACTGATACAGTAAGATCTGTTGCAAAGGAAATAGAGAGATTCTGTGAAGGTCTTCACAAGAACCTCTCAACCAGGGATTCTTAAATTTGGATCTAGGAATTCATGAAGAGATTTTCACCCGTGAAATTATATGGGAAAAATGTATCTTTGTTTCATTAACTTCCAAATGAAATTTAGCATTTCCTTCCATTTCTTAAAGTCATTATTCTGAGATCAAGTCCACAGGCTCCATTGTACTACCAAATGGGTCCACACCACAAAAATGGCTAAGAACCCTTTCTTTGTACCAAGTCATTGACACTTGATATCTTCATTGGGAAATTGAGCACAGAAGAATCTGAAGGATATGCCAGAAAATATCCAAGAAATAAAAGATTGACCCACTCAGAAACCTCAAGTTTGTTTATCATGAGTATTGTTCAAGAGTTAGATAAAACTAGATATGGTGAGCACTGAGCAACATCACAAAAAACACTCCCAAATCAGTGTCTACAAGAATTCATAGTTAAAGCAGAAAATTGAAATCAACATAAATTTAGAAAAAAATTAAGTGAAAAGACATGGTATGGAATTAAAGCAGCTCCAATTCAAACTATTAAAGACAAGTTTTTGAATGAAAATGGCAAATGGATAAAGGAAAGATGCTGATTTTGATTTCTTTGAAAAGTATAACCTATAAAATAGTTGCCATAATGAGGAAGCTCAGTACTCCCAGTCTTTGCCAAGTGGAGATACTTGGCACCTAAAGACAAGAATGTTTTAGCATATAAGGCAATTTGCAAAATATAATGAATGAAGACAGGGAAAGACTGCAAGCACCTTCATCTCGTGGAACAGAAATAGTCTAAGGAAAGACCAACTTGCACAAAATTTCATGTGTGATCCTATATTCGAACAGGTGAAAATGTGATCTAGTTTTAATTCTAGGGAAGGAGGACCACCACATTTGGACATAAAAACTTCAGTACCCAATGTACTTTTGTGGGGATAAGAAAATGAAGCCATTAAGCTGTTTTCCAGTAATGAGAATAAATTACATCAGTCCATCAAAAAGCATTTATTGGGTATCTTCTGCGTGGCAAGGACTGTTTTAGGTACTAAGGATATGTGGACAAACACAAGACAGTTCCTGCCTTTAAGATCTTACATTTTACTGGTAAGATATAACACATTCATTAACAGTCAATAAATACTTATTAAGCACCTACTACATACCAGGCATTGTAGTAATGCTAATAAGGAAATATTAGTTGGATATAAAAGAATTACAAAGTGATTTTGGAATCACTCTGATAGCTAACAGAATTAGGAAAGGTTTTCTGAATCAGTATTTGAGCTGAGCCTTGAAGGGAGTCAGAAATGAGGAGGAGATTATTCCAGGCATTGGGGGACACCTTGTGTAAAGATATGAAGAAAAGAAATACTCTCGTGTATAGGAAACAATAGTAAACAGATCAGTTCGACTGGAGTAGGGTGTGGGAGAAGATTTTATGTGTGATTAGCTTGGAAGGAGAGACTGTAGTCAGACAGATTGAAAGGGGAGTTGATAGTTTATCTTAATATGAAATGGGGAGACATTGAAGCCTCTCAAGCATGGGAGTAACATGATCAAGCCTGTGCATTAGGCACATCCCTTTGACACCTGTAATGGAGGATGGACAAGGAAGGGGAAAGTTCAGGGGAAAAGGACACTGATGAGTTGGGTAGAATTTGGGGTTAATTCATCACACTTTTTCAATCACTCACTCATCATGGGTAACAGGACAGCTAACAATTATAGCTGGCATTTATGGAGATCTTCACCAATACTACCTCATTTGATCCTTTCAAAAGCCTAGGAAGTAGGTTCTGTTATTATCCCTGTTTTATAAATGAGGAAACTAAGAGAGACAGTCATTAAGTGACTTGTCCATGGTCATATACCTAGTAAGTGTCTGAGACTAGTTTTGAACTGAGATTTTCTTGACTCCAGGTCCAGTGCTTTATTTACCGTGGCACCTAGCTACTGTAATTATTGTTGTAAACTGTGTCCGGGCAGCGTAATTTCCCCCTGCATGGAATTATTGGCTTTTAAGAGTGTCAGAAATGTTATCCTGGCCTCCTTAAATCTTAACAGACTGAGTTTATTTGCCAAACGAATAATTCTATACCCATGCACAAATCCTTCAGGTTTTTTAAAAATGAATATGGGGAAGGGAACAAACATCTATTAAGAGCCCTTTTTATGTGCCAGGTATTTGCTAAGCGCTTTACAAATTTAACCTCATTTGATCTCCACAACAACCCTGAGACGAAGGTACAATTATTACCTCCATTTTACAGCTGGGGAAAAGGAGGCACTTAGAGTTTAACTTGCTCAGGGTCACACAGCTAGTGTTTGAGACCAGATCTGAATTCAAGTCTTCCTGACTCCAATCTCTGTGTTCTATACATGGTGCCACCTAACGGATTTTAATACAGAATGGAAGATAACATAAAGGAACCACTAGGAATAATAGATTTACAGTGTTTCTCCATTGTCATCTTAATGACTTTCATAATAAAATACAGAGCCTTTTCAATATTTCTTCATTTTCCTTAGAAATTTCATTTACCATTCATACTGCTCCCCACCCATCCTGTTCACCTCCCACACCCAGACACAGCCCGGCATGGTGGATAGAGAAGCGGTTGTAGAGTCAGGAAGAACAGAGTTCAAACTCCATCTCTGACACTTACTAACTGACTGTGCAGCTGTTCCATAACTCCCGAGAGCCCCATGACCCTCAATGTAACTTGTATATGAAGGCATAGATGGATTTTGACAGCTGAAAACCATATTCCTCATCCGAAGCCACTGTTGTTGTAATAAGTATATACATTTTTCCCTTAAAGATTTAACTTAGGTCATTTCATTGAATAATATGGTCTAAGAAATTTAATAAGATACAATGGCATGAATATAATTTATGTATAAAATGAAATTTCTATTTTCATTAAAATCCTAGAAGGTCATTCTTGAAATGTAACCTTTTCCATAGACTATGACTATATTCTATGTAAGCAAGTAATTAAATTCAATTAAATAGGTATTTTAGGGCTTATAGTGTGCAGAGAATTGTTCCAGGCTCCAGGGAACAGATGGATAAATAATATTTAGTACCTACCCTCATATAGCTATCTGCCCTAGTAGAGGGTTTGCATAAGTTACTTTAACTAAACAAAGTCAGTGCCTAATAGCCAAATGCTATTGATAATGCTCTGCAAACTGAGTGAGGCTGTTCCTTGAAAGACAACACACAGTTCATTGTCAGGTCTGTACTTGAGGTCTTTTAATCGTGGTGGTATCTGGCTGTGATTGGACTTCAGGGACATAAGGGTCTCTGAAGAACCCAAGGGTGTGTCCCTTGCCACAATAAGGCGTGACAAAGAAAGAAGGAGAGAATGAGAGAGTAAGGTGGGTGAGTAGGGGGAAGGAGGGGGAGACAGAGACAGAGAGAGAGAGAGAGATGGCTGGAGAGAGAGAAGAGAGAGAGAGAGAGAGAGAGAGAGAGAGAGAGAGAGAGAGATGGAGAAAAAGAAATGGAAAGAAGAGATAGAGAGGAAGGAGGAGGAGGGAAGAGATACAGCAAGTGAGAGAGAAAAACAAGACAGAAGAGAAGAGGAGAGGAGAGGGAGAGGACAGGAGAGGACAGGAGAGGACAGGAGAAAACAGGAGAGAAATTGCAAAATTTTGTAAAATTGTAAAATTATTGTAAAATAAGGGGATTGGAATAAGGACCATTATGGTTTCTTCTGGTTCTAGATCTGAGACCCTGTGATGTTCCACTGACTCTCATCCATCCATGAGATTAAATTCAGTCATTAATATTCCCTGGAGGAAAAGGTAAGGTGCTTCACTGTTTACCTGTTGGCCTATCCTTCTTGCTAATACCTAATTGACTGACATATTCCCAAGGCCTCAATAATTTGCCTTCTTCTGATAATCACTGCAGAAAGAAGCAATCCCTTCTAGCAGAAAACAAGGAACTGTCCCTTGAAACAGCTGTGGAACCAACCTGCTATCAGAAATACATTGAGAAGGTCAGCTGGAGAAGTAAGACACATGTTGTCATCATAAATCCCCTTTTCTCAATTCTCCTGAAAAAAGAGATAGGCAACAGAGTTCAAAACACACATGAATCACTGTTGCAATGTCCCCCTTGGGCGAAGATGGAATTTCTGCTTAAATCACAATTATTGATAGACATTTTTTTAATTTATCTCTTCCCCTGGATTCCAAGGTCAACAGGTACATTGGAACCACAATTGTTTGTGTCCTCAGGTCAGTCCTTACCAGTTGGCATGGCAAATAAAAATGACAGATAGCTATATGAGGTACTAAATATTATTTATCCATCTGTTCCCTGGAGCCTGGTATGATAGCTAAGTGTCGTGGTACCTAGGTCCTGGAGTCAGGAAGATCTGAGTTCTAATCTGACCTCAGATACCAGATGTTTGTCTCTGGACAAGTCGCTAATTTTTATTTACCTTAGCTCCTTCATCGGTAAAGTGGGGATAATAGTGCCATTTACCTCCCAAGGTCATTTTGAGGATCACATGAGATAATATTTGTAAAATACTTAGTGCAGTGCCTGGAACATAGTAGGTACTTTATCAGTGATAACTGTTTATTACCCGCACCACAAAGTCACATATCCCTTAAAACACCAACATGTCTGTTTCTATCCACACAGAGACCTGTATTTTTCTCCATGAGCACCCCCACCCACACAGGTACTTCAGTGACCTTTGCATTCCACTCATCTCTTTTAATTTGGCTTGCCTTAACACCTTCTCTCTCCTGCTCCCTTAGAGAACAGGACTGTCAAATTACCAGGCCCCGAGAAAGATCTTTCAGATGGTTTTGCAGAGGTGGGGAAAATAGGAAGTTAACAATCTGACAAGGAGAGCTCGCTGCTGTTCCAAGATTTACAGTTCAATTTGGTGGCTGAAATTGGTCTGAGAAAAGTTTGCACAGGCTTCAGTCTGGCATCAGGAGAGTGGCCCGAGGTGCTCTGGCTGGAGACAAAAGGGCCAGGCCCCACCTTGCTCCACGTTAGACAAATCATTTGTTCTTACAGGACCTTGCTGAAGGAGGGAATATGAAGTCCTTCAGAGGTTTTCTCTGATTTCCAGACCTAAACACTGCCATCCATCCTGATTTTTCTTATATGTGCCCTGTTTGTACATCTAACAAACAGCGGTGTTTCCATATGTTGTCCCCTTAATAAATCCCCTTAATAAAAGGATTTGCTCTATAAAACTTGGACTCAGTCAAAATGCCACACCCAAGGACCTAGAAGGCCACATGTGGCCTCAAGAGAGCAGGTTCTCCACTTTACTAGGATGGATTTATGATGACAACATGTGTCTACTTCTCAAGCTGACCTTCTCAATGTATTTCTGATAGCAGGTTGGTTCCACAGCTATTTCTTTCAAGGGATGGTTCTTTGCTTTCTGCTAGAAGGGAGGCTTGACTATATATGTTTGTAATAAGTTTTATTTTTCTTGCTTTCTCAATTAGTGTGGGAGGAATGGGGTGCTCTGAGGGAGAGAATATGAATCCAAAAAATAAAATTAAATTGAATCAAAACAAAATTTTAAAAGACTTATCATAGTGCATTCACAGGAAGGCACTCACAGATATGTTCAAGTGCCTTCAGAAATGTGTATATGTGTGTCTTGGGAAGGGTGGTGGTGGTGGTGGTGGTAGTGATGAGAGGTTAGGTATATCCTGTGTCCCTTACGTAGCATGTGCCTGCTGTCAGAATCCCACTAGGTCTTTTCTTCCTCCACAGAGCTATACATTCTATGTAAATACCTAGTACTACTATTTATTGCTCAAAATACTTAGATGGATCATTGAATTCCTTTATGTGGGCATACCTAATCCTGACAATGGTTCCAAAGCATCCCAGCCTTCTCACTCTGTAATTCTTGCCCATGTGTTGGAGATGGCCTTACCACCAGCACTTTCTCGATTCAAGTTTGATGATGGGGGAAAAATGAGGCATTAGGAAGTCATTGAATAGTTAACAAAAAGAGATTTACTTTGCCCTAGCCTCGTGTCTCCTTGCTTCTCTAGACATGGCCCCTCTTGTTTCCATATGGAGATGTGTCTGATCAGCAGGGTAGGATATGATGAAGGGTATATTGAGGCCTGTGGTCTTAGGCACTCACCAAATCTGTGAGGCCTAGAACCCACGTGAATGGGACCTTTTATGTCTTTTAATAACCAAAAAGTTCCATCAGGGATTGGGGTCAATCAGGTTCCAAGAACGGTTTTGTGTTCTTTTAGGAAAAGCTAATCCCTGCCAGAAGATGGGTCTGAGTCTATCCCACATTGGGAGGGAATGAAGGAGGAAGCTGTGCCAAGAGAAGTATGGGCCACTTAGGTCCAGGGGTCAGCTTTGTCTCCTTTTAGGGGCAACTAATCTTTGGCACAGAAGGGAATGAGGTGGGGACTGGGTCAATGTTGGGGAAAACTATGGGTACCCTGTCAAACTATGTCTTTCCATGAATTCTCCATAGAAGATCAAACCAATATATTAGAGCAGAGATTCATAACTTATTTAAAATATTTTGATAGCTGTATTTAAATGTAATCATTTCCTTTGTAATCCATATATCTTAATTTTGCATTTAAAAACAATATTCTGAACAGAGTTCCATGGATTTCACCAGACATATATGTCTTTGATGATGTCTATTATCTGGGCATCTAGGTGGTACTCTAGTGCACAGAGTGCTGGGTCTGGAGTCAGGAAGATATGGTTTTGAATTTGGCCTCAGACCCTTATTAGCTGTGGGACTCTGTGCAACTCATTTAAACCTGATTGCCTCAGTTTCCTCATCTGTAAAATGAGCTGGAGAAGGAAATGGCAAACCACTATAGTATCTTTGCCAAGAAAACCCCAATGGCCACGAAAAGTCAGACACAAGTGAACAATTACAACACAAAGAACATATTACTGAAGGAAAAAAGAATGCTTTTTATGTCCTCTGTACATAAGTATGACCTTAGTTGCAGCAACAGCACTGTAGTTAGCATCCATAAGGTGCTTTGGGCTTTACAAAGCACTGTCCAAATATCATCTCGTTTTATTCTCATAACAACCCTGGTGGTGGAGGCAGCGCTAATACTATCTCCATTTTCCAGTTGAAGAAACTGTGGCAGTCACAGGTTAAGTGACTTGCCCACCATCACCCAGTGAGTAAACATCTAAGTTTAGATTTGAACTCAGTTCTTCCTGACTCTAAGCCCAAGACTATTGTTGAATTGAAATGTTTGTTGGCTTCCTTACTAGACTGTAAGATTCTTTTAATTAATTAATTAATTAATTTTTAGTTTTCAACATTCTTTCTATAAGTTAAAAATTTTCTTGACCCCCTCCCCAAGATGACATGCAATCTGACACAGGTTCTACATATACATTCTTATTAAACATGTTTTCACATTAATCATGTTGTAAGGAAGAATTAGAATCAACAGGAGGAACCACAAGAAAGAAAAAACAAAACAAAAAAGAGAGCAAATAGTCTGCTTCACTCTGCATTCAAATTCCATAGTTCTTTCTCTGCATGTGGATGGCATTTTCCATCATTAGTCTATTGGAGTTGTTTTAGGTCATTGCATTGCTGAGAAGAGCTAAGTCTATCAAAGTCTAGACTGTAAGATTCTTACAAGTGTGGACTGGACCTTATTTCATCTTTGTGTCCCCGGCAACATCTACCACAGAGTCTTGTACATATATCAACACATTAATTACCTGTGATTTTTTTCAGTTCCTTCCACCAATGCAGATTACAACCAGACCATAAAAAAACAGTCTTAAGAGAATAGTCTTACATATTGATTAAAAAGTGTTTCCTGCTTGAATCAAAGGAGGATCCTTGGATTGCAAACTTGTGATTATTTACCATATGTCTCCCTTTCTTAAAAATCACATATCTAAAAAAATAAATAAATAAATTTGAAAATAAATTTTTTAAAAAAATCACATGACCTGCATTTCCTAGGAAGAAAAGAAAGACATAAACAGTAATTAAGCATTTACTCTATCCCAGACAACGTGTTAAGTGTTTTACAGATATAATTTCATTTGCTTCTCATAATAATCCTAGGAGGTAGGTGTTATTTCCCCCCTCCTTTTTACAGTTGAGGAAACTGAGGGAGGCAGACAGAGGTTAAATGTCTTGCCAGGGGTCTAGCTCAGGCTAGAAAATGTCTGAGGCTGGATTTGAATTCAATTCAATTTCTCAGTCAATTCCTGATCCCAACACTAGCCATCTCTCCAATGTGCCCCTTAGCTGCCTACAAGATGAAGTCTAAACTCTTTAACTTGGCATTTGAAACAATCCATTGTCTGGTCCCCACCTGACTTTCTGACCTTCTTTCATACATTTCACACTGCAGCGTATAATTCTTTGTATATGCCATAGTACCTGGTGCAATGCTTTCAATGACAGTAGCCCCTCAATACCTACTATAAGTAGTTAATGTATGCTGAGAATCTCACTAGATACTACTGTTGTGGTTGAGTTGTTTTACTAGTGTCTGATCCTTCGTGATTCCAAGATACTGGAGGAGTTTGCCATTTCCTTCTCCAGCTCATTTTGCAGATGAGGAAACTGAAGGAAACAAGGTTAAGTGACTTGTCTAGAGTCACCCAGTTTGTAAGTGTCTGAGGTCAAATTTTAACTCAGGTCTTTCTGACTCTAGACCTGGCACTTTACCATGCTATATAGCTGCCCCTAGATATTATAAGCAGATAAAAAAGAAATAAAAGAAATCATATTTGCTATCCATTTAGGGATTTTTAACCACATTGGCATACTCAGCCTGCATTCATAAGAAAGATGAACTCAGGTACAAAAACTGGATTCTGGCTCTGTTCTTAGCTGTTTTTATGTTGATACACATGCAAAGAGAGCTTGAGGTTGCTGCGAATCAAGTTACGGGTTTTGATGATTGTTTATTGAAAGGACAGAGAGGCTCTTCATTGGAGAACACCCCTTGCAGTATCCCCTGGCTACCCCTTGGTGATAGAACAAAATATAACATTTTCTCCAGGTGGAGCTCTAGGAAACCAGTGGTCTCTCAAGCCAGGGAGCACCACATCAAGCAGAAGAGGCATTGAACTGATCAGTCATCTCTCTGGATTTCTTTCTGCAACCCATGACAGAAAGCCTAAAGAGAGCAACTTACAGCTTAGCACCAATAACTGGGCTGTTCTTGGGCTGAACTCAAGATCAGTACTAGGAAATGAAATTTAAGAGTGAAGCAAAATGTAAACAGAGTGCTGGGCCTTCTGGAGACAGAGTGCACCCTCCCCAATATGAGATACTAGAGGCCCCTGAAATCTCTTATTAATGGAATAATAAATCACCTCCCCAAAATTGAAACCTTTCAATTTGCCTCAAGAAGCAGACTCTGAAAAAGAATTCCCATGGATAAATGCCAGCTCTACATTCAGATGCCTAAATCTTCCTTCCTCCCTCACCTACTTTACCTCGCTTCCAAACCCAACCTGTGTATTAAGCAGGTGCTTATTTATTGAATGGGAGCTGACATATTAACTTGTTGCAGAGGTTGCTGGGAAGAAACATTAGCAAAAATGGCTATCTAGTCTTTGAAGAATAATTTAGTTGCTGAGTACCTCCTTTATTGGTTGTTATAATTTAGGGGTGTCGCCTTGTATGAGGCATTGATTCCTCCTCCCTTCTGCCCTGGGAGGAACTATCTCTCCTTATTCTTTTAGGTTTGGTTCTGAGAAAGTTTGTGTTGTTGCACTTTATATCGTCTCTTAAGCAGATCCTTCCTTTTCCTGTGTATACTAACCACTGTCCAAGTCCCTTCCCATTGATGAAAAAGTAAGATTCTGCAACAGGAGCCTTCTGGCCAGTCATGGCAGACTGGCTGCCATCTTGGAGAAAGGTCTAGTCAGTTCCTTCTAGAAAACTCTCTCATTTCTTATATACTAGTGGAATTTAGAATAAGTCTGTTAATAATGTATCACTTATAGCATGATCAAAAACTCATGAAGCCATAGTTAGAGGTGGAAGTGACTCTGGAGATAATCCCATCTTCTCTTTTAATCAAGCTGGTTTGCTAAGTAATGTCTTATAGAAAATGTTCTATTTCTTACCCAGGCTGTCCCATGCCTAGAATGTACTTCTTTTTCAAACCCAACTTTATAGTATCTCTAACATGAGATACCCTTTACATGGTGCCTTTCCTAATCTTTTTAGTTGTTAGTTTTCTTAATTTTTCTCTCACCCCACACTCTCTTTCTCTCTGTCTCTGTCTGTCTTTCTCACTTTTCCTATCTCTGCCTTTTTCACTTTTTAAATATATTTTTTATTTACTAACACATGCACAATGTTCCTGCCCCCTTGAGTATAATTTACACTCCTTGAAAGCAGGGGCTATTTCATTTTTGCTTTTATAATTTTAGTGTCTTGTACAAAGCAGGTGCTTAATATAAATCTGTCAAATTGAATCAGAATAAAATGAATGTAGTCCAATTCACTCAATTTATGGATGAGGAAACCTAGGATCAGAAAGAGGGGTCTTTTGGCTGACACTCCTAGGGTTATGAACATGGTCTTTCATTTTTCTTGATTTTTCTTCATAGTGTTGCTAGACTTGATGAGGGTGCTGAAGGGAGGGCTGGTCACTTTGACCTCTAGCGTTTGATTAGAAGAAAGGAGAGTAAGGTCAGATGCTGCACACTCATTTGGTATTAATATCAAGAATAAGAAGAATGAAGGCAAGTAAGATAACAAGCCTGGACTGAGCTCACATAAGCACTTGAACTTGTAACAAATGCAACAACCGTCATCCAAACACAATCAATTAATTTGGAGCAATCAAGGAAGCTCTTAATGATGTGATATACATCAATGAATCCAGGCTGGTGTACAAGGCAGGTTGATTATGGGATTGAATGCATCCAGCACATCCCATATAAGGATTTCTAAGGGCTCAGAAACTGAAAATTAAGCTAATTAAATCTCACAAATTCCCTGGCCAGATAAGCAAGAGTTGTGATTGATACCAGTTTTATGGATGGGTGAACTCAAGTAAAAAAAATGATTAATTGGCTTGATTAAAGGCTGGAAATCCAAAGTTCTAATTCCTAGTAGGCTCTAACTGCCTCCTTCTCTCCCTCCCTTCCTCCCTCTCCCTCTCTCTCTCTCTCTCTCTCTCTCTCTCTGCCTCTCTCTCTTTCTCTCTCTCTCTGTTTCTCCATCTCTGTCTCTCTGTCTCTGTCTCTCTTTCCTTCTCTGTCTCCCTCCCTCTACTTCTCTATATATCCACATGGCAAATTATCCTTCCACTGGGCTCAGCTTCACTTCAGTCTCCACATCTACTTTCATTCCCATTTCTGTCCCATTCTCCTCCCCTCCCATATTCACCACTCTTTACCAGACATCCCTGCAGCCCTGCCACTACACAGACACAGATACACAGACACAGACACAGACAAAATGTAACACACACACACATACACACACACACACACACACTGTGCTCCAATTAGAGAAAAAGAAACTAAAACTTTTCAAACTGATATCTGGGGATGTAGCATGTGGGAATGGAAATTGTACCAATCATATTATCACAGATCCTGCTTCCAGTACTTTCCATGTGACACTACAGAAATCACTTAGCCTCTGGTCTTCAGCTTACTTATCTGTAAAATGAGTGTAATAACACTTGTACAATGAAAGCTAAGTCTTAAAGCACATAGGAATATGAGCTTTTAGACAGTAAAAAGCTAGGTATCCAGTAGACACTCAAAGCAAGGGAATATAACTTTGATCAGATTCCCAAACCCAGATGGTAAAATACTAAGCTTGGCATTGTTATTCCTTTGGGAGAATGAGAGACATCTAAGGTTTGGAGCTTTAGAAATCTTTTGGGGGGGAGTGGTATGGGGGGAAAGCAGGGCAATTCAGGTCAAGTGACTTGCCCAAGGTCACACAGTTAGTTAATGTCACGTATCTGAGGCTGGATTTGAACTCAGATCCTCCTGATTCCAGGGCTGGTGCTTTATTCATCGTGCCACCTAACTGCCTTGGCTTTAAAAATCTTGAGAATCCAAATCCTTAACCCTCTTGCATGGACTTCCCTACCTCAAGATTGGTGGTTAATTTTTACAAAATTGCTTAACTGAGAAGGTCAAAACTCTGACCATGGAAAAAGGGAGAAGTGAAAATTTTATGAGATTCCCAAACTTTGATTGTTGGAATCACAGAATGAAAGAATGTCACATCTGGAAGAGACTTCCAAGTCCATGATCCTTTGATTATCTAGTACAACAACTACCTGATTTTGCAGATGAGAAAGCTGAGGCCCAGAGAGGTAAGGGGACCTTTCCAAGGGCATGCTGTTAATAGGTAACAGAGCGAGGATTCACAAAAGCATACTGAATCATAGAATTTTTAAACTGAAAGAGACCTAAGAGACTATTAAGTCTAACCTATACTTGAATAGGTATTCACTCCATGATACACCTGAAAAATAGTCATTTGAACCTTAAATTAAGATCCTTAGTGAAGAAATCCAATCCACTTTTGGATAGCTCTAATTGTTGGGTAGTTTTTCTTCTTGTGGTTCCTCAACCTCTCTCTCACCAAGCGTAAAGCCAATCAGCAGTAGATTCCTAAAAGAATGCTACTGTGAACAGCTTTTAAGATTCAGATTACACAGTATTAGTGAACACTCTGTTTATTCCATTACAAATCAAGATTCAGTACAATATTCACAGTATCGACAATTCATAATATTTAGCACAGTATTTACAGAAAGTCAAAATATTTAGGAGGAACAAAAGAAGAACACTTAAAGATTCAATCAATCAAGTTAAAGATTCAATCAATCAATTCACCTGGTTTCCCTAAGAGGGGAACCAGCTTAACTTCACATTTAAAGATTCAATCAATCAATTAACAAAAGGAATTACCTAGTTTCCCTAAGAGGGAGTTGATTCAATCAACAATTCACAATATACTGATCTTCCACTCATGGGACAACCATTAACTTTAGTTTCCGAATAAAGTTCTTAGAAAACCACACACACTCTCTACCCCTTGATTTCCAACAAACCTCAGTTTAGTACAAGGGGAGGCCTTTTCTTCATTTTGACTCTGGGTAGTCTCTCTGATTCCCTGGTCCCAGCTCCCTCCT
>CM053593.1:49706618-49752680 GCA_028646575.1 Pseudocheirus occidentalis
ATATTATATATAATATTGTAATTATAATAGTATTTCTGTAGTGCCCAATATCTGCCAGGCACTGTGCTAAATACTTTACAAATTTTCTTATTCGATACTCACAACAACTCTGGAAGGTAGGTGCTATTGTTATACTCATTTTACAGCTGAAGAAACTGAGGTAAACAGGGTAAATGACTTGCTCAAGGTCATGCACCTATTAAGTGTCTGAAGCTGGATTTCATCTCGGGTTTTCCTGAGCACTCTTTCCACTGTGCCACCTAGCCCCAGGAATATTGTGTTCAGTTCTGGATGACACATTTTAGGAAGGACATTGACAAATTGAAAGGAATCTAGAAGTCGATGACCAAAATGGCTAAAGGCTTCACACTGAGCCATTCCATAGGAACATTGCTTAAAGAAACAGCCTGTTTAACCTTGGAAAAATAATGGGGATTACATAATAGTTGTCTTCAAGTACTCAAGAGATTACCAAATGGAAGAGGGATTAGTTTTTGTGTTTCAACCCAGAAAACAGAAGCAGAAGCCACAAAGAGGCTGGTTTAGGCTGATATAAGGAAAAGCTTCCTAAATGAAATGGGCCATCACAAGAAGTGGTGGAGGAGGTCCATTTCACTAAACATGTACAACTCAAGACCAAATGACTACTTATTTAGGATGTTGTAAAGAGGATTTCATATCAAGGACAGGTTAGGGCCAATGGTCTCTGAAGTTCCATCAGACTCCAAGACTGTGTGTTTGTTTCTTGATAAAAACTACTTATGAGTTTGTTACTGTTTTTGTCTTTGAATGCTTTCCGTTCAGCCAGTCAATACGCATTCATTAATGACCACAGGCCTTTGGACTTTCTAGAATCAGCTAAGAGTCAGTAATTGAGAGGCTATACCAATAGTCTGAGGGTCACCAATATTGAGCATACTTTGAGATAACTTGAGATGAGAACCCGGTTATTGAGATACCTCTAAAGGGTCAGGATCACCAGGAGATAAAGGGATAACAGAGAGACCCCTTTCTTCTAGATTCATGGATTGCTGAGTTTGTTATTAAGTGACTTCATTTTTGTCCCTCTTGGATCTTGGAATTGAGTAGATTCCCACATATACATACAGAGATATTGTGCAGACCTCTTATTTGTACAAATTGAAGAGTCACAGAATTTTGAGATGGAAGGAATATTGGAGATCAATAGCCCTACCCTCTCAGGAAACTGGGGCCCACAGAGATGTTGCCCAAGGGCATGTAGATAGTATGTAAGAAAGAGAACTACCCCCTGGCCACAGCTCATAGAGATTATGTAATCAATCTTTTCTACCACTTTCCGTAATGCCTAGCAAGCTCAAGCTTTTAATAAATGAAAAATCGCCAGGTGTTCAGGGAATTTGGGGGGATCCTGATGATCCCCACAGGATGATCTACCTGTGGGTGCCTGGCCAGAGAGCTTCACATTTATTCACCCTGATATGAGAAGCCGTTTTAGAAACACATCACTAAAGGTTGCCCCCTCTGGGAGAGATCACTAGAATTCCTTCTTTATTGAATGATGTAATAGAAAAACATAACAAAGTGGTTTGCTTTTGGTTGATAATTCCTTGTCTTAAGCTTTCTTTTTCCCACTTTCCAGATTCATCTCCCAAGAGGCTGCAAGTCATTTACATCTTCTCTTTTACCTCAGAAGTCCATCCAGATTTTCAGCATCTTCTTCCCTCCTTCCATCCTCTTCCCTCATTAGGCTCCTTCCCATTCAGCTATGTCTCAGACTTTCCCCTAAAAACCTCTTTTCCTCACCTTTCTCTCTTTCTCTCTCTCTCTCTCTCTCTCTCTCTCTCTCTCTCTCTCATAATTGCTTTATTTATCTGTTCTTCCTTACCTCCCACAGCCCTGTGACTAATCCATTTGAAAATAACTCTGGTGAATCACCCCCCAAAAATATTGCATATCATTTAAATGTACCTTTCTTTCTCCAAGAGGCATAGATAGAGAGGTTAACACAGGTACAACCTCTTCTTTCTGGTGCCCATCCTTGAACAATATAGACTGTTTGTTATAAGAGGATTGGAAAATTCTTTGGTCTGTGACTTCAATTACCTCCTGTGATTCTACATTAAAAGAGACCGTTTATCTACTTCGTAAATAAACCAGACTTCAGAATTCTTCTGATGCCATCCTTGCCCCATCAATAGTTATGATAACAATAATTAATAATAATAATAGGTAGACGTTTACATTACTTTGAGGTTTGCAAAACACTTTACACATATTTTCTCATGTGATTGTACCAGCAGTCCCTAAGGTAAGCCTTTTGCCTCAGTCTATAGGTGGGGAAACTGAGTTCAAAAGAAGCTAAATTGCTTGCCTAGGGTAATATAGGTAGTATAAGAAACAAAAGAAGGAATTCTGTTTCAACAGAATTAAAACTGCTCCCAGCTTTGAGTCATAACAGGATATAAGTCAGAGGTAACAGGTTCTGATCAGAGCTGTGACCTAGCAGAGCCAGGCTTCTGATTAAATTAAAGGTCAGAAACTTGTATGCATGCTTAATGAGCTATTTGAGGAAGAACATTTCAAGTAAGAGAACATGAAATGAGCAGTTCTGGAGGTTGCATCTAGCCAACAGAGAGAAAGGGGGCTAAATTTGAATTGGGAAGAGAGCATAAAAAATCTTCCATTTGTCTGCGCAAGTGTACTCTGTTAGGGAGTTATCCTTTCACTAGGAATATAAAATAAAATGAGAGCTTTCCTGACTTCACAAGTATTATTCTTTCTAGAGTGAGCACATTTCTCACATTAGGAAGTATTTGAGGCAGGATTTGAGCTCAGGTCTTCCTGATTCCATATCCAATGCTTTACACAGTATGCCACCTACCAATACCCTCAGATGATGGACAAAGGATATAAAGAGGAAATTCCAACCTCAGTCACACACGTGTTACCCCAGATGACTGAGATTTAGTAGGAGGGGACTGAAAGCATTTACTAAATTCAAGGGTTTGTGTGGCTGTTTCTTGCTGTGATTTGTTACTGTTTGTTGTTTATCTATGGATTTCAAACTGACCATTCTCTCCATATTGCTCATTTCCTCTGGATTGTCAATCAGAGTTATGGCTACCTTAGAATGAGTTGTGCTCTGAGAAAATGCCAGTTCAGCTGAGAGGTGACGAGTATGATGCTGCAGTTTCTCTTAGAGTGATTTTCTCACAGTTTGTCCTCAGCAAAATAGCTCTTCACCTTAAAGTTCTGCTAATTAAGTAGTGAAGGCTGTTTGTTCCATGCTAAGGAAGATATGGAAAGAAATACAACTTGAGTAAGAGGATAAAGCATTAGGGATGAGTTCCCTGGCTTAGGGGTTGAAAGTCCATAAGGGGAAGGGGAGGCAAAGAAACCACAGAAAAACTAAACATCACCAGGTCCGAATCTTCCACTTTACTTAAGGAGTTTTTGGTGGTGGTTGGTTGGTTGGTTTTTTGGGTTTGTTGTTCTTGTTGTTGTTTGCTTTAAGATAAAACTCGTCAGTCACTGCAGTTTCTTGGGTAGGAATCATGTGTTTTTGAGTGTTTTCAGTAGCCATCAACCTCAGCTAGGATATTCTGAAAGTACCAAATTCCCCAGTTTCTGATAGACACTCTTTTGTGGTTCTTGATTCAGGGAGGGTCTCAGAGGCAACAAAAGCCCCATTTGTATTATAGAATACCACAAAACTGCCTTCCTATGGCTGGAACATAGAATATCCTAGCTGAGGGAGACATAAGGAACTCTGGAACCAGAGATGGTAAAGGGACCTGGCAAATGGTCAGAAAACAATTACTGGATATACCCCTGTGCTAGCACTGGATGTAGGACTAGAGGCTATTTATCAACTCCATTGTCTATACCTACTTCTGGGTCATAGTTTGAGGGCAGAGAAGAGTACTTTTGAGTAAGAAGGAGCAGGAGCTCTGAGGGTCAATATTGCTTTTCACTACAAGAGATCTGGGACCCTGAAAAACATTATTATTTCTGGTCCCAAGGGATCAGGGGCCCTTAGATTGATTACAATGCCAAGGGATCAGAGACCCTTCCTTGGTAAAGACCAGAGTACAGACTAAGAAAGCAATGACTATTCCTCTCCCCAGATTATACCACCTTGGAAACACTGAAAATATCCAAACCTCTAGAAGTAACTCTTTTAAAAAAGCAGTACAAAAGAATCTAAGACTTGAGAGAGTGCCCCAATACACCCCATGCCAGGAACACGGGCCAAACTTTAACATAAAATTCAAAATCAAGAAATAGAGTAGAAAATGAGTAAACAAAAAAAGGAACTTGACCACAAAAAGCTATGATGGTGACAGAGGAGAGCTAGACACAACTCAAAATAAGACAGTGAAATCAAAACAACTACAAAGAAAAATTATGAACTAGACACAAGCCCAAAAAGAATTCTTAGAAGGGTTTTAAAAAACTATTTCAAAATCAAATATGAGTTGTAGAAGAAAAATTGGGTAAAAAAATTAAAGAAATGGAAGAAAATTTGAGAATAAAAATAACAGGTTGGTAAAAGAATCACAAAAAATATACTGAGGAAAACACCTTAAAAAAGAGATTTGGCCAAATGGAAAAAGTGGTACAAAAATTAACTAATGAAAAATAATTCCTTTAAAATTGTAATTAGGCAAGTGGAAGTGAATGACTCCATGACATATCAAGAAACAAAGTCAGAAGAATGAAAAAATAAAAGAAAATGCTAAATATTTCATAGAAAAAAACCTGACCTGTGATACCTTATGAGAGATGCTTAAAGAATTATTAAACTACTTGAAAGCTATGATCAAAGGAAGAACTTAGACGTCATATTTCAAGAAACTACCAAAGAAATCTGCCCCAACATCCTAGAACTAGAGGATAAATAGAAATTAAAAGAATCTACCAATCACCACCTGAAAGTGATCCCAAAATGAAAACTTTCAGGAATATTATAGCAAAATTCCTAAACACCGAAGTCAAAGAGAAAATACATCATGCAGTCAGAAAGAAACCATTCAAATACTGTGGATTCATAATCAGCATCACACAAGATTTAGCAGCTACCATCTTAGAAGATCAGAGGACTTTGAATATGATATTACAGAAGGCAAAAGGATCACAACCAAGAATAACCTACACACAAAATTGAGTATAATCCTTCAAGGGAAAAGTAGACATTTAATAAAATAGAGAATTTTCAATCCTTTCTAATGAAAAAGACCAGAGCTGAATAGAAAATTGGACTTACAAATACAAGACTCAAGAGAAATATGAAAAGATAAAGATGAAAGAGAAAGCATAAGGGATTCAATAAACTTTCTATATGGGAAAATGATAATGTAACTTGTAAAGACTTGATCATTATTAGGGTAGTTAGAGGATTCTACATGGAAAGAAGGCATGGGATGAGTTGATTATGTTGGGATGATGTAAAAAGAAATGGATAGGTGAGAAAAAGGAATGCCCTGGGAAAGGTGGGGGAAGAGAGAGGAAGAGTGAGGAAAACTATCTCAGATAAAAGAGCCATACAAGGAAGACATTTTACAGTGGAGGAGGAAATGATACATGGAGTGGGCAGCATTTGAATATCACTAACATCTACATTGGCTCAAAGAGGAAAAATTACTTATATAATATGTACATAAAAACATGCATACATACCAGAGAGAGGGAGGGACACAGAGACAGAGAGAGAGAGAGGAAAATATAATGCAGGAAAAAGGAAACATACAGTTAGTGGTCATAACTGGTAATGTGAATGGGATGCATTCACCCATAAAACAAAAGTGGATAGAAAAATGGATTAAAAACCAGAATCTACTAATATGTTGTTCACAGAAAATACAATTGAAGCTAGGTACAGACAGTTAAAATAAGGGGTTGGAACAGAATCTATTATGTCTTAGCTGAAGTGAAAAGGAAAAAAAGGCAGAGGTAGCATTCATGATCTCAGACAAAGCATAAAAAGAAATAGATCTAATCAAAAGGTATGAGCAAGAAAGCCACATCTTGCTAAAAGGCACTGTAGACTGTGAAATAATATCAATACTTAACATATATGCTCCAAATGGTATAGCATACCAATTTTTAAAGGGAAAATTTAATGGATTGCAGGAAGAAATAGGCAGTAAAATTGTACTAGTGGGGAATCTCAGATAAATCTAACCACAAAATAAATAAGAAAGAAGTCAAAGATATCAATAGACCATTAAACAATTAGTTATAGATCTCTGGAGAAAACAGACAGAAAATAGAAGAGTATATCTTTTTCTCAGCTATACATGGCAACTTCACAAAAACTGATCATGTATTAAAGTATAAAAACCCCTCAACCAAATAAAGAAAAGCAGAAATATTACATACACGCTTTTCAAACCATAATATAATAAGGAAATTACATTTGATAAAGGGCTGTGGAAGCATAGATTGAAAACAAATTGGAAACTAAACAGTCTAATCTTAAGAAATGAGTGGTTCACAGAGAGGCAGGGGCAGCTCTACACCCCTTGCCAGCAGGAAAGACTTTTAGAAGCTGAGTCCTTCACCCTTTACCCCAAAAGATTTTGGTTCCCATTTGTTTGAGGGGGGAATGATGAGGTACAAGCTCTGGGAAACCCCTTGAAATCTGATTGAATCTTCCCACTTGATGAGGCATTTGCAGAGGCCATAAGTATTTTATTGCGGCTGGGCCCAAACCTCTGTTACTAGCCTGGCCCTCCATTGTTCATCTAATTCCCACCCTTGAGCCTATCAAAATATCCATCCACCCTTGCATTGACCTCATTAACTCCTCCTGAAGACCCTCCCAAAACTCATTACTGCAGTCTGACCTCATTGACTCCTCCTGAAGACCTTCCCCAAACTCCTCCTCTAGACCACCCGTAGATTCCTATGTACATAAGACCCCATCTTCCCTCCGTGTGGTATGACAGCACCATAGAATGACCTAGCATTGACTTACTCTGTCCTGCTTCCCCAATGCAAGCATCACAGATACCTAGGCTCCTTAAGAGCCTACCCAATATGGCAAACTTTTAATGAACTTTTAACAAATTTTGCTTTTCTTTGGCTGAAAAAAAAAGAATGAATGGGTCAAAGAACAATTCATAGAAACAATCAATAATTTCATTAAAAAGAATGACAATAATGAGACAACATTCCAAAATTTATGAGTTGCAAGCAATGCGGTACTCAGAAAATCCCTATCTCTAAATACATATATCAGTAAAAGAGAGGAATAGATCAATGAATTAGGAATGCAACTAACAAAACTAGAAAAAGAACGCATTTAAAACCTCCCAATTAAACACCAACATAGAAATCCTGAAAATCCAAGGAGAAATTTATAAAAAATACTTTTTAGAAATCCATTTAACTAATTAATAAAATGAGGAGCTGGTTTTATGGGAGGAAATAATAAAACAGATAAATCATTGGTTAATTTGATTTTAAAAAGGAAAGAGGAAAACCAAATTACTAGCATCAAAAATGAAAAGGGTAAATGTACCACCAATGAAGATAAGTTAAAGCAATTGTTAGGAGCTATTTTGTCCAATTTTATGCCAGTAAAACTGGCAATTAAAGTGAAATGGTTGAATATTTACAGAAATATAAACTGCACCGATTAACAGAAAAGGAAATAGAATTCTTAAATAAACCAATCTTAGAAAAAGAAATTGAACAAACCATAAATGAGCTTTCTAAGGAAAAAAAATCTCCAGAACGATATAGATTTATAAGATAATTCTACCAAATGTTTAAGGAACAATTAATCCTAGTACCACATAAATCCTTTTTTAAATCCTACCAAACTCCTTTTGTAACATTAACATGGTTTTGATGCTCAAATATAAAGGGAGCCACATCTATAAAAATAAGAGCCATTCTCCAGTTGATAAATTATCAAAGAATATGAACAGTTTTCAGAAGAAATCAAAGTTATCAATAATTCTATGAAAAAATGCTCTAAATTTCCATTGATTAGAGAAATGAAAATTAAGACAACTCTGAGATACCACCTTACATCTGGCAGATTGGCTAATATGACAGAAAAAGAAAATGACAATTGCTGGAAGTGATTGTTGGTGGAGTTGTAAAGGGATCCAACCACCCTGGAAAATAATTTGGAACTCTGCCCATTTATATCTTTAGCTATAAAACTATGAATACCTATTGACCCAGCAACAACATTACTCGGTCTGCATCCCTAAGAGATCAGAGAAAAGGGGTAAGGATTTATTTGTACAAAAAATTCATAGTAACTTTTTGTGTTGGTAAAGATTGGAAATCAAGGGTTTGCTCATCACTTGAGGAATGGCTGAACAAGTTGTGGTATGTGATGGTGATGGAATACTTTTGTGCTGGAAGGAATGATGAGTAGTGTGGTTTTAGAAAAACCTAGGAAGATTTATCTGAACTGGCACAAAATGAAGTGAGCACAACCAAGAGAACATTGTACACAATAACAACGATATTGTAAGGATGGTCAACTATGAAAGACTTAGCTACTCTGATCAGGGATCCATGATGAAAAGTGCTATACCCTTCAGAGTGGGGGTAAGGGGGTGTCTGTATTTTCTTTTGCTAAAAGGTAGTATGGAAACATGGTTTTTTTTTACTTGACATGTATAGTCAGAATCAAATTATTTGACTTCTCAAAGGGCAGTGAGGGCCAGGAGGGAGGGGAAAATTTGCAAGTCAAAACTTGTTAAAATTGATTGTTAAAATTTTTACATGTAATTGGGGAATATTTAATGAAATAAATAAAATATATTTTTAAAAATCAAGACACTGATGTTTATAGAGAGAGGGAAACAAAGTAACATTTATTAAGTACCAGTTAAACAAGGTCTGTGCTAAGCAGCTATAATATTGTTTTCAAATAGCTGTTCAGCATATGAATGTATCAAATTAACTAGTTATTGCAGTATTAGATATAGCCTAATTCTGTCAGCCTGAAGATGTGGGTTTAAATCCCTCTTCCTTCACTAATTATGTGACTATGAGCAAGTCACTCCATCCTAGAGGTGGTGGTGCAGTGGTTAGAATACCTGAACCTGGAACCAGGAAGACCTGAATTCAAATACTCAGACACATCATTTGACTGTGGCATGTCACTAAACTTCTCTGCCTCTGTTTTCTTATCTGTAAAATGGGGGTAATAATAGGACTTACTGGCCTGAGTTGTTATGAAGATTGCATGAGATAATGTCTTGGCATCACCAAAAAGTGGCCTAAGATCTCATGAGTAAAAAACAATAAGCATTTTCAGTGAATCACAACTAGATTCTCCTGTAAACTTATGTGACTTAATGAACACATCCATGGAAGACTTAGATTTGGGGTCAGAGGATTTGGGTTCAAGTCCTTTCTCTGACATCTACCAGCTCTACGACGTTAAGCATTTGATTTGAGTATTTGATTCCCCCTTTTCTATCTTTATACAACTTCCCTCACAGGGATACTATAAGGTGCAAATGAAATAATGGATACTAATTAAAAAAAAAACCTTAAAGGAATACATGCCAGTTAAATGGTGCAGGATGATAGAAAAATACTTGGAGGCAGGAAGGTTTGAATTTTAATGTTGCTACAAACACATACTAGCTATATGACCCTCAGCAAATCACTTAACCCCTATTTCCCTCAGTTTCATAGTAAGTAAAATGGGCAAAATAATAGCAGCTACCTCCAAGGTTTTCCACAAGGACAAAAATGAAGTAATATTTGCAAAATGCTTTACAAACTTTAAAGGGCTGTATAAATGCCACCTATTATTGTAATATAAATGTGAAGAAAGATGAAGATCATGATAATGTTGGTGGTGGTGATGATGATGGTGTTAGTGGTGGTGGTAGTGGTGGTGGTGATGATAGTGTTGGTGGTGGTGGTGGTGATGATGGTGGTGGTGGTGGTGATGGTGGTGGTGGTGATGATGATGAAGATGATGATGGTACCAATTGTGATTTTATTGGGAAATAGTTCCATTCCTCATGAAGCACTGGATTTGGAGTCAAAGGACCCGAGTTCAAATTCTGCTAATGCCATTTGACAGTTTTGGAAGAAAAACAACATTGTTATAAAAATATGCTGTTGTACTGAATTATTCTGCTTCAGACTGAATAACAAATCCTGATTCAACTCCCTCCGTACTGTTTAGGTTGGATACATAAAACTCTGCTGCACTATAGCTTCACATACTCCCCACAGATGTGCCCAAGATGAAACAAAGAATTTTCCCAACCCAACTTCCTAAAGGACAGACTGTCTCCATTTGGTCTATTCAAATACCACAGAACGCTGGAACATCTATATGTTCTAAGTATACCTGAAGAAGCTGCATAAGTCAAATCTGTACCCTAGGAAAATAAAGCTGCTACCAGCAAGCAATCTTCCTTAACATACTAATAAATTTCTTTCCCTTTCACTCTGGCCACACCTTTTATTTGACTTCCAGACTTGTGGACTTGCTGGTAGCAGGTCAGGTTTTACTCTGCTTCTCATGGAATCCAGGTTGAGAAATCTCTCCTGATCTTGTTGGGCAAGCATCTTATTTGTTCTAAGCCTTGGTTCCTGGTCTGCAAGATGATTTTATTAGACTGGATAACCCCAAAGATCTTCTCTGGCTCTAACTCCGTGATTCACTAAGTCTAATGTCTATGATGATGTTGGGAGGAAAGACAGTGTGCATGGTAGGTAAGGCTCTGGACTCAAAATCCCACCTGAGACACTTAAGAGCCATGTGGCCCAGGATAAATCATTTAAATTCCCTACACCTTCATTTCTTCTTCTGTAAAACAAGAGAGCGGCTAGGTGGTGAAGTGGAGTAAAGCAGTACTCTTAAAGTCAGGAAAGCCCAAATTCAGACCTGATATCAGACACCTACTAGCTGTGTGATCTTAGATAAGTCACTTAACCTTTGTTTGCCTCCTTTTCCTCATCTGTAAAATGATAATAATACCTATCTCCCAGGGTTGCTGTGAGGATCCAATTAGGTAATAATTGTAAACTGCTTAGCACACTCCCTGGCGCAGTAGTTAGCTATCATCATCATCAAGAGGTATTAGATTCAACACCCTCTGAGGGAGGTCCTTGCAACTGGAAATCTATGATCTGTTGACATTGTCATTTTTTCATATTGTAAAACAAACTTTTGCCATAGACTGTGACTTTGTTTTCTTTTCCATTAGCTTGGACAAATGAGTTTGTTCAAGTGGCAGGGTGAGAAGGTAAACACTTCAGATTTTGCTTAGGCAGAGCTTGCTAATGGACTCTGTTCTGGATCACTAGTTGCCTTACTTAACAAGGATCAATTAAAAATCATACCCCTAAGCCATAATCACAGGCTTTTAGGGCCCAGGGGAGGGGAGTAGCCCCTTGAGAATAAGTGATTATTTTCCATTAGCTGAGTGAAAGGTCTCTCTTTGTCTCCCCTTGAAGTTTCCAAGATAAGGTCATTCCCAAGGATCTGAAGTCAGCCCAAACTGGATTTGTCAATTTCTACCTCCTTAGGCTAGCAAAGCCATTAATGTTAAACATCCAGTAATATAATGAGAACATAGGAGTACATTGTGAGTTAAGTGGCTAAGAAAAAATTCAATTTCAAACATTGTTTTTCAAGGCAAATCATGCTCATATTCAAGAAGTTTCCCAAGTTAGTGAAACAAAAATCTTTATGTGATTAGAATTTTAGCAATAGCACTCGCTGTTCTTGAACATGTCTCATCTTTCATTTGAGGACTTTACTCGTACTTTCCTTCCTATGCACCTGGAATTCACTCCCTAGAATCCCACTGCCACTTACCTGTTAAGATCCAAAGACATTAAAGGGGAGCCAAGATGGCAGAGTAGAAGCAAAATTTGGTGTGAGCTCCCTCTCCAATCACTTCTAAATACATGTTAAAAAATGACTCTAAACAAACTTAAGAGCTACAGAACCCACAAAGTGACAGAGAGAAACAAATCTCCCACTGAAGGCAGCTTGAGAGGTGGACAAGAAGAGATGTTGAGCTAGGAGCCAAGCACAGTCCCCTATGAGCCACCTGGTTCTGGCCCCAGTGTGCCCCAAATAAGCTGCAGCCAGAGCAGACTTCAGGAGAGTGAATCACCAGCAGCTATGGCAGTTTCCAGACTTCTCAACCTATAAACACCAAAGACAAAGTAAAAGGTCAGTGTGGAACTCTATTGAAATGGGATGGGGAGCATCACAGAAGATTGTTGTCTGGCCCCTGTTGCCGGAGTGTGAAGTGGCAGAGGTGCTATGGCTGCACCACATGGCTGCCTCAGGAACTTCTGGCCTGCAGATTGTAGGGGTACCAAGCAACCATTCAGAGGGTAATCACTCTTGCTTTAACCTGCTAGAATCTGGATCCTGGTCTTGGGTGGTGGTTCTGGGATATTTGGCCAGTGAGCCAGAGGTTGTGGGGGTTGTAGACATGGCACCCTCCTAAAAGTTTCAGCAGCTGTGAAAACCCCAGCTATTGGGACAAAGTTCTTTCCATTCTGGAAGTGGAGCTCTACCTTGGCAAAGAGTTCAGGAGTCAAGTAATTGCCTGGCAATATGAGCAAGCACAGGAAACATGAACAGACCATAGAATCCTTTTTTAGGGGACAAAAAGGATCAGAGCAGGGAGTGGGAGGAAAACAGCAAAGTCAGAACTCCTGCATTAAAAGTGTCCAAGAAAAATATGAATTGGTTACAGGCCATGGAGGAGCTCAAGAAGGATTTTGAAAATCAAGTAATAAAAGCAGAGGAAAAATTGGCAAGAGAAATGAAAATGATGCAAGAAAATCATGAAAAGTGAGTCAACAGCCCGCTAAAGGAGACCCAAAAATACACTGAAAAAAATAACACCTTAAAAAATAGACTAACTCAAATGGCAAAAGAGGCCCAAAAAGCCAATGAGGAGAAGAATGCCTTAAAAAGCCAAATTTGTCAGATGGAAAAGAAATTTCAAAAACTCACTGAAGAGAGTAACTCCTTTAAAAACAGACTGGAGAAAGTGGAAGCTAATGGCTTTATGAGAAATCAAGATACTATAAAAACAGATCCAAACAAATAAAAAAAATACAAGGCAATGCTAAATAACTCATTGGAAAAACCACTGACCTGGAAAATAGATCCAGAAGAGAACATTTAAAAATTATTGGACTACCTGAAAGCCATGACAAAAAAAAGAGCCTAGACACCATCTTTCAAGAAATTATCAAGCAAAATTTCCCTGATATTCTAGAACCAGAGGGCAAAATAGAAATTGAAAGAATTCACCAATCACCTCTTGAAAAAGATCCCCCAAAGCAAATGCCTAGGAATATTATAACCAAATTCCAGAGTTGCCAGGTCAAGGAGAAAATACTGTAAGCAGTCAGGAAGAAACAATTTGAGTACATTGGAAATGCAATCAGGATAACACAAGACGCAACAACTTCTACATTAAGGGATAAAAGGGCTTGGAATGTGATATTCCAAAGGTAAAAGGAGCTAAGACTAAAACCAAGCATCACCTAACCAGCAAAACTGAGTATAATGCTAGAGGGGAAAATATGGTCATACAATGAAATAGAGGATTTTCAAGCATTCTTGATGAAAAAACCAGAGCTGAACAGAAAATTTGACTTTCAAATATTGTTATGGTTTTTTAGTCGGGTGAAGGTTATCTTTTTGGGTCAGGAAGTGTAGGACTCACCTATACCTCAACAGGCCTCGGGCGTCCCCGGCTCCCACTTACTCTGGGAGAAACAGCTGCACAGAAAACTCAGGACACAGGACTTGCTTCTAGCTTTTAATGAGAGTACATTCTCTAAGCCTGGCATGGCTGGAACTCTCTCTGCCTTCTGGGTAGCCTGTATGTAAGTCCTTTCTCCAGGGCCCCTTAGGGCCCCTCCCCTGGCTATGCCCTCACCACAGCGAGCCAATCGTGCATCACCCCGAAGGTGGAGAGATAATCCTGCATATTGCAAACAGGTGCAGCTTTTGCATTCCACCCCCAGGTGATCATGTGCACTCCTGTCAGCTGAGGATCGGTTCAACCCATCACATCTCACGTGAAGTATCAACGACCCACTTTAGGAGTCTCCATCCCACGTGAGGTATCAGAGACCTAACAAAATATAAGGAGCAAGAGAAGCATGAGAAGATAAACAGGAAAAAGAAATCATAAGGAACTTATTAAAGTTGAACTATTTACATTCCTACATAGAAAGATGATCATTGTAACTCATAAGACTTTTCTCAGTATAACAATAGTTGAAGAAAATACACACACATGTATACATATAAACATATATGTATATGTATGCATACATACATGTATGTATAGGAGAGTATATGTGTATATAAATTTATATGTCAGTGTGGGCATATGTATGTTCATGTATACATAGATAGAGGGCACAGGATGAGTTGAATATGAAGGAATGATAATTAAAATATAAAATTAAGAGGTGAGAGAGGAATTTATTGGGAGAAGGAGAAAGGGAGAGATAGATTATGGTAAATTATACAAAAGAGTCAAGAGAACACTGTTATAATGGAGGGGAAGAGCAGAAAGATGAAAGGGAATGGGACAACCTTTTTTTTCATTGAATTTGGCTTAAAAAGGGAATAACACACACACTCAATTGGGTATCTTACCTTACAGGAAAATGGGGAGGTAGGGTATAAGAGAGGGGACGATAGAAGGGAGGCCAGATTGGGGGAGAGGGTACTTAGAAGTGAACATTTTTGAAAAGGGATAGGATCAAAAGGGAAAATAGAATAAGTGGGGGGTGATAAAGGATGGAGGGAAATGTAGTCAGTCTTTCATAATATAACTACTATGGAAATGATTTGGATAAACTTCACATGTACAACCTATATTGATATTGCTTCTCTACCCAATGGGGGGTGGGTGAGAAGGGAAGAAGGGAAAAAATCTGGAACTCAAAGTTTGAAAAAAATGCTTTAAAAAAATCTGTTTTTTACCTGTAGCTAATAAGATATACATGCACTGGGGTATAGAAATCCATCTTGCCCTATTAGAAAGTTATGAGGGTGGGGGTGATGGAGGAGGATATAAGAGAGGACAGATTGGGGAAAGGGGGAAGTAGGCTTGCTATTTTGGAGTGGGTGGTAGGGGAAAGATGGGGAGAAAAATTGTAACTCAAAATCTTGTGGAAATAAATGCTGAAAACTAAAACTAAATAAATAAATAAATTTTTTTAAATTGTAAAGATCACTAGAAAAAAAAAAAGATGCAAAGACCTAGCTCAGGTGCTACCTTTTCCCTGAGCCCTGATTTCCTTTCTCCCACTCCCTACCCAAGAGATTAATTCCTGCTGACATGATCATGAGAGACTACGTGGCATACTAGCCTCAAAGCCAAAAAGACCTAAATTCAAGTCTCGCCTTAGACACATACTTCCTGTATGACTCTGATAGCAAGTCCCTTAACCTTGCCACATTCTAGAAAGCTTTAAAAGACTTTAAGTTGCAATAAAGGTGATAATTACATTGATAGACAGAACCTGGGAGTTCCCTCTACCAATAAAATCGCAAGTCAACTCCCTGTCCAGACAATCATAAGCCCCTTTTAAAAGTTAATTAGCTCTGGCTGATAAGCAAAGATAAGGTCTCCTGTGGGAGCTCATGAACAATAGTATTATAAAACTTCCAGTCCTTCAAAGTTACTCCTAGAACCCTAAAAGAAATAGTAGTAGTTAGTAAACTTGTATCTGGAAACTCAATCAGTCAATTTGAGTTAGAGTGGGGAAAATGCTCCCAGAGTGGGTGCTACAAGTATATTCTCAAACGCAAAGAGTTTTATTCTATTGGTAGAGTGGAAAGGGTGAAAAAGGTTGGGGAAAAAAATTGGACTCAGAGTATCTGATTTACAAAACCTGTACTTGCTAGTTATTAGCTATATGGCCTTGGTCATGCCTCAAAATCTTAGTTTCCTCATCTATAAAATAAGGAGAGATCATAAAACCCATAGCCTGTACCCGTACAGAGTCATTGTGATGTCCTACTAACATAATGACTATAAAGCATGATCCCCCACTACCATAGATATACCAGCTATCATTGTAGTTATTGTTATTAACATGACCTCAAGAGATGGGGTTAAAGAATAGGATTCAATGTAAAACTATCAAGGAGGGGTCAGTGAGTCTACAGAGCAAGAATGAGCAATAAAAGATGCAGAACCCAAGTAACAGTAAAGACAGAACGTAAAGAGAAAATAAAAAGTTAAAGGTCCTGAAAAAGGGCTAGAGCTGCGGTTCTCAACCTGTGGGTCACCACCCCTTTGGGGGTCAAATGACCCTTTCACAGGGGTCACCTAAGACCATCAGAAAACACATATTTCCAATGGTCTTAGGAACTGAGACACTGCTCCTCTCTCTGCCTCCAGGGGGGTTCACCCACATGGAGATACCCCCACATACAAGTATTAAAGGGTCATGGCACTAGGAAGGTTGAGAACCACTGGGCTAGAGGAAGGCCCTAGCACAGACGTTCTTTAGAGAATCTAAGGGAAGAATGTGGCATAATGTGCAAAAAATGATAAGCCAATTTGGAACTGTGCCCAAAGACCTATAAAACTGTGCATACTCTTTGACCCAGCAATATCATTACTAGGTCTGTATCCCAAAGAGATTTAAAAAAAAAGGATAAGGGCCTATATGTACAGAAGTATTTATAGCAGCTCTTTCTGTGATGGTAAAGAACTGATAATTGAGAGGAAATGCTCATCAGTTGGAAAATGGCTGAACAAATCATGGCATCTTAATGTAATGGAATACCATTGTGCTCTAAGAAATGATGAGCAGTATGCTTTCAGAAAATCTTGGAAAGACTTTGGTAAATTGCCTCTACTTTCTCACTTCCCTCATGCCCATGCACTCTGACCACTAACCCCACCTCTCTATTGAAACCATTCTTTCAAAGTTTATCAATCATCATTTCCCTACATGGTCCCCCCAAGTCATTCCAGTACCATAGGATCATAGAATCATAAAATGAGTTCTGGAAGAACTTTAGAGGTCAATGAAGTCAACCATTTTTGCAGATAAGAAAACTGAATCCCCAAGGTTACACAACAGTAGAACCAGGATTTGAACCTGGGTGTTCATTTTCATGACACCACCTTTCCTTTCTCAGCACTCTCTGATTTTACCAGCTTTTATGAACTGAATTATCATATCTACAAAACAGGTCTTCCAAATCTACAGATTGATCCATAACTTCTCTCTGAAACTCAAATCCTGCCTACATCATGAACTGCCCATTGAGATCTACTTCAGAATGCCCTGTTAGCACCTAGAAATCACCATAGCTGAGATAAAACTAATCTTCCCACAGCAAACTTCCCTATTTCTGCTGAGGGCATGCTCAACCTCTCAAGTTCATTACTTCATGGTCACTAGGACTCTCTCACTCACCCCTGTTATCCAAACTGCCATGTCTTTTCTATTTTAATCCCACATCTCTCATGCTCACCCCTTTCTCTCTACTCTCAAAACCATCACTCTAATTCTGTATCATCTCTTTGCCAGACAAATATAATGGCCTCCTCTAATCTTCATGCCTTCATTCTTCACCCCTCTACAACTGATTGTTCACAGAACTACCAAAATCATCTTTCTAAGAGAGAGTTCCCGGTCATGTTATTCCATTCCTCAAAAACTTTCAGAAGCTTCCCATTAACCTTAGGATAAAACCCAAACTTTTCTAGATTGGCTTTTAAAGACCTCTAAGATTTGGTACCAACTGAGCTTTCTAGTCTTATTTCTTATTACTCCTCTTCTTTCATGATATACTTCAGATAAATTCACGGCTTTTCCAAATTAGACATCCCATTCGCTGTCTCCACTCCTTTGCAAAAACTGCCCCCATGACTAGAATTCAACTTCTCCTCAACTCCTCCTCTCAGAATCCCTGTCCTCCTAGATAAGGTGGCAACTCCTGAAATCTTCTCTGATTCCCCTGAGTTGGGGCTTTTTCCTCCACAAATTACTTTGTATTAATCTACTTGTATATATGTTGCATCCCTGAGTAAAATTTAAACTCTGTTGGGGTTTATTTTGGTGGGGGGAGGACAGTTGTTTGTTTTTTATTTTGCCTTTGTATCTGCAGCACCTAACCTTCTGATGGACAGTTAATTGGGCCCCTATTTTATTGGACCCCTATTTTATTCCAATTAGCATTAATTAGTTTGATATGATTCCACAAGGGTGGCAATTAAAAGTTCTAATAGTAAGCCTCAGAGCTATGAACTGCAGATTGTAAGTTTCCTTGCTTAATCATAGGAAGCCAACTAGAGGACCTCCATCCTTGTGACCAAGCCAAGCATGGCAGAGGTGGCTCAATTACATGGAAAGTCTCCCAGCTATTTTTGTTGTTCTTCCATCCCTTGTCACCCCTCTATTGCCTAATATGAGGCAATGACCACAAGTACTTGACCAGAGTGACCCTGGTTGCCAGACTGAAGCCTGTCTCTCTACGGGCCCATGTAAATGCTTTGACATCTGTTTATCAGCCCAGCCCATGATAGTGCTCATCAGCTTTGTAGAACCTCCTTTTAAGGTCAAAATAGGTCCATCAAGGTCTGCTTATTAACCTGTTTATCATCCAATGGGTTTCTGTATTTTATGTAGACCCTCTTAGAGGGTCAAAGGCAAGATCTATCAACCAAAGAGATTTTGTATCCCTTTTCTACTCCACCTCAATTGTCTGTGTATCAAGCACTATAAAACTAAGGTCCTGGAGGAAGGGGGCATCTCAGATCATGAGGCTGCCCTCTGAGGTCCTCTTCATAAGAAGGGGCCATGAACTCTTTAATAAAAGTGCTATTGACTGAGTTCTGCCCCCCTGGTTTTTCTTGCAGATTGGACAGCTTTGGAAATCCTAAAACCTTGTATATAAAATCAAGCTTAATATTTTTTTCCTTAATGGAATTGAATCTAGGAACCCAAAAAGCAATGATCTTCCTTTTAGAAGAACAAGGGAAAGGACAAAATTTCAGCAGGTTCATAACCACTGAGACTAAGGTCAAAAGAGTTAACTACAAGCATCATCTAGGCAGAGAGCCTAGGTGAGTACTCACTGACATAACAAGAGTTGAGAGAAGGAAGGAGTTGTTACAAGGTCACGTTCTCATATGAAGATTATGGAGAATACATTAGGTTCTTAACTACCTAGCAGACTTGCCAAATCAAATCTATCTTGGCTAGAAACAGAGGGCTGAATCTGGCACCAAGCCCAGACAGGGTTGGACTGGCTAATTCCAGACAAGATGTAGAGATGTCTACCAAGGGAAGGTAGTTCCTTGTACAATCCTTGTACACTAGATGATATAAGGATAATGTGTCCAATTATAAACTTTCCATTTGCTTATTTTAACCCTGTAAGTTCCCCTATACCAGTTGGTAGGAAAACCTTTCAAAAAGCATAAGGAAGACTGTGCATTGTTTTGGGATAACAGGGTAGTGGAGGGAAAGGAGAATTCTTTATTATTATTATTATTACTATTATTATTATTATTATTATTATAGAGGATGTGTGGTGTCTATGGGAATCCTGAAGGCAACTCCTAGGATGCCTGTTTCAGGACTTGCCTGGCCAAGGAAACAAATGTGGAGGTTATGGGTATGACTAGCCACTGACACCAAAGGGAGATGTGGTCTGTCTACCACAAATATCCCCTTGTGCCACTCTAACTGTAAAGGGGATTTGGCAAGTCCACCCACTTGGTCTTGTTAAAGGGAAAGGGAAATCAAATGTCTTTACAAAGGTAATACAGCATGCCAAAGATCCCCCAAGTAGTCACTGTTTGATGGACAAAGAGCCAAATCCACTGACTTTACAGTCACTAGTGTGGTCCCAAAAGGTGACTATCTCAGTTCTTGGTTCTCATTTGTTATGTACTGGCTAAGCTTCATTTGCCTCAAACTCAGACCTTTTCAAGTCATTTATATTAAATGAGACCAAAGGCACAGATTCAGTCCCAGAAAGTGCCAGTTAGCTTCCTAGGGATAAAAGACTCTAGATTCCCTGCTGATAAACAGGCAGCCCATTTTGATGGTGGTGATTTGCATTGTACAAATCTAGTTCCTTAGCCTAATAATGTATATCAAGAATGTGGCTAATCATGAATTCAAAGAATTATAGAGGTAAAGGGGGCCTTGAAGGTCATCTGACCTAATTCCCTTCATTCTGTAGGCAAGGATATGGAAGTCTCAAGCTTCAGTTTTCTCATCTGTCAAAATGAAGGGTTGAACCAGAAGACCTGAATTTAGAGCTGGTTCCTTCCACCTCAAAAATTGATGGTGCTATATACCACTGCTTAACTTGACCAGCTAATTGTGCTTGTTTACTGGCTGTTAACCACAAACTTATTTTTTTCTGCTAGAATAACTTTTTCCAGGTTATTCTGAATAAACAAAAGGATTCCTAATATTAAGTATTTATTAATCACAATTCTAAGATGTACATGGATCACCTAAAAATGAAATCATGAATTATCTTCTGACTCATACAATCCTCCCTGAAAATTGAATACAATCCAATTAGTTCCTGTAAATGCAATCACTTCATTTCTTTTGAAAGCCAACAGGAGAGACAAGATATAACAGATATTTATGCAGTACTTTTAGGTTTGGAAAGCACTTAATGTGCATTGTTTCTTTTGACCATCACAACAATCCTATGAGGTAAATGCTACCACTATTATTTGACAGATGAGGAAACTGAGACAGAAGTTAAAGAATTTAAGGGTGACAGAGCCAATAAGTCTGAGGCAAGATACGAACCCAAGTCCAGCACACTATCCACACCACTAGAATTCTAGGTAGATGGTGGCTACCTAAACATGGTCATGGTCATGGCCCTGTGGTTAGATGGCTATGATCTTGTTCAATTATGCCTGATTATGGGGTGTGTGGTAACTGGGCTTAAGTGACTTACCCAGGTTCACATGATGAGGGATAAATATAGGTGTTTCAGGGACCCCAATGAACAGAGTCCCTTGGTGGGCAGTCTGAAATGAATTCTTAGGCTCAAGAATTCTGAGTCACATTGGTAAAAGTTTACTGGTATGCTATACAGCAGGCAAGAAGTCTTAGGGAACCTGCAACCTTAAAGGAGTCATAGGTATATTTTTATAAAATAATCCATAGTATAACCTGTGCCAATTATGCTAACTAGGTGAGTAAGGGTGAGATTAAGGAGGAGTTAAGGAGTGATCAGTGCTTAAAGGGACATGCATTTTTAATATCAACTGTGCAGGCCTATTGCCCATAATTCATTGGGAAATAGCCCAAGGAGGGGCTACATGGAGGTGTGTTTTAAGGGTTGAAACATCACTAACTCAGCTAGTGGTCAGAGATGACTGAGAAGTGCCCAGTCTGTTACCCATCAATGTCCTATTTGACAAGATGGATGTTGGAAATATACATATCTCCCAAGCTAACAAGGGATCCAGAATGTGTATAATGAGCTAAGGAGTATACACATGACTGAGTCCATGATACATGTGATAGATACCTGCACAGTTGCTTCAGTCAGTACATAGAATTTATTACTAAATTCTATAGATGCAGCTGACCACTGTAACAGGAAGAGAGATAAGTGTTTTGTTAGGGCATGATGCCCTTGAACTAGGCACAAACTGCCTGAGACAGTGTTTTGGTGCTAGGGAGACTTGAGGCTAGAGAGAAAGGTGATTTTACAAACTGCGGTTAAAGCATAGGCACCCAAGCACCTGGTCACACACAGCTAGTAAGTGTCAAGTGTCTGAAGGCAGATTTGAATTCAAGTCCTCCTAACTCCAGGGCTGGTATTCTATCTATTATACCCTATTATACAGGTGAGAAAACTGAGGTGCAGGAGATTAAAAGTCACAAAGGTAGCAAGCATGGGAAGTAGTCTTTGAACCCAGTTCTACTACCTCCTGTAAGGGAGAATATAGCATAGTGGATATAAAGCCAGACCGACACAAAGGAATGTTATGTTCACACCTTGCTTCTGGCACATCGTGGCTATAGGACTATGGGCAAATCATTTAACCTTTCAACATTCTAGGCAGCCCTCTAAAATTTTAAGTCTTAGAGCATGGGTTGACCTGAATCAATGGAGGGAGTTTCCTAGCCTGGGAGTCCCATAAAGAAATGGTACCACAGATATAGTCCCTATCCCTACTCTACAGTGCCTTGCCTGTAAAGTTCTCAATGAATATTTCTGGAATGAATGATTGTTAATTCAAGGTCTAAGAATCTTTAATGCTTCATTGTGTTAGCCTAACATATGCTGTGTTACTTCTCAATGCTTAAATTTCAAACTTTTGCTCTAGTTTGGTCAAGGAGTCAACCCTCATCTAACTTTCTAGTGATTTATACATATTGTTAAATTTGATGCCTATCAAGATTTTTTTAAAAAGGATGGACTGACAATGGGGATATTACAGGTAATCTCAAGGCATGTTTCCCCAAAATAACCATGCCAGAAAACCCAAATTATAACACATTTCCTTATACCAAGAGTTCTCACTTGAACTGGACAATGTGCTTAAATCCTGACCAGGGCCTCTCATACATGAATCTCATCCTGAGCTTAGGATCACAGGGTCACAGATTTTAAAAAAGAAGGGACTAATCTAATCCCCATCATTTTACAAGTCAAGAAACTGAGTCCCAAGTAGGGGATGTGAGTTGCTCAAAGACATATAAGTAGCAAATCCCAGAGCTCAGCTCTTCCCCCATGCTACACTGGTAACGTTATTGGAACCCTAGTCCACTTTCCTAATTGATCTCATTACAAATGTTAATACAACATTCTCTATTAAACAGCTAAAGTCTGAGGATCTTTTATAGCTTATATATTTTCTCAGCACTAACCATGGGGACAGGGCTGATATAAACCAGTAAGAATAAATTCCTACTGTCTACCTAGAGAGAGATTGGCATAGTGGGGAGGCAAGGAGTTCAAGATAAGGAGTTCATTCCTGAGGACCCATTTCTCCTGAGGGGGGCAGCATTTCTTCATCTCATCAGAAGTTTATGGTTGCATTAACTGACATCACTGGATCCTCTTCACTGGTGTATTTCTTGACGGAGGACTGCTAGGAGCCAGCTTCTCAGGCTCACACAAAAATTAGTTTTTTATGGCTTCACTTTGCACATCTAATTTCAAAAAGAAAAAGAAAAGAAACTCTGAATTTCCTATAATTAATTCATTGAAATAGAAGGAATGACTATCACCTGAATTGATGCCAGTGGGAATGCCAATTTAGGATTATCTACTGAACTGATGCCAACAGGATGGTCAAACAATTAATCAAAAAACATTAAATACCTCTTATGTGCCAGGAAATAGGGTAGGAAGTGCAGAAATAAAAAAAAAAGTAATTCCAGCTTTCAAAGAACTTGTATTCTATATAGTAGGAGGATTGATATTAGGAATAAAAATATGCTTATTCCCATCACCATGATTGCTAAGAAGAAAATAGTTACTTCTGGGACATTGTGACTCAAAATTCAAATATTCACCTAGGACCTGACCTCTGACTGTAAATGGAGTGCACTATCCATAACACCATACTGCCTGTCTACTAAATCTTAATCTTCTTGAAAGTGGGATCTATGGGGCAGCTAGGGAGTACAGGGAATAGAGCACCAGTTCTAGAGTAAGGAAGACTTGAGTTTAAAATTCACCCTCAGACACTTAACATTTACTAGCTGTGTGACCTTGGACAAGTCAATTTAGCTCATCAAAAATAGAGGGACTGTTCACCTTGGTTGAATTGCCCTGCCTTCCCCCCTTCAAAAAGAAAAAAAAAGTGGCATCTGTGTCTAATTTCTCTTATAGAGTTTCCATAGTATTTACAAAGTAGAGGCTATCTCTTAGACTCATAAAATTAGAAATGGATGGGATATTCTAGTCTAACCTTTTCATTTTTAAGAAAAAGGAACTGAGGTCCAGAGGGATTTGGCAAGTTATCTGAGATCAAATACGTATTTACCTCTAGTGCCTATAGTACAGTTGAAAATTAGACCCAGGTTATCTGACTCCAAATCTGGTATTCTTTATGCCATAAAGGAGACAGAGATTTTCAATGACATAATATGAGGGAACCTAGACAACATAAGAGCACCATACCTTCATCCTTAGAAATTATCAAGAACTTAGGTTAAAGGTCAATGTGTTTCACTTAGAGACCAAGCTTGCCCTGAAGAAAGAGATTTAAGGACTTAAGAATAGTGTGATCTAAACCAAATTTGATCAATGTTAGCAGCTGCCTTGTTCCTTTCATGCCAGAGCACCTGCCTTTGGCCTCCAAGTGACAAAACCAGCTAGGAAAGGATTTGATTTGTGATTGTGGCTAATGATTGCAAAATTGGTCTAAGCATGTCTGAGATTAGAAGGCAATTCATTTAGGCCACGAGTTCTTAACGTTTGTGTTCATGTGTATGCATGTGTGTGTTTGTATATAAGCAGTTGGTGAAGGCAAGAGATCTTTCCCAGAATGTTTTTAAATAAAATGTAAGAATTGGTATACAGTGGCGGCTAGGTGGCGCAGTGAGTAGAGCACCGGCCCTGGAGTCAGGAGTACCTGAGTTCAAATCCGACCTCAGACACTTAACACAAAAACTAGCCGTGTGACCTTGGGCAAGTCACTTAACCCCAACTGCCCTCCAAAAAAATAAAGGCAAAAAAAAAAAAGAATTGGTATACAACATATATAAACAACTAGCAAATATGTATAGGACTAATAGCCATTCTACAATCAATAAATGGTTAAAGGATTTTTTTTAAATATTCTCAGAAGAATCGTAAAATATTCACAACCACATGAAAACCTGCTCCAGATCAGTAACAATAAGTGAAATACAAATCAAAACTATTCTGAGGCTTCACCTCACACCTTGCAAACCTACAAAAATGACCCAAAAAGCCCAAACCCAATGTTGGAGGGGAGTGGAAAGGCTAAGAACACCGATACAATCTTGGTGGAGCTGTGAAACAGTATCAACTAGAGAACAATTTCAAATTATGCAAATAAAGTAACTAAAATGTCCACACCTTTCGAATCTTTGTCTTCATTACTGGGCTTATACTCTGAGCAAACCCTCATCAAGAAGAAAGGCCCCCTATACTATGAAATTGCAGGAGCACTTTTCGTAATAGCCAAGAATTGGAAACAAAGAAAGTTCCTCAATTGAGGAATGAGGAAGCAAATCACAGCATATATATATATATATATATATATATATATATATATATATATATATACACATATATATATACACACACACATATATGTACATATATATATACACACACATACACACACATATATATACACATATATATACACACACATACCTACCCACATATACATATATGTATGTATATATACATACATATGCACATATATGTATGTGTGTGTATAGCTACAATAATGTAAAAAAACTACATACAAAAAGTCAAAAGTAAATGTGACAAAATTATAAAAGATTTAGGAGTCAAATGAAGAAATATGAGAAGACACTCCCCAGCCTACCCCTTCATGGAGGTGGTAAGTTCACAGGTATTAATCAGTGCAGGTATTTTTGGACTTTATTAATGTGTAGATCAGTTGTGTTGATTTTCTTTTCCTCTCTAACAAAAGTACTATTTGTTATATGCGATGGCTCTCTGAGAGGGGCATAGGAATAAATACGTTATCTATATCAACTAGTTACTTGAAATAACTACAATAATATAAGAAAAATAAAATAATAAAAACTTCAAAAGTTAAAAAAGTCATAATTGAAGGAAATGGCTAAATTTCAGGTAGAGGCTAGGAAAAATAAAGATATCCTTTTTCCCATTCAATGTGATGGACCCCTAAAATCTATCCATCCATCTCTTGGAAGATTTATAGAACCAAGGTGAACAGGTCTTCTATTTTTGATGAGCTAAATAAAACCTATTGCCTTCCTTCATCCTTGTCTTTCAACCCTCTCCTTTTCAGAATGCATCATGTCCCTTCTAAATATTTATTTTCACCCTCTCTAACAATTATTTGGAAACTGGACTCTTATGAATAGAAAAAAAAAACTGGATCTGTCCCTATTTTATTATAGAAGAATCTTCTTTTCTTATTTTCCCCAGTGAACTCACCTACTCTCCTCCTGAGAATCTCATGCAAGTCTTTGCCCTTGAAGGACTCCAGACTTCACTTCTGTTTACTTACATATCATAATCTCCCTGGTGGTCAAATAAGAGGACAGAGGTTGTCTGCCCCATTTTAGAGCTGAGAAAACTGAGGCTCAGTAAGGAAGGACAGTTTGCTGCTAGTGATTCAGGAACTGAACAGTGGGACTGGGTGGACTCAACCTCATTAGCAAGGTGTTTTGCACATATCATCTCTTTTTATGCACACAACAGCCCTAGGAGATAGGTGCTAATGAAGACTGCTCATTTCCTGCCTTCCTGAGTCCCATAAAAAACCCCTTAGGTCTGGGTGTCAACTAGATAATACTTTTTTCTCTGCGTTAAAATTCATCCCTGAGCAGCCACTGCTCCAGTAATAATCCCTGAACAGAGGATATTGTCCAGACTCCTAGTTTCATTGTCACTGAGAATAGAACACACTTCCGTTTTGATATCAGAGAGAGCAAATGCAACATATGCCAACCACTCTGAAGCAGGAGCTTTTGAGATGCAGATGCATGTCTATGGGAGCCTTACATGCCTGTCTCTTCGTGCAATTGTGTTTTTAGAAACCTATGCATTAGAATATAAAGGACCAACATATTTAATAGAACTCAACATAAGTGGAAGCATTTCAAGAATTTCCAGAATCTACCCATTCATAATGCCATTTCAATACTTTTAAAGGGCCATATTTCCATCTGCACGAGAACTTCTTCCTTAGATGCAAATCACAAATCCCTCAAGTCTTAGTAAATGGAGACATTAGGGGATATGATCCCCAAATTCTTAAAACCTAGTATTCAGTGAGAGCTAGGGTGATGCCATGGAAAGATCTCGAGACATGGTGTCAGGAGAGACCTAGGTTCCTTCGGGACAATGACCATGTCTTCCACCTCTCTGAATCCTTAGAGTCCAGCATAAAACTACACATAGTAGACACTTAATAAATGCTTGTCTAGGTAGGTTGAATGCATATTCTCTCTGATATTGGACCACAGGAAAATCACTCAACCTATCTGAACTCATAGCCTCACTTTCTAAAGACAGACATATCATGCCTATATGTAATAACTACCATGGTCTTGTGAAGAGGATCAAATGTGATGATGTATGGAAATAACTTTATACATCTTAGAGCACTATATTGGTGTCAGCTATGATTATCATTGATCCAGCTGTCCCAAGAAGACTTTTACATGGCAGACACAAGAAACCGTACTTGACAGCATTACAACCTTAGTGAGACTTGACAAAATTTCCACATCATTGATATGGCCTTCAAGTTCTGAGGGCCGCTCGTACAGATGGTGAAGCATAAGCTCCAGACCTTACTGGAAGATTTGTTGTTATTATTTGGAATAATAATAACAAGCAGAAGCAAAAGAATCAAGAGGAGAATGGGGTGGCTAGGTGGTACAGTGAATAAAGCACTGGCCCTGGAGTCAGGAGGACCTGAGTTTAAATGCAGCCTCAAACACTTGACACATTTACTGGCTATGTGACTTTGGGCAAGTCACTTAACCCCAGTTGTCTTCAAAAAAAAAAAAAGCAAAAAGATTTTAATTTTAAAAAAAGGAATCAAGAGGAGAGGAATAGGAAAAATAATCTCTCCCTTGAAAAATTAATGCTATTTGCATGTCTCCAGCATGTCCAATAGGAGGTTAGTGATAATTATACTAATAATAGAATTAATGTAGCATGATAATTTCAAAGTGATTCAGTTATATTATCTCACTTTATCCTCCCAGCTACCCCGGGAGATATGTGATATTATTATCCCCATTTTAAAGATGGGAAAACTGAGACACATAGAAGTCTAAGTGACTTTCCCAGTCACACTGCCAATAAGCTAGGCAAGATTGGAACTCACATCTTCCCAACTCCAAGTCTCACATTCACCTAGCTATCTATGGAATGAATTTGAAATTTTTTTTTCCAACAGTAAAGATGAATTGACAACAATCTGTCTATGCTCTCTGGCTTGGTCTCCTCCTTTGTGACCAGTACTGACATCTATCAGAAGTAGCCATGTTGCTAGTTCCTTAATGACTCTTTCCATTGTGCATTGTCCCCTTGTAGGTAAGGGTTATCATTCCCATTTCATAAACTGAGGGCTTGATATATTGTACCCAAGTGCCTTAAAATAAGTGACTCATCCTTAGCAAGTCTGTCCAGAGCTAGATGAGATCATGGTTTTCCTGCCTCCCAACTCCTCACTTTCTTAATCCTAGCCTTCACTAAAACCTAGCCATTAATCCTCCAGGTTTCCTTCCCCATTACATGCAAGTGAGGCCAGAGGAACAGGAAAAGGTTAATAGGAGGAGTATCATGACTGCTCTTGAACTGAGAGCATTTGGGGGAGAGAATGAAAAGTGAAGACACCTTTGAGATCGTATGTCCTAACAATCCTGAATGTCACAAGATGGGGCTTTCAAGATTGGAAGGGAAGCTGTTGGAAAATCTTAGCAGGAGCTACTAATTAATAATTTTTTAAGATTTCTTTTCAGTTGCTCATATCTTCCCAAACCCATACCCTGTGACCATACGCCCACATTGTTCGTGGTTTATGAGTCTATGAAATGAATGTGTGTTTTAAAAGCCTGCAGCACTTCCATCTCTAGACTCTAGAGTCTAAAAAGAATGCCACAACCACAGTTTGAACAGAGCACTGCCCAGTACCCAGCTGATAAGGGAGGGAGGACAGAATCAAATTGGTGAGTAGTGAATGGGTAATAGAAACAGGATACAAGGTAATTCGACCTCAGAAGATAGCCCTCACTACTGGAACTAGGCACTGGTCCCAATGTGATCAAGACTTTCTGTCAATTTCACAAGGCACCATCAGGTTTTTAAGAAGTGATCAGGATCCCACATTCCCTGCAAACAGGTTGCCGTTGGTGACAGTATAGAGACTTCCTAAGGAAGAGAAAAGAAAGCAGCTGGGAAACCTTCAATTCTGTGAAACAAAAATCTATAGTGACATGACATAGACACATAACGAGTTAGCCACAAAGGTAAGATTCTGATTCAGATTCTGATTCTCTTTCATTTTAGTCTGATGCATAATGGGAAGATCACTGGGCCTGAGCCTAGGGAATTTGACTTTGAATCCCATTTCTGACACTTCCGAGGCATGAAATGACTGAGTAAATCATTTAATCTCTCTCACTTTCCTTGTCAGTAAAAACAAACGATAAAAATTCACATTCATATAGATCATTTCCTAGTATGTTACCATGGCTTAATGAATAGAGAGCAAGATGACAAGCCAGGGAAATCTGAATTCTACTCCAATCTCTGAAATATACTGGCCATGTGACTCTGACCTCTCAGTTCTCTAGCTTCAAAGCTTCAAAGAAGATGCACACATTTACTGGTAGGACTTTCCTCACCTAAGAATACCCAGTGCCGTTGAAATCATAGGTCCAGTCCCAATACCATTCACATGATGCATACAGGTTTCCAAAAGGTTTTCCTCACAGCTCCCTCCTACATAAATAGGACAGAACTAAGTATCCCATGATTGTGTCCCCCTACCTCATGAGCTTGTGAAGTAAGTGCAAAAAGTGGAAAGTTTTATATAAATGTGCATTATTAATAATCCCAAGCAATGAGACAACTAAGACTTGTAACTCAAAATATCTTTGCATAGGTGCATACACTAATCAATTCAGCTTGATGAACTTTGCCCAAGAGATCGACATTGGCACACATTAAATATCTGTGTTCACATATCTATAAGTACATTTAGATGTATGTGCCCAGAGCATTCGGTCCTCTTTGAAAGTGAATGCTGCTTACATTGGTTTGTTTATGGAATGGAAGACTAAAATCAGTTCTTGGGAAGGGACCGTATGTCCTAGAGGTAAGGGAAGAAAGAGAAGCAAAAAGGTTAGAAAACAAATGGAAAGTGACACATCTTTCCCATTTCCTTCTATAGACAGGTATGAACATTACGATTCACTTGAAAATCATTTCATTACTCCATGTCTAACATACCACCAGTGTCACAACCCTGAGTCTTTTTTTTCCTACACACTCATTATAGTAACAATACTAATATATGAGAGGCACTGTGAGGTATTGAAAAAAGGGAAAGCATTAAACTTAATAAATTCTGGGTTTAAGCCTCATCAATGACAAATGTTAACAGTTCACATAAATTTACATCCCATTTTTATGAAGGGGTTTTTGTCCTAGATGATCTTTCAAGTCTTTCAAAAATATGAAACCCATAATCATAAATTGATCAAATAAAAAATATTTCCTCCAAGCCTCAAGAATATCTATTCTTATGTGAAATCTCAAGTGGAAAAATAAAACTGAGAACTATAGCCCAGCTTTCAGACCACAGAAAGTAGGTAAGGAAATTCTCCTCCTTTAGCTGTTGACCCATATTCAGAGTTTCCAACTTAGCAGAAGACCACCTACTGTTCAGAACAATCCTGATATCAGGAAACTAAAAACTAGAAACAAAATGGGTGCCCAATGATTGGGTAATGACTGATTGGGAAAATAGCTGTGATATATAAAGATGCTGGAAAATCATTGTTCCACGAGAAATGAATATGAGGAATTCAGAGAAACATGGGAAGACTTTTGTAGACTGATACAGAATGAAGTAAGAAGAACAAAGGAACAATAAACACAACCACTGTGATAAAAATAACCAGCCTTGATCATCACAGAACCGAAGATGAAGTACCCGTTCTTCCTTTTGAATTAGAGGGAGAGAACCATGAGTGCAGAATGTTATATACATTGTCAGAGTCAGTCATTGTGGCAGTGGGTTTTGTTTAGTGTTTTTGTTAGTGGTTTCATATTTATTGCAATGAACAATTCAAAAGATGGGCAAAGAGCATTGGGTTAGGAGTGAGGTATGTCTAGTAAAAACTATAAGATTAGAAAAATTATATGAATAAAACCTAATCTTTAAAAAAAAATAACCATTGCCCATTACTCTAGGGGTGAGGGGGGAGGAAGCAAGTAACTATACATGTCAAAATAATGACATGGCATCTTTTAGTACTTATATAAGTTCTTTATCAAAAGCTTTTTCTGCATCTGATATCAAGTGATTTTTATGGTTTTGTTGTTAATATAGTCTATTATGCTCATAGTTTTCCTAATATTGAACCAACCTTACATCCCTGGTATATATTCTATCTGGTAATAAAGTATAGTTTTATAATGTGTTGCTATACTCTACTAACACTGCATTTCAAATGTTTGCATCTATATTCATTAGGAGTATTAAACTATAATGTTCTTTCTCTGATATGTCTCTCCTTGATTTAGGTCTCAAGATTACATTTAATATTTTTTTTAAAAATTTACATGCAACTGGGAAATAAGATATATAGTCACTCGGGTATAGAAATCTATCTTGCCCTACTAGAAAGTTGGGGTTGGGAAAGGGGGAGGATATAAGAGAAAATAGATTGGGGAAACAGGTATTTAGTAGGCTTGCTATTTTGGGTTTGGGGCAGGGGAAAGATGGGGAGAAAAATTTGTAACAAAATATTGTGGGAATGAATATTAAAAACCAAAAATAAATAAATTGGGATAAAACAAGATCACATTTAAATGTTAAAAAAGAATTTGATAGAAAATCTTTTCTTATGTTTGTAAACAGTTTGATATTAGCATTAATAGTTTTCAAATAATGGAATTGTCTTGTAAATCTTGTCAGGTTCCTTGATGATAAAGGTCAGACTATTTTAGCGGTAAATAGGCAGTGTATATTGGTGATAGTTAATTACATTGCATAAACTAGCTACTTATCTTTTAAAAAATATTTAGAATGAGACTAATCATAGATTCATGGAATTGTAAAGTTGAAGGAGACCTTAAAGATAATCTGATCTAATCCCCATTATAGAGGTGAGGAAATTGAAACCCTGATTCTCATTTTCCCCCTCCATAAAATGAGAGATTGTACCAGATGACTTTAACGTTCTTTCCAGCTAAAAGTTTATGATCCTTTGTGGTATAGATTAACTTGTTGGAGGTCATACACCTAGAGAGTGATTGATTTTTGCACCTGTCTTCCCCTTCCTGCAGGAAATTTGGACACTGTCCATGAGATGCTCTAATCTCATAGATAAATTTTGCCTTTTCTTGCCCCAAGTCAAGCATCCAGGTTTCCTACCTCCACAAAATGAACCAACCCATGGCCAACCCCCTTCTTTAACTCTCTTCTCTGCCTATATGTCCCTTGGTTGTAAAGACCTAGCTGTTGTGTCAATGTATCCTCAGTGCTTAGCACAGTGAGTGTTTAATAAACTTGCTTTCTCTCTTGTTATATAGCTATCTTGGACTAGAACCAGCTTTCCTGACTCTTAGTTCAATGTTCTTTCCACTCTGACTCTTTCACTTCCAATGTGTAGCCATAGACATTAGCGGGGATTTGTTCATATTCATATGGACTAGATCTATAGATGATGCTGTGGAGCAATTTGCTTAACCTCACTCATTCCATTTCCTCGTCTGGAAAATGTGGCTAATGCTTGCATTGTCTACCTCATAAAAGAGGGATGAATAAAACTCTTTGTAAACCTTGAAGCAGTGCGGAAGTATGAGCTGATAGCATTGCTTCTCATTTATCGTATTATGAAACTGGTTCGCGTTATAATAAATAGTAGTCTTCATTTTTTCTGCCACTGGTTTAACTAGTTCCCTGCTTTCTCTTAAAGATAAACTTCTTCTTTTTCCAATACCATAATCTTATCCAGGTTATTCTGAATAAACAAAAAGATCATTCTGAAGAATAAATATTTTCTAACCACAATTCTAACATCAATAAGCTGAATAATTTAAATAGAGTATCTTCAGGGTCATAGTAAGGAAAATACAATCTGATCAGTTTGTGTGAATACAGACACTTTATTTCCTTTGAAGGCCAGAAGGAAACACAAGATGCTAATAAAAATCACTATTTTACAGCATTTTTAGGTTTTCAAAGCACTTAACATATATTCTCTCCTTTGTTTTTTGTAGTAACCCTGCTAGGTAAATTCTATTGGTATTGCCCCCCTTTGATAGATGAGAAAATGAAGACTTAGCAAAGTCACATGACTTGACCAGTGTGACAGTAGGATTCTGAGTCAACACTTCAGCCCAGGTCTTCCCCATTCCAAGTCAATCACTCTATCAGATCCAGAGGTGGAGAACTTGCAACCTTGGGGCCACATGTGACCTTCTAGGTCCTTGGGTATGACCTTTTGACTGAGTCCAAGTTTTACAGAATAAACCCTTTTATTAAAGGAATCTGTTCCTTGAATTTTGGATTCAGTCAAAGGGCCACACTTGAGGACCTAGAGGGTCATAGGTAGCCTTGAGACCACAGGTTCCCAACCCCTGCTATCCAATCCATCACACACCTAGAAAGATGGTGTCAACCCAGACTCAATAATATCATTGTTCGCTGGCACTGAGGCTGTTGGCCTGGTTGTTTTCCTCATGGTGGTTCTCCTATCCACAGAATTCATGACATTTTTTACCCAATTGGCCTCGGGATCAGCACAGATTTTGAATCCCTTGCGGGTGATAAAACTAAAATGGAATGAAAAGAAAGAAATTGTTAGTCTTCTTGTCATTCTATCAGGCCAAGGGTTCAGTTCAGAATGAATACAAGTTGCTTCTCATGGATTACTTTTGGGGAAGAGTGGACGGCCCATCCTTTGAGGAGGGAAAGGAGGGGGAAAACCTGAGATTCAGAGAGGTAAAAGCACATGCTCACTTTGTTGAGTCTAATGGGAAGCAGAGTTGGATGATGAACCTAAATCTTCTCATTCTGAGACCAATGTGCCTTCCACTATACCACACTGCCTCTCATGGGGCAGGCCATAGGATACATGGGGGTGGGGGCCAAGGTGATAGATAAATATACATGTATACACAATGTATATCACATACATGTAATACATATGTTTACCCTTAAGTGCTTTGCCCATAAGAGGTTCTCAATAAATATGCATAGAATAGTTAAATAAAATAGATAAATAACTATTTATACGAATAACTATGGATAGATTATGAAATGGATATTATAGAATGGATTCTATGGAAATTATAATGGAATCGAAATTCTGTGATGGAAGTTATAGAATAGATAAATAAAAGTAAAGTGAGGGAGGGGTAGGTGGCACAGTGAATAGAGCACTGGCCCCGGGCTCAGGAGGACCTGATTTCAAATCCAGTCTCAGACACTTAACACACACAAAAAAATTAGCCATGTGACCTTGGGCAGGTCACTTAACCCCCAATTGCCCAACCTTCCACCTCCAAAAAAAAAATAGCAAAAAAATAAAGAATAGAAGTAAAGTGTTAAGAATTATGAATGAATTGCTGTGTGTCTACCTAAGAATCTTTGCCTTATTTCTCAGTGTCTATAAGGATTTCCCCCTCATTCTTTGGTGAAATGGGAGTTTCCTTCATCTAACTCCTAATCTAACTTAAAATAAATATTAGAAATACCTATTGGCCAAAATGATGCCTTTGAACATGAGAAAAGGATTGTTGGCAATAAGTACATTAAAGTCAATATCGAGGTACATTATCTCACTGTAGGTTTGCCAGCATCCAAAGGCCTCACATAAAAAGGGCCATGTATGTGAATTATGATGTGGGATTCCCAGGCATGAGTCCATTTTTTATCGCTAAGGCTTACAGAGTCACTGGTTTGAGACCAGGAGGTAACTTAGAGATCAGCTGTTCAAACCCTCATCATTTTACAAATCAGAAAACTAAGGACCAAAAACAAGGAAGAGATTTGCTCCAGGCCTCAAAGATGGTCATTTGCAGAGCTGGGAATTGAACTCAGATGTTCAGACTGAAAGTCCAGCAACCATTTCTCCACACTATGTTGCTAACTTTATAAGCTGCAAAGGGCATTTTCCTAGCTGACATGATACAATATTCCTATTAGGCAAGAAACCTGAGAATCTCTTCAAGTTTTTGTGGTTTTTCAACTCTCTACAATAGGGACAGAGTTAATATGAATCAATAAGAACAAATTCCCACTATGCACTTGGAGGGAGATTGATTGAAGGAATGGGAGAAAGGGACCATTCAAAATAAGGCATTTGTTCCCAAGGATCATTTCTTATAAAAAGGGAGTCACTTTATGGTCTCCTTGGAAGCTGATGCCTATATCAACTCACATCACTGCTCTCATGGGGCCCTCTTCAATGGCATAGCTCTTCACTCTCTTGCTTTGTAGGGGCTGGCTCCAGCTCACACAAAAACTCTTTTTTATGACTTCAGTTCCAACACCTATTAAAAAATAGAATTTTTTAAGAAGAAAAAAATAATCATATCTCCCACAATTATCTCATCAAAAGAAAAGGAAATTTTATCTGTTGAATTGATGTAATTCAGACTCATCAAATGATCAGCAAGCATTTATTAAGCAATGCTATATGGCAGGCAATGTGGTATACACTGGAATTACAAAGACAAAAATGAAGCACAAGTTAATCTTTCACATTGCAGGAACATTGATATTGAGGATAAAGATAAGCCTACTTCCATCTCCATGACTACTAAGGATAAAATAGTAGCTTCTGAAATATTTCAAAGCAAAGTTCAAGGATGCCTCAGAACTCTAAATATAGCATATAATCCCCTCCATGATGCTGCCTCTGCATTAGATTGTAATCTCCTTGAAAGTAAGGTCTTTGCCCTCTCTCTCTTATTTACCTCCTAATTCCATTTACACAATTGAGACTGGCCTTCAGGTTAAACAGAATTAGACTTGGACAGGTTTGAAAGACTCCCTAGGGGCAGCTAGGTAGTGTAGTGAACAGAGCATTGGCTCTGGAGTCAGGAGGATCTGAGCTCAAATACCACCTCAGACACTTAACACAAAAACTAGCCGTGTGACCTTGGGCAAGTCACTTAACCCCAACTGCCTGCCCTCCAAAAAGCAAAAATACATACATATATATGAAAAAAGAAAGATTCCCTAGTCCTACCTCCTCATTTAATAGATAAGGAAAATCAAGTTTTCTGGACCTCAGTTTCCAGATTTAATGGGTGAGTTTTCCAAGGTCATAACCAGAGAACTGTGACATCCTTGAACTTTGCTTAGGATGTTTTAGAATCAACTATTTTGTCCTTAGTAGTCATAGAGATAGAAATGTGATTATTATTATTATCCCCAATATCAATTTTTCTGCTTTGTTAATGATAAACCCCTTATAAAGGATAAATTCATTTTTTCTTTGTGTCACTGGTAACTACCACCTTGCCTGGCATATAGCATTGCTTAATAAATGCTTACTGATGGTCTGACAATATCAGTTCAACAGACAAAATTTTCTTTTAAGTTAATTTAATACTTGTACCTGTGGCATTTGTAGCAAAGTTAGGATTTGAGCCCAGGTCCTGTGATTTCAAATCTGGTATTTTGTTCATAAAGTAGATCCATTTTAATGATTAATATAAGATAATAATCTGAGCAAAAGAGGTCACTATAGTTAGAAATCCTTTTTTGTTGTTCTTGTTGGTCATTCCAGTTGTTTTCCAACTCTTCATGACCCTATTTGGGGTTTTCTTGGCAAAGATACTGAAGTGGTTTGCCATTTCCTTCCCCAACTCATTTTACAGAGAAAGAAACTGAGGCAAATAGTGTTAAGTGACTTGCCCAGGGTCACACAGCTAGCAAGTGTCTGAAGCCAGATTTGAACTCACAAAGAAGAGTCTTTCTGACTCTAGGCCTGGTACTCTATCCACTGCACCACCTAACTGCCCCTAGAAGGCTTTAAACTAAAGAGTTACAATGAAGATTAGCACGATTTCCTTAGAGATCAAGATTATACAGCAGAAATAGAAAGAGACTTAAGAATAGTGGGACTTAAACCAAATTTTTCAGTGTTAGTATCCATTGTTTTCCTCCCCTGCCATAGGCATCTGCCATGATTTCAAAGTGGCAGGACCATTTAATATGTAACAGTGGTTAATGATTTTCCAACACTTGGTGGAAAGTGTTGCTGATTCTGGAAGGCTGTTCTTTAAGATGGAGCTAAACATAATCTATCCTCATCCTACCTCCACATATCTCTCTACCCTCTCTTTTCAACACTCCCCATACCCTTCCTGAACTTTCTCTTTTCTCATCTCTGCCAATTTATTTTGAACTTTTTCTGAACTCAATGAAAGAAAAATCTGACCTTTCATCTCTGTATTACTTTAGAAGAATCCTCTTTTCTTACTCTCCCCAGTGAAGTAACCTATTGCTCTTCCTAAGACCCTCAGAATTGAACAGGATGCATAACTATACTGCCTTTTCCCCCTGAAGCCCTTCTGGCTTTTCAGCTCTTTCAACCCACTTAAATATCTTGAGTTCTGTGAAAGTTCAATCACAGCAGGAATTGGCTTCCCCAACTGGGAAACTGAAGACCAGGGAGGAGAAGAAGCATGTTGCTGGTCATTCAGAAAGTGAGCAGCAGAAATGGATGGACCCAACTGGGTCTAATAAAAACAAACATGAGCACTATTTCCTGCCTCCATGGAGACTCATCAAATGATTCAGATCTGGACATCAACCAGATAACACATTCTACTTTGTGCAAAATTTCTGCCCAGAACAACAACTGGTTATTGTTGGATATAGGATATTGGCCAGAGTCCTAACTACATCATCACTGAGAGCAGAATGTACTTCCATCCCAGGATCAGAGAGGTCAAGTGGAATACACATCAACCACTCTGAAGCAGGAGATCTTGAAGTGTGTGTGTGTGTGTGTGTGTGTGTGTGTGTGCATGTGAAGGCTTACCTATCAATCTCCATGTGCAATTATAGCTTTAGGAATCTGCACATAAAGTGCCAATGCATTCATTAGAATTCATCATAAGTATAACCTTTTCAAAAATTCCCAGTGTATCTCTAATAATGATATTTTTTTCTTACTTCCAAAGATTCATTTTCCATCTGTATGTGTGTTCTCCCTCCTCTGATGCAGATGGACTTAGTAGATGGAAACATTATTTGTTGTGGTAAAAAAAAACTGTATATATGTGTGTGTGTATGTATATCTATGTATGTATGCATGTATGTATGTATGTATGTATGTATTATATTCTGACCTGGTGGTCAAACTTGATTATGGTATGGTGATGGCATGGAAAGAGATCAAGGCTTTGAGTCAGGAGACAGCAAGGTTCTTTGAGGATAGTGACCATGTCTTATACCTATTTCTATTCCTAGAGCCTACCATAAAACCTTGCATATGATCATTACTTAATGGATGTCAAAGTAAATTTAATTCAAACTCTACCTCTGACATATATTATTTGTGTAGTCATAGGAAAATTGCATAATTTCTCCCAGCCTCATAGCTTCACTTCTAAAGATGGAAATATTAAAGCTTACATATAGCATTGACCTCCAAGGGTTATTATGAGGATTAATTGTGATGGCATTTTCAAAGAAATCTATAAACTCTAATGTGCTATGTCAGTGTCAGCCATTATTACTGTTGATCCATTTTTCCTAGGCAGACCCTTACATGGCAGACACATTAGCCCATACTGGCAGTCTTGACAGCTTAGTAAGACTTGACAAGATTTCAGCACCATTGGTATAGCCTTCAGGTTCTGAGTGTTACACAGTGAAGCATCAGCCTTAGACCTTACTGGCAGATTCATCAATAATAACAGCAAGATAGAAGTGGATAAAAAAAGAAAGAAGGAAGATAATCTGCATTGGAAAAATTAGTACTGCCTAGTTGACGATAAGACCTCTAAATCAAGAGTATAATAATAATTATGGTAATAATAGCTAATGTTAACATAGGAAAATGATATTTTCATATATATATATATATGTGGTTGGGTATCTATTTTACATATGGTAAAATTGAGGCATATTGAAACTTAAGTGACTTACCCAGGATCACATAGATAGGAAGTTAAGAAGGATTTGAACTTAGTTCTTCATGACTCTAATGGGTCAAGCACACTATCTCCAATATCATCTAACTGGCTAGGACATGAACTTGAAATTATTTTTCCAGAAGTGAAGATGTATTGGCAGTAATCCATCCATGCTCTGTAGTATGGTTCCTCCTTATAACCAGGAAAGATGTCTGCAAGAAGTGATCTTAGTTGCCAGTTGTTGCTAGTTCTTTAATGACTTTCTTTCCATTGTATCTATCATCTCGTGCATTGTCACCAAGCGTCTTGCAGGCAATACTCTTCATTCCCATTTCATAGAATGGGGAAACTGAGATATCATCCCTAAGTGCCTTACAATGAGGGTTTTATTCCTAGCAAGTCTGGTCAGAACTAGATGGGAGTACTGCTTTCCTGCTTCCCAGTTCTACGTTTCCTGTAATTCCACCTTTTATCAAACCCTAAAAATTAATTTCTCAGCTTACCTTCCACCATGTATGCCGTGGGACCACAGAAACAGATAAGAGCCAACACAAAGATCTTCATGTTTGCTGTTGGACTGAGGGTGTTTGGAGAAAAGAACAAAGAGTAAAGACACTTTAAAGCTTTTACACCCTGACAATGGTCAGTGGATTTCCTGTCATGAGACCAGATTATTGAAGTAGAAGAAAGGTTGCTGGAAAGTCTTTGCTGAAGCTACTAATTTTTTTATTTAAAAAAAATTCCCCAGGTCTAGAGGTGATTACAAAAATTAAGCTACTGCCACAAAAAAGCACAGGCAAAGGAGAAAGAATCCAACCACAGAAAGATATTATGGGAATAGAAATGACCAGGATCAGAGGAGGATATTGAAGTAAAGAAACCACCAAACAGTAACATCAAATGGTCATTGGCCAAAAAAGAATTCATAGAAGATCTTTAAAAATATTTTAATAATGACAGAGTTGGAGGAAAAACTAAAAAAAAAAGAATAAGAACAATCCAAGAAAAACAAGAAGAGTGTAAAAGGAAAGTCAACCAATTAGAAAAAGAGATCCAGAACCTTAAGGAAGAAAATGGCACCTTGAAAATTAGAATTGGGCAAAGTGAAGCCAGTGAAATTAAAAGAGATCAAGAAATAATTAAACAAAATATGGATAATGAAAAATAGAAAAGAAAGTAAAACATAAGAAAAACAACAGATTTGGATAATAGATCAAATATAGGAAAATAGATCAAGAGAAAATATAAAAATAATCAGACTAAGTGAATGGTATGATCTAAAAAAAGGACAATACAATAATATAATATACAATTATTGATACAATAATATAAGAAATAATTAAAGAAATTTGCCCTGAAGCATTGGGCAGAGTTGGAGGAATAGGGGGAAAAAAATCAATCAATTACCATTTAAAAGCCATCCTATGAGGAAAACTCAAAGGAAAATCACAGTCAAATTCCAAAACACCCAGCTTGAGGATAAAATATTAAAAGTATCAAAATTAAAACAATTTAAATATGATGTTGCCACAATTAGAGACATTAAAGGACTGCAGATCTTGAAACACAACATATCAAAGAACAAAAGAACTGGGACTCTGGCTGAAAATATCATACCCTGAAAAGTTAAATATTATCCTGAATGGGAAAAAAATGGACATTTGATAAACTCTCAGACTTTCAAGACTTTGCTAAAAAAAATACTGAACTTAATAGAAGATTTGATATACAAGAAGCAAGAGAAATATAAGACACATACTAAAGACTGATCATAAGGGATTCAAGGACAGACTGTTTACTTTTTACATAGGTAAAAATGTATGTCTAAAATTCTTATTACTAATTGGGTAGCCCCTAAGAAAGATTGGGGCAGACCTGAGTATGACATGAATTTAAAAAGAAAAACCATTTAGGAGCAGCTAAAAAGAGTAATCATTTTATACAAATGAGGTAGAAGAGGAAGAAGTAATACAGAGGAATTAGAGGAGGAAGAGGACTGGTAATAACCTACTTTCATTGGAATGGGTTCAAGAGGGAACAACACATATGTATGTAGAAGAGTATAAAAGTCTTCCAAACTCAAAAGAAATAAAACGGTAGGGTCATAAGGAGAGGGGAAAGGACAAAGGAGGGATCCTTAGAGGGGAGGCTGAAGGAACAGGTAAAAGGCAGGTATAGAAGGGTGTTTAGATTTGGGGAATGGGAGAATAGGGGAGGGATCATTGAAGGGAGTAGGCAAGTAAGAGGAGGACAAGGTAGTAGGTAGAAGTAAAGGGATTAGAATATGTTTGGGAAAATATATGTCTATATATGCATGTATATATGTATGCATATATTTGTAGCTATAGAGAAGCTTAACTAAACTCTATTGTAGCCTGGGGGGAGGTGGGAGAACAAAGCAAGAAAAGGCACAGCAGAGAACAAAATAAAACTCACAAGGAAGCAAAGATGGTCAAATCTCAGCACAACATGTATTATTTATCATACAGGTTTCCTTGAAATGAAAATTTATCATTTATTGAATTCTATCTTTTGTTCTGCTATGCATATGATATCCTTTTTTTTATTCCTTCCAATTTTGTATTGAAGTTTATGATATGGGTTTGTTTCTTTTCTTTGTTCTGTATTTGTGTCCTGGCATTTGAGTCTAAAAAAATTAAATGAAAAACTAAAAATTAAATTAAATTTAAAAAAATTTTCCTTTGCCCAGTTCTTCCTAACCACATTCTCTGTAGCCTTCCCCTCTACTTTACCAGTGGTTAATATATCTGTGAAACAAAATGGGTGCTTAAAAAGTTTTTATCTCTTCCATCTCCAGTTTCTTGTGTCTAAAGCTCATGCCCCAACCACAGGCTGAACAGATACCAACATCCTGGTGAAAGCAGATGGTTGCCCAAAACCCATTTGTGAAGGATGGAACCAAAATGGCTATAGAGAATGAGCAGTGTTAACAGAATACATGGTAATGCTACCTCCTAGGGCATTCTTAATATCTAGAACTTTGAAAGTAGACTCCATGTGACTGAAACCTTCTGTTCATTTCACAGAGAATCATCAAGTTGAAGAAAGTAAAACAGGGTGCTTAAAATATTAACCCAGAAGAAGAAAATGACTCAAAACATCTCCAAAAAAGCCTTAAAGAAAGCAAAGCTTGGGCACAACACATTCAAATAAAATTCCTAGAAGAAATGAAGCAAAAGTTCATTTCTAAGAGTTTGTAAATAATTTTGTAAATAAAATGAATGTATAGAGGAAATAATTGGGAAAAATGAGAGCTATGAAGGAAAAACTTGGAAAGAAAATTAATAACAGCACAAAACCTATAACCTTACCCAAGCAACAGACTCCTTAAAACTGTAATGGGTTAGATAGAATTAACTGACAAAAAATATTAAATCAAATTCAAAAGACTAAAAAATAGAAGAAAATATTAGGTATCTAATATCAAAAACCTCTCATCTGCAAGTTAGATCAATGAGAGATAATTTAAGAATCACTGAATTACATGAAAGTCATGACCTTCCCCTCCAAAAAAGGAAGAAATTAGTTGTCATATTTTAAGAAATCATAAATTTAAACTGACAAGATCTCTTAGAACTAGAGAGCAAAATAAAAATGGAAAAAAACCTGCTCATTACCTCTAAAAGAAACCCCAAAATGAAAACTTATAGGAATATAATAGTCAAAATTCAGAATTTCAAGGTCAAAAAGGAATGAATAATACAAGAGCTAGAAAACATGCAGTCAAGAAAAGAAAAGAGTTAGCAGTCACCATTTTAAAGTAGTGGAGAATTTGGAACATGCTATTCCAAAAGGGAAAGATATGAGCTTACAACCAAGAATAATACACCCAGTGATATCGAATGTAATCTTACAACAAAAAAAATAGACCTTTAATGATATAGATTTATAAACATTCTTGATGAAAAGACAGAAATTGGGTAGAAACTTTGAAATATGAACATAAGAGTTAAGATAAATATAAAAAGGTATATACAATTGAACAGTCATCAGAAATTTAACAGTGATGTAATGTTTTTATTCTAATAGGGGAAGGTAAGACTCATATACTCTCCAAACCTGACTAGTATCATTGAGGAAGTTTAATAAGACAGAGAACCTGGGAATAATCTTTCTGTCTTTTAATAATCTTAGAATACAGAAAAAGATGGGTAAAATTAAAAAAAACACAACAGGAAGATAAGGAAAGAAAAGTCAAGAGTGTGGGAAATTATCTCACATAACTAGAATATGCAAGTAGAAGACTACAGAAGGTTGAATTGAGTGGGAAGTACTTGAATTTCACTTTTTCTCTGAACCAGTAAGAGGACGGAAGAATGTACATATGTAGAATTGGGTACAGAAATACATTTCATTCAACAGGGGGAAAGGAAATAAAAAGGAGAGGAGATAATAGGAAATGAGAGAAAGAGTAGATTAAGGGAGGGATTAGTCATAAGCAAACCAAACTATACATATGATGAATTGTGAAAAAATGTTTAAAGGGAAGAGGAGGAAAAGACAAAAATTTGTGATTAGGATCTGGACAAGGGAAAGACATCAAAGCTAGAGCACTGATGCTTAGCACACTCTTTGCTTTCTACTCTTCTTTATAAAAAGGGGGGAGTGAAATACAGAAAAGGAACTATGTAAGAGCATAAGATGGAAGCAAATGCAAAATTACTGATCATAACTGTAAGTATGAATGTAGTGAAGTCACTCAAAATAGAAAATGATGGCATAATAGATTAGAAGGAAGAATCTAAAAATATGTTGTCTATGTGAAGCACTCTTAAAACACAAAGATTCAGTCAGAGTTTTAAACTGGGGAAGGAGTGCTAGAACAATACTAAAAGCTAGTATTTCTCATCTAAAAGAGCTACAAATTGCAATCATGAGTTCAGAGAAGGGAATAGCAAAAATAAACTTCATTGGAAGACATAAAAGGTACCTTAGATAATGAACTGATATCAATACAAAATATGCATTCACTGAATGGTATAGCAACTACATGTTTAAATAAAATGTTAAATGGGTCACAAGGAAAATAGAAATTAAAATTATAATAGTTGGACACTTCAATATATCCATTTCAGTACTAGATAAATCTAACTGAAAAAATAAAGCACGAGGAAAGCAATGACTTCAATAGAGTTTTAGAAAAGTTATACATGATAGACTCTGAGCAGTTGGGAACAGAAAAGAGCACACATATTTTTTTTTCTGCTGTGCATCGCAACTTTATAAAAATTGACCATGCATTAGAGTATAAAATTCTCACAAATACACAAAAACAGAAATGCAAACACATCTTTTATGAATCTCAATTCAAAAATATATATTCAAAAAGGAGCCACTGAATAAATAACTAAAAATTAATTGGAGACTTAATGAATACTAAAGAAAGAATGGGAGAAAAAAAACAAATATAAAAACAATAGATTATTTCATTAAGAATAAAAACAATGAGACAATACACAAAAAATTATGGGAAACAATGACAGTAGTTGTTAGGGAAATTTTCATATCTCTAAAAACTTTCCTCAACAAAAGAGAACACAAACAAATTAGTTAATTGAACATTCAGCTAAAAAATTAGCCAAGAAATTTTTAAAAAACAATGAAACATCAAAATAGAAATTCCAAAAATCAAAGAATAGATTTAAAAATTCAAAGCAAAAAAAATTAACAAAGAAAATAAATGTTTTTTGAGGCAGCTAGGTGGCGCAGTGAATAGAGCACCGGCCCTGGAGTCAGGAGGACCTGAGTTCAAATCTGGCCTCAGACACTTAACACAAAAATTAGCCGTGTGACTTTGGGCAAATCACTTAACCCCAACTGCACTCCAAAAAGCAAAAAAGAAAAGAAAAGAAAAGAAATGTTTTTCAATAGTAAAATAGATAAATCATTAACTAATTTTACCTTTTTAAAGGAAGCAGTTACCTTTATCAAAATGTTTAAAGTTGAATTCACAAGTGAGGAATAAGAATGACATTGTTAAAAATTGTTTTCCCCAGGGGCAGAGCCAAGATGGTGGCGTAGAAGCAGCATAGCACTGCAGCTCCCACACAATCACCCTAAAAACTCATAATATGGTATTCTTAACAGATTTTCGAGCTCCAAAACTCTCCAAAATACAGAAAACACATCTGTTGCTGCAGGCAGCTCAGCAAGTGGGGATCTTTGCAGCAGTCTGGGAGCCATGCACCACCAAGCCTGAAATGCAGGCCGGCCAGGCCCCAGGGCATTGGGCAGAGCTGAGTCTTTAGGAGAGCAGCTCAGCTGCACTGGAGGCACAGTTACCACATTTATCAGGCCAGAAGAAAAAAAGGCTAAGAGAAAGGTCAGTGGATTTTGCTAAATTGGGGGGAGTAGAGCAGTCCGGCCAAACTGCTCCCAGGGCAAGGAAGTAGCGGGAGGCGGCTGTGGCAGCAGGAATGACTGAGAGCAGCAGCAGCCTCCACTGGGCTGCTTCAGAGCCCCCAGCCTGCAGATAGCAGGGGGGCTGAGGCGATCAATCGGGGGCAAGGGCTCTTGCGTTGAGCAGCCTGAATTTGGATCATGGTCTCAAGTGGTGGTCCTGGGGTACGCTTTCAGTGAGCCAAAGCTGGGGGAGCCTGAAGCACCCCACGAATAGCTCCGGTAGCTGTGAAGGTCCCAGCAATTTGGGGCAGAACTTTCCCCCTCCAGGAAGCAGAGTTCCACAGAGCTAAAAAAACAAGCAATTAATAGACTGGCCAACATGACGAAAAGGAAGCAAAGTAAGAACAGCAATAAAACTCTAGAATCCTTTTTTGTGGACAAAAATGATCAAAGCATGGAGCAGGAGGAAGACAACAGAGTCAGAACTCCCTCACCAAATGCTTCCAAGACACTGAGAGAATGCCTACTAGCTATGGATCAACTTAGAAAGGACTTTGAAAACCAAATAAGAGAAGTGGAGGAAAAATTGGAAAGAGAAATGAGAATGATGTGAGAAAGTCATGAAAAGAGAGTCAACAACCTGACTG
>CM053593.1:49753180-49770297 GCA_028646575.1 Pseudocheirus occidentalis
GGATGATATTTTAAAAGCTGTAATTAAGAGGTGGGAGAGGAATAGAATAAGAGGAGACAGGGAGAGACAGAATGGGGTTAATCATCTCATATAAAAGAGACAAGGGATAACTGTTACAATGGAGGAGAAGAACAGGAAGGCAAAAGAGAATGGGTCACCCTTACTCTCATTGAATTTGGCTTAGGGAAGGAATGACATACACTCTAAAGTGGGTATCTTGCCCTACAGGAGAGTAGGAGGGATGGGGATGAGAGGGGTGAGGATGGAGGGGAGGGCTGAGTATAGGGGGAGGGATGTTAGAAGCACACACTTCAGTAAAGGGACAGGGATAAAGTAGAGAACAGAACAAGGCAGGGGGTGGGATAGGAATGAGGGAAATATAGTCAGTGTTACACAATATGTTCATTGTGGAGATGTTCTTTGTAACTACACATGTACAGCCTGTATTGAATTATCTGACTTTCCAGTGGGGGTGGGTGACAAAGGAAGAATCGAAAGAATCCAGAATTTAAAGTTCTAAAATCAAAATTTATATATATATAATGATTCTATGATCCTTATAAACAGTGTATCAATGTCCTTTCCACATGTCATTAACAAAAGAGAACACAATGTCACAGACATAGCCTGATGAGAGAAAAGCACAGTAGGAACATTACCTCCCTTGCCTTATTCACTCTGCCCCTCTTAAGGTAACTGTATTGCCTCTTATATTACATTCCTGATTCGTTGTGAGCTTGTAATATGTGCTAAAAAAATTTGTTCAGAACATCTAGCCTTGCCTCCCATCTCATATTTAATTTATTTTAACCAAAATGTAAGATTATCATTTGCTCACATTTGCCCTTTTTGCAGTAGGATCTTTTAAGCAGAAATTTTATTGATTGTTCCCATCAGTATTTTCAACCTATTTGAATTTTATGGACCATCCAAAAAGGTGGAGTAAGAGGAAGCAGTATAGTCCAGTCCCCCTCACCTCCTACCTTTATACCTGTAACTACTACTCAAAGACCTAGAAAAGCATCAGATCGATTCCTGATCTGGAAAGGTAAGTCTAAATAATAAGGATTTATTTTTCCAGTCCAGGTTGGCATAGGTAGATAAAACTTGGGACAGGTACTACATATAGCCTTCTAAATCAGAGATTGAATGAAAGCATAATTGTGTACTTGATGAAAAAGAAGTACCAAATCCATTATAGAAGGACTTGATCAATTATTCAATCAATAAACACTTATTAAGCTCATATTTATTTATTAAGCTCCATATCAATACCCATTCACATCCTTCACTTCCATTTTCCAAACTCAGGTTCCATTCCCTTGATCCTCCACCCCCCGTTCAGTGGAAAATTATTTTTCCCTATGCATGTTTCCCATGGACCTTTCATTTTCATGTAGTGGTAGACTCTGCATGTATAATGAAACTCACATTTGACAAGGGACTTGTCCCTGTATGACTCAAAGAAAAAAAGAATAGACAGCTCCAGCCTCTTCTACCCCAATCCTTCAAGGGAGACTTTGCTGTCAGGAAGGGAAATAAGAGGTTGGATGCAGAGGTCACTAATCTTTCCTCTTCAGAGTGAAAACAGGGTACCATGCTAGAATTATATCTACCTGTTCCCTTAAATATTATTCATCTAGGAGATATGATATGATTGGATTCCATCTAACTTTTGATTGCTTTGTCTTTGGTGGGGGGGAGAAAGGGGAAACCTCAGGCTCTGTATCCAATGCTAGACTCCTTTCCCACCTGCAGTGGCAATGCAATGCTTCTATTGCCCATGATCATGATAAAAATCATGACTTCAAATTCCCCAGGCCTATTAAGGGTCAGGGAAGATCTTAAAATTCCCATTACCATTATACCACCTAATATCAGTTCCACAATAAAAACACATAAAGAATTGGGGGAAAAAAATCTATCTAAACCATAGCAAAACAAAAATTAGAGAAAGTATACATAGCAGGCTATATACAGAGTGAAGAAACTCTCCCATTGGGAAGAAAATGACTGATCTCAACCAAGAAAGAGGGTCCTGGATCTCATCCAAGGAAAAACTCAGGTTTCTACAAGTGGTAAGCTGGAAATAGGGACCTGATGAAGACTACCAGCCCCTCTCATGCCTTACTCATGACTTTATGCCTTTCTAGTCAGTAACCTAAAGTGATTGGCCTCTTCCACCTTCTTTCTCTTGAAAATGTAAGCCAATTGGTCACTATGAGAGGACTCCTGCTTGTAGAATCCCAGACAGGGACTCCCTCTTGAAGAGCACCCCCAAAAACAGGGCCTGACTGAGAACTAAAGCTATGCCTCTCACCAACTCTGCCCCACTCTTTACACAGGGAAGGGCCTTCAACTCCACCAATGGAGAGAGAAAAGCTCATCAATGGGCTTTGGGACAGGAATTACATGCACTTAGCACATTCTTCCCTTTCTCGTGCTTATTTAAATATGTCTCTTCCTCTCCCAATTTCAATTGTAAGCTCTGTGAAAACAGAGATTGTGCCCCATTTCTTTTATGTATCCCCATCATTTATCATAGTGTGATGTGATAGCATACTGTCAGGGGTATGGTATAGTCAACTCTAATCTGTGAGAGCCCCTTGTTAACTTTGCCATGCAAGTATTTACACCTCAGAAATCAGCAACAAATCAGGATTCCATTTGTTATTTTGTTGATTTGTCTAGAGTTCAGAGAGTGTTAATAATTGAGATTAAACTTAAAAGAGTGTGTACATATATTTCCTCCTCTCCCCACTGCACACTTGTTAATATAACCAGCACACCCCTGTACTGCCCAAAAGCATGAGTAGAACTCAACATGAATATAGAAGGCGGCTAGGGAAATAAAGTCATCCCCATCCTAGAGGCAACTAGATGGCACAGTGGATAGAATGTTGAGCCAAGAGTCAGGGAAACCTGAGTTCAAATCCAGCCTCAGACATGTACTAGCTGTGTGACCCTGGGAAAGTCATTTAACCTGTCTGTATCAGTTTCATGGATTGTAAAATGAGGCTGATAATAGCATTTAAGTCCTAGCTTTAGCTTCCTCATCTATAAATTGGAGATAATAAAGTTGTATTGACTTTCTCACAGAGTTGTGAGGAGGAAAATTCTTTGTAAACTAAGTCATGCTATACTTCTACCCATGAGTTGGATGAATGAAGTTGAGTGAGGATGAATGAAATACATAATCTTAAAACAAGCAATGAAATCATCATATTAACTTCCACCTTTTCCATCCATTAGTAAAGTCAGTTACACCTATAAAATATCCCAAAAGCTCTGGGACAGATACATATAAAGAAATATTATCAAGCCAATTTATAAGCCTGCAGATAGAAGCTGAGGTAGAACCAATATAAGGGTCCTGCAGCACCACTGTGCCAGTGATTCTCTTTTAGTATACTGAGGATTCCCCACAGAGTTAAACAGGGTTCAGGAAGTTTAATATAATATTAGCAAACTTGACTTTGTAAGTCCCTAAAACATTCTGTAGATATTTCGATCATTTATTTCCTTTTTAATTTTGGCTAAGACTTTTGATGCCAACACCATCACCTCATTAAATGAGAGTATCATTACTTTTCCTTTACAAATATGGCTCCCATGACAAAATACCCTGCTACAATGATGCATGGGTTGAGGTTGTGGAGGTTCCACCTGAAGTTCTGAAAGAGATCTATGGTTATAGAAAGGTTAAAAGTCTCCCATCTAAACCATACAAACTGTTACTTAGTGCCTAACAACCCACAGTGGCAGCACAAAGGGGTGAGGTCACACCAGAGGAAATGTGACAGATTGTCGATGTTCTCCAAGTCACTTACACATGAAAATGAGCTTACAAATTACAAATGCTTTTAACTCACATTTCTCTGGTATTTGATGGTTAACATAACATCTCCTGATAACACTGTTAGGAAAGCAGTGTCCCTTTTACAGATAAGGAGACTGAGGCTCTGAAAATTAAGTGATTTGCCCATGGTCAGTGATGGAACTTCTGACTCCAAGACCAGACTCCTAAATATGATTGGTTTCATGACTCCTTATTTGATCATACAACCATCTATCGACCAGAAAAATAAGTCATAAAAACCATGTCTCCCTTGAAGAACTTTATGTTCTCAAGTCTCAAAGCTTGTCAGTAAATTCATTGTTGCTAAATGCTTCAGTATTTCCAAAGCATAATGATTTCTTTGGCGTGGGTTCTCTTTCCCACCTATATATTTCACCTCCACCAACCCCATGCCTTTATAAGTTGTAATGGCCAAAAATATCATCAACTAGTAGCCGGTCTTGAAAATGAGCTTCTCCAAATTTAGCTATGCTATCACTTAGATGACAGGAACAGCCTTCTTGCAAAGTCCTCACTCAAAGTCTTTCCAATTTATTAGGACCTGCTACTACTCGCCTCCCACTGGTATACTCTTCAAGAGCCCAGAGTGACCTCCATGCTATGATAAGGCATCTGAAGATGACGTCAACAGAACTTGCCATATGGCCTGAATCTGAAACAAACCCTGAAAAATCTCCATTTTCAAAATTTAATGAATTACTTGAACACTATATTTATGCATCTCCTGTGTCAGTCTAGGTTTGGTACTCTGAGAAATTTTTCAGGAAGAAAACCTTAAACAAATATATTTGTAACTCACAGCCTTGCTAAAAATCAGAAACTGAAGCTAAAGAAAGACACGGAAAATCATTCATCTCAGACGACACTAGCAAACCCAAAAACAATTTTGTCACCTTAACCAGAGTCTACTACTTTACATGAAGACAGAGAGTCCTTTCCCTCTTAGGGCTTTTACTTGATTAGACATTTTTAAAAATTCTACTGCTTCTTTTGCCTCAATTTTAGGGGCCCCAGGAAAAAATGGTTAATTGTTCCATACAAATGTCTTTTCTTCATGCTCTTCCTTCTCTCCTCCTAGATACTTGCTCTTCTCTGGTTTTCATGACCAAGAAGCTTGCCTGCAATGGAAGCCACCACTTCCTCTCTTCTCACTTTCTTCTAAACTCTCTGCAGTATGGCTTCTGACCTCATCAATCAAATGAAACAGGCCTCTGCAAAGTTACCAATTTTCATCAACAAATCTAATGGTGGTATCTCAGTCCTCAACATGATTGACCTATTTGTTTTCTGACACTGTCAATAACTCTCATCTCCTGGACACTCTCTCTAGGTTTCTGTAACACTGATATATCCCAATTCTCTCCTACTTATCTGACTTCTTTCCTAGATCTTCTTCATCATAGAGACTAGCAATAGGGGTTTCTCCCAAGGCTCTGTACTGGGTCTTCTCTTATCTCTCTACACTACTTCACTTGGTGATCTTATCAGCTCTCAGGGATTCAACTATCATCTCTATGCATGGGATTCTCAGATTTATTCATCCAGTGCAAACTTCTCTTATGAGCCCAGTCATAATGGCTTTCCAAATGACTATACGACATCTCAAGCTGGATGCCTCATCAAAACTTAAACTCAACATGCCCAAAACCGAACTAATCATTCCCCCACCCATCCTATCCACCCCCCCCCCCCGCCCCACCAGGACCGGCTCTACTTCCTAACTTTCCTCAGCCAGGCACATAGTCTAGATGTCATCTTCAACTCCACATTCTCTTTTGCCCCTTGTATCCCATTAGTTGTCAGGTCCTCCCATTTCTGCCTTTGTAACGTTTCTTGTACACATCCCATCATCTCCTCTAATACTACCACCAATTGAGATGCAAGCCCTAATCTTCTCACACCTGGGCTATTGTAATAGGCTGCCAGGTGGTCTCCCTGCCTCAAGTCACACTGGACAGCCATCCATTCTCCACTCACTTTTCAAAGTGGTCTTCCTTAAGTACAGGTCTGACAATAGCAACTCCTTAAACAATAAATTCCAGTAGTTTCTTCTTGCCTTCAGGACCAAATGCAAAATCTTTTGTTAGGTTTTTAAAGTCCTTTGTAGCCTTGCCCTTTCCTACCTTTTAGTCCTCTCATAACTTTCCACCTTTTGCATATTCTTCCTATGATTCTGGTCCCCTTGTTCCTCACACAAGACACTCTACCCCTGGATTCTAAGCCTCTTTACTAGATGTCTCCCATGACTGGAATCCCCTCTTCCCTCACCTCCAACATCCTGGCTACTTTCAAAGTCAAGCTAAAATTTCACCTTTTGTAAGAAGCCTTTCTCCTTACTTCTTATTCTTAGTGCTTTCCTTCTGAGATTATCTCCAATTTATCCTATATATGTGTGTGTGTGTGTGTGTGTGTGTTTGTGTGTGTGTATATCTTTTTTGTACATAATTGTTAGTATGTTATCCTCTCCCGTTAGATTGTGAGCTCCCTGAAGGGAGTGACTGTTTCTGTCTTTCTTCCTCCTCCTCCAGTGCTTAGCTCATTGCCTGGCACAAAACAGATGTTTAATGCTTATGGAGTTGTTGGCTTAGCTAATGAAAGATGGCAAGCTTCTGGTGTGTAATTTTAGGTGTAAAGTTGTGCCTTGCTAGATAGTCAATAAGCATTAATGTTTTTCAATCAGGAGAACTTTAAAAACTCTTGTTAAGAGTGGGAGCTATGTCATACAAATGTCATTCCACAGTACTTACAGAATATATACCCTTAGTAATGGAACAATTTTAAAGTAAGGGGCCAAAACTAGTCATGGTCAAATGTCCTAATTTTCAAAAAGGTCAATTCCACACAATACAGAGTAATGAGTTTAAAGTTGATCCTGGCAAAATTCTAAAACATGGTATTAAGTCAATGATTTGTGATTACTTAGGGGGGAAGTGGTGATCACTGGGATAAAATACGAGTTCACTATCCCAAGTCATTATAGACTAGCTTCACTTTCTTTTTGAATAGTTCTGTTAAAATAATAGATCTGTAAAAATAATAAGAAGAATGTCACAAAAAAGCATATCATCAACGACTAAATCAAGGAACATTTACTAAATGGTTATTATTTTCCAGGAACTTATGCTATGTATATAAAAAAGTTAACAACCATCCCTGCCCCTAAAGAATTTATATTCTTCTAAAGAGAAAAACGTAAAAAACAAGCTATATGTGTATACATATACATATATATGGAGAGAGAGAGAGAGAGAGAGAGAGATGGAAGACTATAGCAGGGAAGAGGATCAGAAAAAGTCTCCTATAGCTTATGAATCTTAAAGGAATCCAGTGATTCTAAGAGACAGAGGTGAGGAGGAAATGTATTATAGGCACGGGGGTGAAGCCCGTACAAAGGTGAAGAAATAAGAGATGGAGTGACAGATGTGAGGAAAACAAGTGGGCCAGTGTGGCTATATCATAGAGAAGACAGAAGGGAATACAGGGTAAGAAGGGGGAAGGAAATAGGCATTCACATAGTATAGACCATGTGCCAGGCACTGTGCTAAGGATTTTATAAGTATTAATTCATTTGATCCTTACAACAGCCCTGCAAATTAGGTCCTATTATTATCCCTACTTTATAGTTAAGGAAACTAAATTTGAACAAGATAAAATTATTTGCCCAGGGTCACATAGTGTCAGAGGAAGTATTTGAATTCAGGTTTTCCTGACTTTAGAGTCAGCCCTCTATCTACTATATTTCTTAGTTGCCTTAAGATCAGCTATGTAGGAACAGATAAGGTTATAAAGAGCCATGAATTGAAAACAAAGTAATATAACTGAACTTGAGAGTAATAGGGAACCAATGGAAATTATAAAGTAGAGGTAAGATCTATGCTTCAGAAGAACAACTTTGACGACTGGGTGGAGGATTGATTGGGATGTGGAAGAAATTCTGCAAGGCATTAGAAAAAGATATGGAGCATCCTTGTACATAAAATGACTAAGCTGGATATATCAGAAAATATAAGTAAGATTCACAAATATATTGACAGGTACAAAAACAACTAATAATGTGACATTAGTGATAAATGTAAAGGTATATATTTAGGTTGAAAAACTTGTTTACATTTACACAAGATGAGAAATATAAGGCTAGGGGCCTAGTGAGTAGAGCACCGGCCCTGGAGTCAGGAGGATCTGAGTTCAAATCCAGCCTCAGACACTTGACACTAGCTGTGTGACTTTGGGCAAGTCACTTAACCCCAACTGCCCTCCAAAAAGCAAAATATATATATATATGGCTAGCAAAACTACTTTTAGTTGTCTGGAAGCTAAATATATATGATGTGGCTATCCCAACAGCTAATGAAACCTTAGACTACAGTAAAGGCTATGTAGTATTCAGATCAAGAAAGGTCCACTGAACTTGGGAGCTGGCATTCAGAGAAAACTATTTAGATCTGACCACCATGTTTTATGAGAGAGATTATGTTGGAACAGTGTTGACCAATTATTGTGGAACAGGGATAAGAACATATTGATAACACTTTATATTCCTAAAAAATTTTGTTCAGGTCAAAATTCTATTATGTACTTTTTAGCAGAAAAGAGAAGCCCAAGGTGTATTTGAGACAGGGGTGGGGAGTGTTGGTGATTTATGGTCCTACAATGGGAGGGGATTAAATCTCTGACTAGAAACTAAGAAAACGCGTCCAGTCTCTATTAGCCATTGACGTGTCTTTCACATCAGCTCACCAGAGTGAGAAAATAAGGAATAGGTGAAACTATGAGCTGGTTGTGGACTTAGCCTACATTCAAATTTTGTCATTTCTCCTTATCAGTTGTGCTACTCACAAGTCACTTGGTCACTTCAAGGACTTTGTTTCATCTTCTAGAAAATGGGGAAGGCAAATGTGAAGACCTCCAATATGCTTATGAGACTGTTGTGATAATCAAAGGAAATAGTAAATACAAATAGGAACACTATGCAAATATGACATATTATTATTTCTGGAATTTTGCATGGAAGCCAGAATAGCAGGTTACTAAGTTTAGCCTCAATGCAAAACGTTCATGAATTACTTCAAACCACAGAGAAAGTAACTGATCCTTTGGATTTCCTCCATTTGTTCTGACTCCTTGGTACACTTCCTTGATGTGTTTCACTGCTGCATCTATCTCTTGAATCACTGAGAATGTAAACTCTTTGGTCTAGAGACCCAGTCTGCTCTCTTTAAACTTAATATCTTTTCTATAGCAGAGTAAAAGACTTCTTCTGTGCAAGGACTGAGAAATGGCTAGAAAGAGAGCTGGAAAAAAAAAGAAAAAAAGAGAGAGCTGGAGGAAAAGAGAGGTGGTGGGTAGACCAAATGGCACACCTAAGTGATCTGATCTTCACTTCTGTAATCTAGGGATTTTAAGCATCTATTTTTATCCAGGGTTCATGAACTTTTTTAAAAGCATGCAAAGAGGAGTGGCTGGGTGGTGCAGTGAATAGAACACTGGCTCTGAAGTCAGGAGGACCTGAGTTCAAATCTAGCCTCAGAAATGTAACACAAAAAACTAGCTGTTTGACCATGGGCAAGTCACTTAACCCCAATTGCCTTGCTTTCCCCCTCCAAAAAAAAAGCCTGTAAATAACTATTACAATATATTTGATTCCCTTTGTAATTCTGTGTATTTTATTTTTTTTGCATTTAAAAAACTATTCTGAGAAGAGATCCTAAGACTTTACCAGACTTCCATTAAAAAAAATGTTAGGTGCCCTTGCTTCACACACACACACAGACACACACACATCCCACTCCTTTATCCAAAACTGATTCTCAACTAAGACTGAAAAGAGTAGACTACAGTATTCCTTTTAAGCAGAGGTAATTGATAGGTGGTTCCTCAGAGGGTTTAACCAGGAGGAATGCTTAAATATAAAAGAACAGAACTCTTAAGAGTTCTAAGAGTCAGTAAGAGGTAAGGGAGACATTTGGTGACAGACTGTCCCTGAATTGCTCAAGTTACATCACTAGGGATGCTATGTACTTTGCCTAAAAGGTCAGTCCTGCTTGCTGAGTTCCTTAATTCCAGAGTCCCCTAAATCTTCAACATGTCTAAAGTTGAATTCTTAGCTCTTCCATAAAGCCTACTCTGAGTTCAAATACCAGCCTTGAGCTCTTTCTAGCCGTGTAAACTCTAGCAAGTCCCTTAAACTCTATTTACCTGTTTCCTCATCTGTAAAATGGAAATAATAATAGTACCTATCTCCCAGCTCTGTTGCAAGGATCAAATGAGATCATCTTGATAAAGTACTTTGTAAATCTGAAATTGCTATAAAAATGTTAGCTATTATTATTATTCCCATTCTATAGATGATAAAAACTAAGGCTCAGTGATTTGCCCAAAGCCACAGAGCTAATGTCAGATATCGGATCTGAACCCAGACATTAGAATGTGAGTTTTTTTAGGGAGGGGATGATTTTTGCCTTTTTGTTTGTTTGTTTGTTTGTTTGTATATCCAGCCCTTAGTACAATTCCTGGTATATAGGAAGTGTTTAAAATGCATGTTGGTGATGATTTCTTAGGTCAATCTTTACACTCTAAATCTAGTGCTCTCATGCTAATTGAACTGACCAGGCTTTAGTCATGGGGGATTATTTTTTTCTGGTACAGGTTAGGACTACGGGGGCAGCCGGAACTCCAGCCTCTCTCCTTTTCTGCTCAGTGCTCTGTCCTTGAAATGGAAGGTTGAGCTTGTCACTCACTAGGCCCTGCAAAATGCTTGTGGTTGACCCTCTTGAAGTACAGGGGTGGGCAGGAAGGCAGAGTAGGGAGGAAACTGTTTCAATTCTGAAACCAATTTTAGGCTGAAAATTCTCCTCAGCCCCCAAGATTCACAGCCATTTGTATCTATGAACCAAAATATATCACTGTATTTTGGGGGACGGAGAACTTTGGTGGTCTCTGACAATGTATGCAGCCCCAATTCAAAAGAGAAATGAAGTTAGGGGATTCCCCTGAAGGGTCAGGTCCCACCACCGGAAGCTGTCCAACCAGCAGACTGGTAATAGTGGCCTGTTGTATTTGGGTGGGACTTAGGGGGAAGTTAGAGCAACTGCACTAGCTGCTCACTATATTGAATGGAAAACCTGATAGCTGTTCCATTCATCATCAAATAGTGCTCATAACGAGTTTTTATGACATTTTTTCACAGCAAGAAGTTTCAGCACATGGCCTCTACTTCTGTATTTTTTGCCCTTTTCCATCAGATCACAGATATAAAGCTTGAAGGCACCTGAAAAATTATTGAATCCAAGTCCTTCACGTTACAAACAAAAAAAATTGAGCCCTCCCAAAAGGTGAAGTGATAGGGCCCAACTCAAACAAGTAATAAGTAGAAAAGCTGGGAATCTATGGTGTACATGTGGCAAAGGGAGGGCTTTTGAATTCCAATACCTCCCCCTGTCATAATACTACCATCAGCACTACAATTGTCTTTCTTTGTATAATTGTTATCCTGCTTCCATTCAGTACCTAGGAAGGACAAATTCATTTCTCAAAGGATACATCCAACCCTCTCTGAAAAGACTTGTGGTGAGATCCTCAAGATGCCTTGAGAAGTAATAGGTTCCCTCTCTTTAACAGTCTTCAAGTAAAGACTGGACAACCATGTCTTGAATATAAAAGAATAGAACTCTTAAGAGTTCTAAGAGTCAGTAAGAGGTAAAGGAGACATTTGGTGACAGACTGTCCCTGAATTCCTCAATTTACATCACTAGGGATGCTATGTACTTTGCCTAAAAGGTCAGTCCTGCTTGCTGAGTTCCCTAATTCCAGAGTCCCCTAAATCTTCAACATGTCTAAAGTTGAATTCTTAGCTCTTCCACAAAGCCTACTCTGAGTTCAAATACCAGCCTTGAGCTCTTTCTAGCTGTGTAAACTCTAGCAAGTCCCTTAAACTCTATTTACCTGTTTCCTCATTTCTAGGTATTTCTAGGATTTCTTTTTTGTATGAATTGGTCTAGATAGCCACTGAGATCCTTTTAGCTCTCAAATGCTATGATTCCATGCATGGATGTGCCCCTAATGGCAAGTATTCTAATGAGGATGATAATAAGAGCTCAGTGAGTGCTCCACCATGGTAGAGAGGTAACCTTGGGGTCTCAAAGACCATACAAGAGGAAACGAGAACTTTCAGATCCCACCAAGGTAGAAAGAATTCCTGGATTTGTTTCTTAATTGCTGCATAACTGTGGATAAGTCCCCTAATCTTTTCAGACCTCAGGTCCTTTCTATATAACGAAGAATGCCTAAGACCAGCCCTAGACTCTGCTTTCATCTGATGCAATGAAATGCTTGGAGCTTGAGAATGCTATCAAACCATGACTTTATTTAAGTTATGAATTAGTGAGTGCAAGGAGTGCAAGTACAAGTGAACAGAGGCTCCATCAGGTCTGAGAAGTCTGTGTAGAATAAGTAGGGGCACCCCTACATAATATTCCCCCTCTGGAAAATAAAAACAGAGAAGGCTAGAGTTTCTGGGTGTTCTGATCAGTATTATTGGGGGGAGGGGTTTCTTTTTCTTTTTTCTCTGAAACTAATCTTTGTTATATGGGATAAATATCTGTAAGAATAGAGAGGTTTATAGAGGAAAAATTTAGGTAATGTAAGGAGCCATCTCCAGTTGTCCTGATCTATATTTAGCCACTGGACCCAGTTGGCTCCAAAGGACATAGTGAGGCTGGTGACTTTGCATAGCCCTCCCTCACTTAAATCCAATTCACTTGCAAGTCATGGCATCATCTTCCGGATGCCATGGTCCTCTTTGAGAACAAAGGACAAACCACAATTCCCACTGTGGATGGCCACTCACCTGAGGATCCTCAGTTAATTTTGTTTTTCAGTCCTGCCCAACTCTTCATGGCCCCGTTTGGGACTTTCTTGACAAAGACACTGGAGTGGTTTGTCATTTCCTTCATCAGCTCATTTTTTCAGATGAGAAAACAGGAAAACAAAATTAAGAGACTTAACCCAGGTCGCTCAACTCATCAGGAAGATGAGCCTTTCTGGATCCAGGCCCACTGATCCAACCGGCTGCCCATGGAGGATCCTTGCCTGAGCCATAGATCATACACTTGGGGAAGAGTGCCCTCACCGGTTCTTGACAGCTGAGTAGCGTTTACCTTGTGCTTACTATTAAGGATTTGGACCAGATGACTTCCAAGTTTCCTTCCAGCTAGAGAGACTGGATCCTACCATACTGTAAGTTTAGAGATATTCTACCATCCTGTAAGTTTAGAGAGGCTTATCACCAGATAAGTGATATTCTTGACCGTAGAAACTTGCAAAAACTGTCGGCCTAGGCATGAAGAGCTTGCAACTTGTGTAAGAGGATGAGAGAATAATAAATTCTTAAAATATTACAATTGAAGTGTTGAAAATATTAGAAAAATGAAATTAAAAGGCTAATGGTGAGGAAGCTTCGATTTTTATGACCCTCGGTGGTGAGATTTGGGGAAATGTGTTCACAAGCACCAACTGGGATGGGGTTTCAATACTCTAAGTGACTAAGAATTTAGGTAAGTTAAATGGTTCTGATTCTTCTGATTTTAAATGTTTTCTACTTTGTTACCATATATAATCAGCTCCATATTATGATAAAACATTAGAGTCGGAATTCAGTGGAAGACACATTAAACAGAAGCAACAATCAAAAAGATATATGATGACAAAATGGTGCTTTTTGCAGAATGGATGATTTCACTAAATATGCAAGACAGAATCCCTCTCTTAGAAAAATATGTTAAAATACATTCCCCAGACATATGCTAAAATGGTATATCTTTAAAAAGAGGTATCATTATTCAGAGCTAGAAGGGACCTCAGTTACATCTAGTCAAGCGTCCTCATTTTACTAATGAAGAAATAGAAGACTGGAGAACTTATTTGGCCAGTGACATACAAATGGTACAGGGAAGATTTGAATCCAGATAATGTCAGTCATAGACATTTATTAAGCACTTACTATAGGCCAGGCATTGTGTGAAACTCTGAGGACACAAAGAAAGGCAAAAGATGTTCTTGGTCCTGAAGGAACTTGTAATCTAATGATAGGATGACCACACACAAGAAGAAAGGGGGGAAAAGTAGGGAGAGGGAAGGAGAAAGTACTCAGCTGGGAGGAGGGGGATGATGGAAGAGTCTAGAACAGTAGTTTTCAACCTTCCTAATACCATGACCCTTTAATAAAGTTCCTCATTTTGTGGTGATCACCAACCATAAAATTATTTTTGCTCCTCCTTCATAATTGTAATTTTGCTATTGTTATGAATCATAATGTAAATATCTTATATGCAGGATGTATTTTCATTGTTACAAATTGAACATAACCAACAGGTTGAGAATCACTGGTCTAGAAGAATAGAGCTGAATTGGAAATGAAGAGATATCTAATGTGGGTTCCCTCTTTAAAGGGAGACTCTATGAGGAGAGGACTTGACCTTCCAATTAGAAGAATATTTAATGTATTTAACTTTAATCAACTTTGCATAAGTTGGACTCGGAATCAAGAAAATCTAAGTTTGCATCGTGTGTCAGATATGTAGCAGTTGCTTAACTCTAAGACACTTAATCTTTCTAAGTCTCAGTTTTCTCATCTGTAAAATGAGATGATCAGACTTGATACCCTCTAAGATTCTATTTATGTCTTTTGTTTTTAATTTTTTTTTGGAGGGCAGTTGGGGTTAAGTGACTTGCCCAAGGTCACACGGCTAGTTTTTGTGTGTGTGTGCTAAGTGTCTGAGACCGGATTTGAACTCAGGTACTCCTGACTCCAGGGCCGGTGCTCTATTCACTGCGCCACCTAGCCGCCCCGGATTCTATTTATGTCAGTCATTACTGTTTTTGTTCATAAGATAATAGAGCTAGAACTGGCAAGGACCTCAAAACCATCAGGTACAGTCCTCTCATTTTACAGATGAGGAGACTGAGGTTCTGGGAAATGAGAAAATTGGAACAAAGACACATAAATAGTCATTGGAAAAGCCAAGATACGAACCCATGTCTTCTGATACTCTGATGAAACTCATGCTCTTTCCACTGAATCACATTTTCTCTCCTACTTTTTGTCATTACCTTTATCTATCTGTCTGTCTGTCTGTCTGTCTATCTATCTATCTATCTATCTCTCTATCTATCTCTATCTAGACAGCTCCACCACCTATTCCCAGATGCCTTGCTTGACCCTCATACTCTTTCTCTCCCAATCTAGAAAGATTTTTAGTAGTGCCACGATAAGAATTGGATCTCCATTGCCCAAGTACCAGCCTAACTTAGGACAAACTCAGTACCCAGTTGGCTTCAGAGTGATGAATTATTCAGCCACAAAAACTTGCAAAGACTGCCCTTGCAGTCCAAGTCCAGAGGGTCACATTTCACATCTCAGTGAAAGGAATTCCCACACCAATGAAATCATGGATCTTTGAGGTTTAGGGTTATTAAATATTACTTCTACAATTCATAATAATAATAGCTCATTTTTATATAATACTCCATGGTTTACAAATATAACTTCTACAGATCGAATAAATAATATATATTCCTTAGACACATAATAAAAATAGCTTACATTTATATAGCATTTTATAGTTTGCAAATCTCTTAAATTTTTCCAGTGAATTCAGAGTCTACTGCAATTAATGAAATAAATCATTGACAAATGTTGCTGAAACCATAGTTATTTTTGTCACCATGTATTTTCTCATAAAACTGACAGAGAATGAGACTATTGGTCTCTAGTTTTTTTTATTATGTATTCTGTCAATCAATAAAATTTTAAGCATTTCTCCCCCCCAAAAAAAGAGGTGTCGTTGATTTGCTAAAATTGAATTATATTACTTTTAAAAAATAGCACATTTGTGATATCCCAAATATGTAGGAACTTACAAGTCTCCTGTGTCAGCATCTGGACCATTAGTTCATCAATCTTCACAATATCCTTGTATGGGAAGTCAGACAGGAGCACAGTTTCAGAGTTAGAGAGGATTTTAAAGATGAGTTTATCCAATTCTTTCATTTTGTGAGTGGAGAAATTGGGACACACAGAAGTTGAGTGATTTACCTTAAGGCCACACAGGTAGTAGATGGCAGAGCTAGGATTTGAGCCCAGACCTGACTTATAAATTGAAAACATTGTCTTTGTTAATAGAATGTAAACTCCTTGAGGGCAAGAACCATTTCATTTTAGTCTTAGATCCCCAGTGACTAGCCATTGCCTTATACAGAGTAGGTTCTTAATAAATGCTTGCTGATTGACTCCAAATCAAACACTTTCTACCATATGAGATCTTACTTATTTATTCATCATTTATTTTGATGGGTACTTATCTTCTTAACACCACCTTCCCCAAATTGAAGAAAAAGAAAATCCTCATAACAAATATACAGAATTATAAAAAAACAAAACAAATTCCTATATTGGTCATGTGCAAAAATATGTCTCTTTCTTCATTTTAAGTTTACTACCTTTCAGCAGAAGATGGATAACACGTTTCGTCTTAAGTCTTCTGAACTTCTGGTGGATCATAGCATTAATCAGGTCCTAACTTTTCTTTATTATGTTGTCATCACTGTATGAATTATTCCCGTACTTCTGCTTAATACACAAGAAGTCATATAGACATCAATCCATACACATCTTCCTGGGTTTCACTGAAACCATCCATTTCACAATTTCTTGTGGCACAATAATATTCTATTACATCTATATGCTAAAATTTTTTAGTCATTTCACAAGTGATGGTCACCTCTTTGGTCTCCAGTTTTACCTACGATGAATAGAGCTGCTGGGAATATTTTTGTCCTTATGGGTCTCCTTCTTTGATCTCTTTAAGGAATACAATTAGTAGTAGTATATCTGAGTCAAAGGGGATACATAGTTTTCGTGGGGTTTTTTCTTTTGGATCCATAGTTCCAAATTGCTTTCAAGAATATATGACCAATTCATAGCTCCATATTTCTAGGGAGTATTATTTTACTCTTTATAACTATTGACATTTATATTAATGACTATTGTGAATAACTGTTATTATTGCAATTAACTTTGGGCCATTGGCCACAATTGTGAAGTGCTTAGAGCAGCTAGGTGGCACATTGGATGGAATGCTGGCCCTGGAGTCAAGAAGACTAATTTATCTGAATTCAAATCTGGTCTCAGACACTTACCAGTTGTGTGACCCTGGACAAGTCACTTTACCCTGTTGATTACTATGTCCTGAGCAAAGTACCA
>CM053593.1:49770397-49860080 GCA_028646575.1 Pseudocheirus occidentalis
TCTCTCTCTCTCTCTCTCTCTCTCTCTCTCTCTCTCTCTCTCTCTCTCTCTTTCCCCCTCCCTCTTTATTTCTCTCTCCATCTCTCCCCATGTGGCAGGGGGGAGGGGAAAATACCACAAATGTGTGTGTGTGTGTGTGTAAATTTACAGAGGGAGGGGGTATGGGTATAAGACAAAGGAAAATTTGTTAATAACAGAACATGTATTCCAGAGGGCACAATAGAACTTTAGGGAAGAGTAGAATCAGAACATTAGAGATACAGGACTGATATAGATGAATATGGAGATGTAAAAGCTGTAGTTAGAGCTTTGGCTAAGGCAGCCTACAGCTTAGAATCTCTGGGATTCTGAATAGGGTCATAGAATAGCTGATTACCCAGCCATCACAGTGGGACAGTTAAATGGTGTAGCAGATATTGCTGGGCTTGGCATTAGGAAGACATGAGATCAAATCCGGTCTCAGATATTTACTAGTTGTATGACCCCAGATAAGTCACCTAACCTCTGTTTGCTTTGGTGTCAAATGAGGGTAATAATAGCATGTACCTCCTGGTTTGGGTGTGAGGAGCACATGAGATAATTGCAAAGTGCTTAGCCCAGAGCCTAACCCTAGCACATAGCAGGTGCTGCATCAATGTTAGCTACTGTTATTATTAAGCAAGAGAAGCTAATATTGATTTGATTCAATGTAGAAACTGTAACCAGAGACAATAATGAGTTCAATATGTATTACAGTGAATATGTTGCTTTACTTCGATAGAGAGCATTAGACTTCAAGCCAGAAAATCTGGTGTTGGTACCAATTACTAATCGTCCGACCCTGACCAGCTGCATGTTACTCTCCTGCTTTGAAACCTCGATTTTCTCATTGGTTAAAATGCCATTAACAGTAAATGTACTAGATGCCACCACTATTTGCTGTGGGGATAAAGTTTAATTATGTACATTGAGGCTCTTTGCAACTATAAAAAGCTTTCAATAAAAGATACTTTTGTATCTTGTACAATCACAAGTGGAATGATTTCCCAGAATCATATCCCCTTGTACTGGGAAGCCTATATGAGGTCCTAGACTGGGAATGGGAAGGGTCCCTAGAGATCAGGCAGTCCTCAAGTTTTTCCCTCTCCCTAAAGAACAGATTCAATCATATTCTCCTCTGTTCTATAAACTCTGATGACTCCCTGTTACCAAAGACAACCACCTCTGGCCCTAAGTCCTTTACAACCTAGCTCTGATCTGCCTTTTCAGGCTTGTTTCACATTCCTCTGCACACTCTGGCTTTCTTGCTGTCCCTCTCATATGACATTCCATCTCCTTTGTCCATGATGGAATTGGACTCTGCCTCCCCTTCCCTTCTTACAACTCCTTCATTCCTTCAAAGCCAAGATCAGGTTCTATCTCATGCACAAGACATTTCCACAACTCCCCCTCAGCAAGTGCCCACCCCACTAAAGAAAATGCAATTGGAAGGTACTTATCTTCCTTCATATTGTTTTCCCTCATACGATGTAAGCATTTTGAGGTCAGGCACTGCTTTGTTTTTGTCTTGCACATAAACGTTCCAAGGCTCCGACATATATTAAGTACTAAATGAATGCTTATTAATTAATAGTTCAAACTTCCCATTTTACGGATGAAAGAATTGAGGTCTTCATTTTTCAGGACCTCAGCTCCAACACCCCACAGAAGGTAATTGGCCCCACAAGGCCAGAATATGAATCCATTCCTCCTGACTCCAGAGCCAGCATTCTTTTGATTGTACCAACTGACTCCCTGAGGTGAAATGGAGAGGTCCAAAACTCTGAGCAAAGAAGAAAACAAAATTCCAAAAAGCCCTCACAACAACAGCCCTTTCCCTTGGGAAGCATCATCTTTTGGATTGGAACACCATCTAAGCCTATTATTTGTGAGCCATCTGGGAAAAACAGGAGCTGACAGACACAGAAACAGCCTGAGATTGATTTATTTGTTCTCCTAAGATCCTTAGGCACAAATTACATCCGACTTGAATGTAATTTTGCTCAGTATTTGGCGTGGGAATAGATGTAAAAGTGAAGTCATGCCAACTCCAGGCCCTTTGCACTTAGCTCAGAAATGGGGTGCTGTTGTTCAGTTGTTTTTCAGCTATGCCTGATCCTTCATGACCACATTTGAGTTTTCTTGACAAAGATACTAGAGAGGTTTGCCTTTTCCTTCTCTAGCTCATTTTAAAGTGAGGAAACTGAGGCAAACAGGGTTAAATAACAGACACATAGCCAGTAAGTGCCTGAAGTCAGATTTGAATTCAGGAAAATGAGACTTCTTGACTCCAGGCCTGGTTCACTACCTACTGTGCCCCCAGAAATGGGATAGAACACAACAATCTGATCAAACTGATAATTACTACCAGAAGACACTGGTGCTTCTCAGACCTTATTGACATGGTTTTACTCTGCTGTGGCTGCCCATATGTCCTTCCTCCAGCTGGTTAGTTATACCCTGGGCAACAAGAAGTAATACCTTCCTTTCTTTGCTCTATCACTTTTCACAGGAATTTCTCTGATTTCTAGTAAGAAAATTTATAAAATCATCCTTAAACTAAGTCTACACAAAATGATATAAGCAAGTGGAGGCTCTATCCTAATGTAACCCATGACTCAATGCCCCAGGCCCTGGATCTAAGCAGACTTGCATCAGGCTTGGGACAATCTGGCTTCTGGCCTCATCATTCAACTGAAACCGCTCTCTCCTTTTGCCAAACTCTTAGCTGCCAGACTTATTGACCTTTTGCCAGTCCTCATTCTTCTTGACCTCTATGCGCTGCAGCCTAGGACGCTCCTGATTTTACTTCCCTCCTCAGACATTGCTGTCTCATAGTCTCTGTCACTGGGAAAGGTAACAAGCATTAAGTGCCTACAACTTGCCAGGCACTGTGCTAAGAACTTAACCTTTATCATCTCTTTTGATCCTCACAATAACCTGGGATATGTATTTATTTTCCCCATTTTTACAGGTGAGGAAGCCAAGGCATTCAGAAGTTAAATGGCTTGCCTAGGGTCATACAACTAAGTCTGAGGCAGGATTTGAACTCCAAACTTCCTGACACCAAGCTCACTGCACCACCTAGATACCAACTGGGGCAATTATCATCTCCATTTTGTTGTTCAGTCTTTTTTCAGTTGTATCTGATTCTTTGTGACCCTGTCTGGGGTTTTCTTGGCAAAGATACTAGAATGGTTTTCCATTTCTTTCTCTAGCTCATCTTACAGATGAAGAAACTGAGGATAAAAGAGTTAAGTGACTTGTCCACAATCTCACAACTAATAAGTATCTAACATCATATTTGAAATCATGAAGATGAGCCTTCCTGACTTCAAGTCTGGCAATCTATTCACTGCACCACCTACCTGCCCTATAATAATGATTCCCAGGTCTAGATATCTTCTCCTAATCCCTAGTCCCTCCCTTAAACTCTGGTCCCTCATCATCAGCTGCCTATCAGAAATCAACATCTCGAATTCGTCATATCTAAAGCATGTCCAAAAAACATTTCTCTCGTGAACTTGCCTATTACTGCCAAGGACATAACCATGATCCTATTGTGCATACTGTCAACTTCGGCATCGTTGTCCATCCTTCAAGTCAAATGCCACCTTCTGCAGGAGAGATTTTCCAATCTTCCCATTGATTAATACCTTCCTTTCTAAATCTATCTGCTACCTATTCTGTATATACTTTGTAGGTACTATATACCTACATGCACACACAGACATATACATATATATATATATATACATATGTGTGTACATGTACATGATCATTGCCACTTTAAAGATGAAGAAACTGAACCTCAGGTTAAGTAAATTACCCATTGTCACATGGCTAGTAAGTGGGGCCTTAGGACTCTTGTTACCTTCCAACAGAATTGCTTCAAAGGATGGCCAATAACATGAGTTTATATATTATGTGTCTTATTTCACCACTTGAATATAAGTTTCTTGAGAGCAGATACTCTTCTTCTTTGGGATTTTTTCTTTCTTCAACATTGCAGTGCCTGGTACAAAGAGATTAATTGATTGATTGATCACAGATAATGTATTTATACAGCAAGTTTACATAGTATTTATATTGCCTCATTGGTCAATTAATGTCAAATATTAGTCAGTTAGATGGTTAGAAAGAGTGCCTAGCTCAGAAGGGGGAAAAAATGTCCAACTATAGTTATACTGTTTCAATAGAGCTAAATTCCATTTTTAACAAAACCCTTTATTGTCTTAACAAATGGTATAATCACCACTCATTTTTCTCACTTTCAAAATATTTGGGGGTAGTCATGTAACCACAGTTTGGGGACCCACTTATAAGAGTTTCCCAATCTTGATAAGAGGTCCCATTCATCTGCTTCTTCTGTCTTCCATCTCACATTAAAATCCAGGTCTATCTCAACCTCCAGAAATGTTTCTTCATCTGATTTAAAAGAAAGGAGAGAAAGGAATCAAGACTGGCTACATAGTGTTTAATCTGAAGAAATAAGAAAATCAAATGATTATCAATAAGCACCAACCTTTGAAGCAATTCTGTTGGAAGGTAACAAGAGTCCTAAGGCCCCACCTACTAGCCATGTGACAATGGGTAATTTACTTAACCTGAGGTTCAGTTTCTTCATCTTTAAAGTGGTAATGATAATACCTTGGAGTATCTCATAGGACTGTTTTGAGGAAGCCTTGTAAACTTTAAAGCACTGTGTAAATGGCAGATATTATTGTCATTATCATCATTGTTATTATTACACATTAGTGGTTAAGTCATTACACCTCTCTAGAATTCATTTCTCTCTATTTAAAACGAGATGAGTGGGGCAGCTGGTGCACTGGGAATAGAGCACCAGCCCTGGAGTCAGGAGGACCTGAGTTCAAATGTGACCTCAGACACTTAACACAAAAAAACTAGCTTTGTGACCTTGGGCAAGTCACTTAACCCCAATTACCCTCCCAAAAAAATAGCCAAAAAAAAGTATTTAGAAAAAAAAGTAAGTAAAAATAAAATGAGATGAGTGATCTCCCAAACTAGTGGTTAGGGTCATACTTGAGCCAAGGGTCTCAATTTTGATACCCACCTCTATTCCATCTCTAAAGTATCTTCCAATTCTAACGTTGTACAATTCAGTAGCTTGATGTGTGGGGTGTGATCCTTGTTTAAATCCTCAGGATAGATTGACGGCCCCTAGACAAAATGAATGATAGAATGTGTCCATCTAGCTAACAAGATATAATAGGAAACATCCTGAATTTGTAGACCTAACTACATGGTTCCTCTCTACCACTTACTAGCTGTACAATCTTTGACAAATCCCTCAATTTCTCTGAGCCTCTTGAGTTTAGGTTATAATTTGTTAAATAGGGATAATATATGCTCTGACTACTTCACAGGTAGTTTGAGCATCAAATTTGATCATGTATTTTAAGTGCTTTATAAGTTAAGGGCTATATGAATATAAGCTATTAGTGCTGTAGTATTCTATTCTAGGCAGCTAGGTGGTGCAATGGATAGGGCACCAGGTCAAGAAGACTGGAATTCAAATCTGGCTTCAAACACTTACTACCTGTGTGCCTTGGGCAAGTTACTTAACCCTGTTGGCTTCAGTTTTCTCATCTGCAAAATGAGCTGGAGAATGATCTTGCCAAGAAAGTCCCATCATCCAATCACAAAGAATCAAATACAACGAAAACAACTCAACAACAAGAGAAATATATGAGCCTTAAAGAGAAGCAGCAATAGTTTGATAGAAAATGTCATGGAATTAGAATTAAGAAGCTGGGTGACTACAATGACCGAATAACTCGACCTCATATTAGCTTTGGTTTCTTTATTATAGTAGAATGAAAGGACTGGATTAAATGACCTCCAAGACCCCTTCCAGCTCTGGCTTTCTATTTGCTTAATTAGATTTTCACAGTCCTTCTGTGAAAACACTTAGGTTTATGGTGAGAGTTGTACAAGGGCATGGATGTCAAAGATCATGGATGTAAAGAGTTCTGCTGAGCTCAAAACTTATTTATGAGTATCTACTCATTCTAATCAAAGTGTGCCTTTTACCTTTAGAACATCTCCTTAAATGGGCCAGGAAGTAGATGAGGGGGAGGTAAGAGAGAACAATGTGACATTTATCATAAAAATGGAAGAAAATTGGGTGGGGAGAGAAAAGAGCCCAACTCACTACTGTTCCCCTTGATCACACACACACACACACACACACACACACACACGCACACACCACCACCACCACCACCACCACATTTGTCCTAGCATCCTAGCGTCCACCCACACCTGTAAGCAAGAACTTACACTACATCCCCACTGAAAAGCCGAGAACAGTTCTGAGCTGAGAAGGGAAGAGTAGGAGGAGCTGTTATCTGGGAGGTGGCAATTGGATTGGGGGAGAAACCATGTAAGCCTTCCAAATATAGAAGGAAAGGTCCAGAAGGGGCCACATAGTGAAGGAGAAAGTTTGTTGCTGTCATTTTTGTTGTTTTTGCTTCTATTGTTTTCAAGAGCCATATAAAGATTTGAATTGTTCTCTCTTCAGGCTCAGTCTGTCCCTTTCCATTATTATAACTATTTTGCTGACGTGTTAAGCCCACAATAATATGGCCCCAACCTGCCTTTGCATATCTGTTCCACATTACTCCCCTCCATGAACAATGCATTTCAACAAAGTTGGACTTATTGTTCCCTATATGTGACTGTCCATTTCCAATCTCCCTGCCTTAGCTATCCCTGCCTACAATTTTTTGTCTTCACCTCTACTTCTCACAATCCCTAGTTTCTTTCAAGGTTCACGCAATTGCCACCTTCTATATGAAGTGTTTTCTGACTGTCCACTCCTCTGCCATTCATCCATCATCATCCTCATCACCATCATCATCACCATCACTATCACCATCATCTTCATCATCATCATCATCATCATCATCATCCAATCACCACCTATCCTTTGCCATAGCCCTGATCTTGCTTTATTCCCACCATCTACCTTCTCTGCTCCTACTCACTTGCTACAGAACAGAGATGGAAGAAATCATACAACATGACACAAAGTGCCTAGCCAACAGATCCTTAACATATGTTGGTTGAGTAGTGAATTGATAGAACTAGTAAACATGTAATAAATACTTGCTGGTGAATTGATTGATTTTCCCTAAGTGCACCTCCCAAGTAGCCAGAATGTTTGTGTTTGAGTAGCAGAAAGTAAAACTGACTAGAAACAGGAAGTAACACCCAGCTGTCTCATGAGCAGGAATAATGCTGGTCCGTTTGAGGTTTACATTTCCTCAAATAGGAAGGAAGCTTCCGGGGATGATGTATCAAAAAGAAAATGTGGTCAGAGCAAAACACAAATTAATGACATATAATGAGTAACTTATCAATGGATAGGAACAAGCAGAAGCAAGAAACATCAGAAGCCAGGGGGAAAGTCATCTAAGGGAGTCATGCTTCAGACAAAAATTGGACTTCAGAATACTGACAATGGATTCAAGGATTCTATAGTACTAAAAAAATTATAACACACACACCCTCCAAGTATCAGAAAATCCCAAAGACTAGTCCAACTTTCTAAGAGTACTACAGATAATGTATGGCTGGATCCTATAATTCATTGTTAGATGTTATTACCCTTACTTTATAGGTGAGGAAGTAGTCACAAAGTTATGTTGTATAATAGAGTATACATAATATAGTATTATATAGCATAGTGTAGGATATATATATATTATATTATTACATACTACATATAACACACTATGTGTTATACTGTATATTATAATATTCTACATACAATATATGCTGTATTAGATGCTATACATTATGCTCATATATACTGCATATTATAGCCTAGTATCCATAGCATATTATATAAAACACTGTATGCTATCTGTCTATTTATTTGTGGTATACATGTAATATGTACAACAAATGTTAGTTTAGTGGTGAATCGATAGACATAGCAAGCATGTAATAAATACTTTTTGGTTGATTGCTTGCTTGTTCCCAAAGATACCTTCCAAGTTGTCAGAAATACTGACTCTGAGGAACAAAAAATAAAACTGACTAGAAACAGAAAGTAATATCAAGCTATCTCATGGTTATAGCTGAACAGGAATATGCTGGTCTGTTTGAGGTTTACAATCCCTCAAACACATATAATATGTGTATGTATTGTGTTTATTATATATGTATATTCTATATGTGTGTGTCTATATTACAAATACTATATGTAGCATATACTATATATTGTAGTATATACAATATAAACTATGAACTATGCCATGTATAATGTATATATCCAATATGTGCTATGTATATATGCTATATATTATAGTATAGGTGTAGTCTCTACTATGAGCTATATAACATTTAATAATATACTATATGGCATAGTATGTAGAAGAAAATATTATATGGATACAAGGTAGTTTGGGGAAGGAGTATGTAGAGTTGGGAGGAATTGAGAAAAGTGATAGGTAGAAAGTGGCAGCTGAATTGGGTCTTGAAGGAAGTTAACACAGAAGCCAGAAAGGGAGAGCTGTGAGAAGTGATGAACACTACCCATAAATGGAAAGGGTTATTAATGGACTCTTCTTCTCTGGAGTTCTCTGAGAAGAGGTTAGATGATCAACTACTTGTTGGACATGTCATAACAATGATTCCTTTAGGGATCTTGATTAGACTAGATGGCCACAGAAATGCAGTTCTACAAAGTGTGTGTGCCTATTATCTCGTTAAGCAAAAGGATATTATAAATAAGACTGGACAGTGAAAGTTTAACCTACTTCAGAGAATAGGATTTTGAAGTATGTTAATAGCATTATCTGCATACAAATGAGGTATATGATCACAGCAAAGTCACTTAAGCTCTTTCCTCAGTTTTATTTGTCTTAGTATATATGACAGAGATAATAATGCTACTTAAACCTAGCTCACAAAGCTGTTACCTGGTCTAAATTGTAAAAATAGGTGTGTAAACTCCATTGTAAACTAAATGCTAAAGAAATATCAGCCATTATTATAATTATTAATGTGCTGATTACAAATAGCTCTAATCTCTTCATTGGATCAACCTGGCACAGTTTGATTCAATTCAACAACATTGGGTTTATCTTTAGTTTTCTATTACATTAAAAGTAATGGCATAGATTTTCTTTTGAAATATTAGCTAATTCAGACCATTCATTCAGACTAGTTATACCTGCATAATTACTCTTAAATAGTAAAATAACTCAGAATAATTGATTAATGGACTCTCAGGATTGGAAGGGAACTCAAAGACTCTCTAATTTAACTTTTATCTTAACAGGTATCTCCTATGGTGCACCCCTGACAAGTGATCATTCAGTTGCTGCCATGATAACTGGCCAGATCTTTCAGTGATTCCTCTTCCCACACTGAAAAATTGTGGGAGATTTGAGTTGTTTTATGATCCTAGTGAAATTAGCATGATTTTTTTAAAGAGGTCTGGGTTCCCTGAGGTTTTGAAAGCAAAGAAAGGGTTGGTTAAAAAAAACCAGCTCCTTTAAATAACTAACTCTTATCAGTGTGACTTCTGAATGAAAATCTCAGCCTTGCCCCTACTGCTTGTGCTGTTGGGTGACTAGGAGAGGAGGTATACTTAGTGTAGTGGAAAGAGAAGCAGAGATGAAAGGCGCTGGGAGTGTGAGTATATGTGGCTACTCCTCCACACCCTCCTCTTGGTATTTCCCTTAGACGGGCTAGGTTTCTCACCTTTTAAACTGATACTTGGGGGCAGGGAAACATGACACAAGAGTGGAGCTTGAAAGTCCACAAGGGAGTATGGAAACGACTTGAGACTAGAAATTAAAAGACTACATTTGTATACACACACACACATCTATATATGTGTATATATAGACACAAATACACATACATACACACATATATGCACACACATATAATATATGTATATCCTATATACTATCTATGTGTCCCTTCAGATATTTGAATATAACTATTATATCTCCCCTGAGACTTCTCCAGGGTAAACATCTCTCATTCCTTTCATTGATCTTCAGACTCCACCTGATCTTGGGTATCAGTTCAACTCCTAGGGCCTCAGTTTCCTCATCAATATAATAAGGGGTTAAACTAGATGCATTTGGGATCCTTTTCCAAATCAAAATGTATATTCTGTTCCCAGCCACAGAGGCTTCCACATTATTACAACCAGATACAAGAAAAGAAAAAGAATTGCTGAAGAAAGAACTGCTTGGGTCCATCCCCTGGTAGTTAAAGTGCTGAATCTTTATTTAGTTAAGCATGTAATAAGTGCCAGGCACTGTGCTGAGTGCTGGATATGCAAATACAAGTAAAATGACAGTCCTTGCCTTTAAGGAGTTTACGTTCAAATGGAAAAAACAAGGTACAAAAGGAAGGTGAAAAATCAGATTTGGAAATGGCAAGGGACGAGTCGGTGCCCAAGCAAGAGAATGGTATTGAAGTCCAGAAAGTCATAAGCAGAATCAGGCGAATAAAGGTTGACCAACTTGGGATCCTCCATAAAAAGAATGGCCTCGGGAAGAACTCAACAATGGAAGAAGGACACCAGCATGATGAAGGGATGTTCTTGGATGAGAAAACTACAGGAAAGGATGAATATTCCAGGGCTAAGAGGTCACAGGTACTGAGGGAAATCACAGGGCAAAATAGCAGCCGAGACATGAGGGAAAAGACAAAAATATCAGAAGCAGAGCCAGGATGGGGAATAATATTTTTAGGTCCAATATAGGAATGAAATGAGACACTCCTCCATCATTCAAAAGTTAACCAAATATTTATTAATCTGTAGCATATAAAATATAATCGTTTTTATTTATGTGGTACTGTAAGGTTTACAAAGAGTTTTCCATACATTGTTATATTTAATCCTCATTACCCTATGAAGAAGGTGCTGTTATCATGCTGACTTGTTGCCAAGGGTCACACAACTGATAAGTATCTAAGGCAGGATTTCAACTTGTCTTCCTGACTCCAGCTCCTACACTTACTACCTCGTTGCCGAGATGCTTAACAAGGATAGGTCACTCAACTGTTCTAGGTGAGTCCCCCTTTGCCACAACACTGAAACATATCTGGTCAGTGTGGCAGAGTATGTTGACTCCCATACAGCCTTGGGATATCAGCCAACTCTGAAGGACCCCAACTCCTCATGGGATCTTTTTATGCCGTTAAGTGACCAGGAACCCACATAACTGCCAGATCTAAGTCAATCAAATCTTGAGGACCATTTCAATCCCATTTAAGAAGGAAATGGTCTAACCTGCATGGGGCAGGGTCCTAGGAAAAGTTAGTCTGTCCCGAGTGGCAAGGGACTCCAGTAGCTAATATTTTTTGTTATCATACTAAATGAGTTGGCAAGAGGGAATTCAGCTTCAGTGTGTGGGCTTTATTATTTATTCTGATAAGCTCTCAATCTGTTGGGTGCATTGAGAATAACAGGTTCAATGAATAAAATCAGTTACTTGGCATCATAGGTCATGATCTAGAAAGGACTTTGAAGGTCATTGAATCTAACCCTCTCATGTTATAGATAAGGAAACTGAGGGCAACAAAAGTGAAATGATTTGCCCAAAGTGGTGCAGGCAGCAGGCAGCAGGCAGCAGACTGGATTTGAATGGCTCAGGTGCACCACTATGACACCATGCGGCACTAAAGGAAAAGGAACAAACAGTGGTAATTGATCCCAGTTAAGAGGAAGACTTTGGGAACATAGTGATCTGATCTTTTCTTGTTATGTGTCCAGGACAGGATGGTGCTCTCCATTACTCACAAGTCCTCAGGGACAAGTATTCCATCACAAATATCACCACCATGATAGCTGGCAGCCACCTGCCTCTTTGTTCACTGTTCCAGGGACAAGAACGGAATATGCAACCGTCTGCCAACCTCCGGATTCATACCATGACAGAATCTCACTAAGTCAGGGCCAAAGGGAACAGCATTAAGGATAGTTGGTTTGAACACAAATGCAGATACTGCCTAGAGTGTACCTGTATAGAAAGGAAAACCGATCAGTCCTGGGGCCTCAGCATGCAAACTTCTTTTAACACCGAAGTGCAGACCACAGAATGTCTCTTAACCTTACTGTCAATAAAAACTGTTCAGCTTAAGAAGAAAAAACCCTTAACACATGCAACAAAGCTGCTCAGACCAAAGTGTGACAAGAAATATAATGTGACCAGGTAGTTCTCTGCTTTTAGTCACTTTGAAATCCATTAACATGCTTGTTTACACAACCACAGACCCACCTGTTTGCCAATGCCTTTCAACAGGTGTTTCAGAATAGTTGACTTGTACTGTATGTTCCTTCTTTTGACAGCAACAATGTGGAAAGCCTATACCAGTCAGAGCCAACAGGGAGGGATATCCGGCATTAAATTGTAAAATGAGAGGAGAAATTAAGAGTGAAGTGGCTGGCACTTTGTATCAGAGCAAAGAATTTAGAGGGTGCTGAATTTAAAAGGCACTGGTGGTCCCTTCAACAGCACAGAAAGTGCAGGGCTTAGTAATTAATTAGCAAGAATGGTTAGCTAAAACAAGAAGCTAGAAGATGAGAGTAGTCTAGGGGAGAGCACCTCCCCCAACCCACTCCACCCACTCACCTTCTTCTTATGCAGCAAACTTCCCTGGAATGGCGGCATTCCTGTATCCCAGGATCTCTCTCTCTCTCTCCTCCCCACCTTCCTACTCTGAGTCACCCCGAAGTCAGGGCCCACTTTGTTTCACTTGCCCTTGGAACAAAAAAAAAGTTAACTATAAAGAACTATAGAGTTACAATCCTCTATCCTTTGCTTATGTTCCCTTAGACATTTGGCAAGGGTAGAAAAGGATTAATGGTGGGAACAAGACTTCTGTCAAACTCCCAAACAGCAAATGGACCTTTGCAGATATAAGGACTGCTATCTGCTAATGGTTATATAGTGATCAAACAATCATGGAGAATGAGAAAAAGAGCTTTAGGATCAAGCGATGACAAACGTCCTCATTTTAAAAGGGGAAGGGAGCAGATTGCTAGAGTTTGCAAATCTTGGTTGAGTAACCTTGAAATCAAATTCTGGACAGTTTCTAGAACACATAAAGGGGATAGTTAGAGAGCACTTTAAAAAAGGAAATAGTGGTCATTATGTACCAAGATGACTTTTTAAAAGGGAGGACATGTCACTGCAACCTTATTTCCCTCTTTGACAGGGTTACTATACTGAGAGAATATAGGGGTATACAGACATAAGAGCCCTAGGTTTCATCAAACATTGAACAAGTTTTTCATGTCATCTTTATGGTCAAGATGAAGAGATTTCGGTCAGATGATAACATAATTATATGAATTCAAGGCTGGATCCAAATGAATGATGGATCAAAAAAGGACGCAGAAAGAATTATAATGGGCAAATATTATCTTCAAGAGAGGTCTCCAGTGGGAAGACTCAGAAATCTGTCCTAGTCCCTAAACTATTCACCATTTTAATTAGTGATTGATTAATTTATCTACCCAACAGCCCTCTGACATAGGTACTATAATTATCCCCACTTTATAGAGGAGAAAACATAGCTTTAAAAAAGTGAAATAGGTACTTTTCAAATAATGCATCTACATTAGGATTTTAACACATATTCTCCCAAAGCCAAGTCCACTGATGAATGACAGAGGCAGAATCCAAAAAGATCACAGAATGCTGGAATAATGAGCCACATGTGGTAAGGTGATAGTGGTGGTGGTAATGACAATGGGAACTGGCATTTATATAATGCTTTAATTTAAGGTTTGTAAAACCCTATCTCATTTTAGCCTCACAATACCCCTGCGAAGTAGGTACTATTATTAACCTTACTTTACAGTCGAGGAAACTCAGGCAAATAGAGATTAAGTGTTGATGCAATAACTCTTTTATGGTATGTTGTCTGGGGAGTAAAAGGAAACATCTAGCTCTCTTGGGAAAGGAGATCAGGGGCTTAACTTGGGGTCAGGTGACTGCTGATGACAAATCTTTACTAAGTGTATGTATATGCATATACCCTTTGTCTATTCTTTGCCTCACTTTCTTTATTTTGAACTACTCTATTAAGCAGAGCACTACATACATAATAGTTGCTCAATAAATAACTGGGAAATTGAGCTGAAATGATAGCAAGTACTTTAGAAGAAAGCCCCATCGTCCAGCCAGCAGGATGAACAAAATTACAAGAGGGATCTTACAAGAAAATTTGAAACTCAAGGGATTGTGGAACTGAATCTTGTAAACTAAAATTGAATAAACAAATCAATTTAATTTAAAAAAAATTAAGTCATGGGATTTAAGTTCAAGAAAAAAAAGACGAATCTTAAATAATGTATTTAAAACAAGTCCCTAGAAATAATCCATTAAAGAGATTTCCTAATTAGGCATTTATAGATACAGTGAATAGAATCTCAGACCTGAAGAGTCAGGAAGACCTGAGTTCAAATCATTCAAGACACTTACTATCTGTGTGTCCTTGGTTAAGTCATTTCACCTCTGTCTGCCTTAGTTTCCTTCATCTGTAAAACAGGAATGATAATAGTGTGTGGTTCAAATGAGATTCTATGTGTTAAGTGCTTTGCAAACATACATATGTATATGTGTCAGTGTATGCGTGTATGTTTATATATACACATACATCTGTGTATATATTTATGTATATATAAATGCTAGCTCTAATTATTACTTGTAGGGATATCAGGAACATTGTTGAGGAAAATTCTGCACCACACAGAGAAGTGAATTAAATCAACATTGAGATAAGTGTTACAATTATTATCATTGCTATGAGTTTCTAATATTGGCAGTCAATATGCAAGCATTTGCTCAAGTACCCACTTTGTGTCAGATACTGTGTTAAGTGCTGAGGAGAGAAAAGACAAAAATAAAAAACATGTAGCCTTCAAGGAATTTTTCTTCTATTGGGAGAGACAAACAGGTGCATAAAGATAGATAGATAGATAGATAGATAGATAGATAGATAGATAGATAGATAGATAGATAGATAGATAGATAGACAGGTAGATAGACAGGTAGATAGATAGACAGATAGACAGATAGATACATAGATACATAGATAGATACATAGATATTGTACACATATATATAAATAAAAACAGGCTTAGAGTGGGAATAGAAACTGTAGAATTAAGCAGGATTGGGTTTAGCTTTTAAGTGAAAGGTTTTTTTTAAAAACCTCTTAGATTCTGCGGTTGAATCTGACCCATTAGGCTCTGAATCCTTTTCATGCACAGGCAAATGCTTTCACAATTCTCATGACATTGAAACCAAAGAAGAGAAAGTATACAGAATAAGGTGTCATCTACCCCCATCACAGGGGTCAGAGAGAGAGAAGAACCAAAGCTTGCTGATCTAATAGGTCATCTCCATCTCTTGACCTATGCCTCTGTTTCATACTAACCACATAAGGAGAAAAATGTGAACTTTCATTAGTCATGGAAATGTCTTTAGTTGTAATGAAGCCAGTAGCTCGGAGGCAGCTGAACCACAAAGGAACAAGTGGGCTTGAGCTCCTGAGGCTGATTTTTTTAATCTTAAAGAAAAACAGCCCCTCAAATTCTCTGGCAGGTTAGTCAGGGATCGTTAGATATAAGTACAGCACCTAATGTGACATAAATTCAGTTCATCCCCAGTAATAATAGCCAACATATGTGTGGTGCTTTGGGATTTTCAAAGTGCTTTATAAGTATAATTTCATTTGATCTTCACAGCAACCCTGGGAGATAAGTACTATCATTATCTCCATTTTACAGGAAACTGAGACAGGTTAAGTGACTTGTCCAGGGTCCCACCGTTAATGTCTGAGGATGACTTTGAACTTCTCATCCAACTATCCACTGCTACCTAGATGCCTAGAAAAACAATATCAAAGGCACTGGGCATCAGGATGGAGGAACCACAATTGAGGAAAGCATTCATAGAGTACTTTTAAAAACTTTTTCCTCACAAAAATTCTGCAAGGTTTACAATGCAGCTATTAGTAAACCCATTTTATACTTGAGGAAACTGAGATTTAGATAGGCTAAGTAATTTTAACAAGGTCACTAGTCTAATCAATGACTGAGTCAGACTTGTATCCAGTTGATTAAAATTCTAGTAATGATTCCTTTGAGTGCCAGGATGTGTAACTGGAGAATATTCTTCATGAATAGTCTTTTCCCCCAGATCTTTCAAGCCACATGCCCCAGAAAAAATGTATCTTTAATATATATTTTTCTCACATGAGCTTATTCCTTTTCTATTTCCTCATCTTTTCCTCTTCCCCTACCTTTTCATTCCTTTCCTTTTTCCCTTCTTCCTTCCTTCTGGCCTTCCCTTCTTCCTTCCTTCTTGCCTTCCATTCTTCGTTCCTTATTGCCTTCCTTTCTTTCTTCCCTCTTGCCTACCCACCTTCACTTCTTTCCTTCTCTTTTCCTTTATTCTTTCCCCTTTCTCCCGACATAGTCATTATGGTTAGTCACTTCTAATTTCCTCTCCTTTTTTTCTCAATGACTCAAAAAGTACTATCTGGGCTGCTATCCAGAACACAAAGACAAAACAAAAACATCCCTTTCCCTCAAGACCTTAGATTCTAATGAGAGTGGGAGGAGGGTGGGACAAGGCAGCTTCTATGAAGCCCTCTGACGGGCATAGTACAAGGTACAGGGAGTCAGCTAGACAAATATTAGTGAGCTAGTGAGCTAGACTAATATTTCAAGAAAAAGGAGGCAAGAAGCTTGGGACATCTATGAATACTTAGTGGGGGGCAGTGGCACATGAGCTAAGCTGGGACAGAAGGCAAAGATAAGGAAAGTGTATATTCTAGGTAATGGGGAGAGCTTGTCCAAACATTATGGTTTCCATCTCTGTCCCCTCCTGCTTTCCCTCAGATAGACTCAGTTCCAGTTTGTCAATGCCCTTCCTAAAATGTGGTGGCCAGAAATGTAGTTTTTACCCGTTCTTACCCAGCAAGAACAACAGAGATTTTCTATTCTGCTCTGAGGAGTCAGGGAGAGAGGACAATAGCAAGAAGACAAGAAAAGTTGCTGATACTGCCAGCTCCCTGTATCTTAGCAGCAGTCCACCTCAGAAAGGCAATGATTAAAGTCCCCAAATATGGAAAAGACATTTCACTATATAAATGCATTCATGTGTGAATTCATAGGATTCCATGAAAGGGATTTTGAAGGTCAACTCATCCAATCCACTCACTTTACAGATTAGGAAACTGAGTCCCAGAGGGATGAATTTAGTCAGTCACCAAGCATTTAGTATTTATTATGTGCCAAGCATTATACGTAGTGCTGGGGATAAAAAATAAAAGCAGAAACAGTTCCTGTTCCCGGGGATCAGACATTCTAATGAAGGAGAAAACATGAAAATAACTATGGCCATACAAGATAGATACATAGATATGTGTGAGGTATCAAAGACCCTTGCCCAAATTAAACACAGAGGCTTCTCAAGGTAGAAAGTAAAAAGGAGTTTATTACAATTACATTGAGAAAGTAACTACTGAGTGCATTCAATACATTCTCAGTGTCAGACCCAGGCATAGAGAAGATACATATTTTTATAAGCCCAGCCCCATTACCTAATTGCAATCCCCCCACCCTAGCCCTCTTGCTCTCAACTCATTCTCATGAGCTTTGAGGGCACAATCTAAAACGTGATCAATCTAACCCAAGGACAGGGATGACATATATATATAGCAAGCAGATGCAGTTATTTTGTAAGTTTAGCAATCTGTTGGCTTTGGCGCAGCTCCTACATTTTTCGGAGCCCCCTTTTCCTTTGATTAATGAACAAGCATGATCAAAGCCTGTGTTCTTGTCCTTGTTCCTGTAACGCTTCATGGTCAGCTTGCCCTTACAGTATAACTGGGCAAGGAACTAAGCAGATATGATTATCCTGCAGACTGAGTCATCTAAGAATTCTTGTACAATTCCCATCCTTGTCAGTCTCTTGACCTGGGAAACCACGAAGATGTGTTTGCACCCTGTGTTCCTATCCTCCTTTCCTGGAACACTTCAGGGTCAGAAGGTTGTTTCTACAGAAAAACTAAATTGAAAACCCAGCCTTTAATTCTATGAGAGTCCACTAGCCTAAAAGTTTTATGAGGGGTCTTCACCATATCTCACACAAATAGGTAGATGGATAGATAGATAGATAGATAGATAGATAGATAGATAGATAGATAGATAGATAGATAGACAGGACATAACTGTAAATGAAAGGTAAATGAGAGAAGGCATTAAGCAAAATAAGGAGAAGGTTAAGGGAGGAAAAAAAGGGAGTATTTGTGCCTTTATGCTATGCCATGTTTCTCCAGCCACACTATAGGCCCCACCCAAAGACAAAAAGGCCACAAGGTGAGTCTGGAACTGGTTTGCTGAAGCTGGTGGCTGCCTCAGACACCTACCACTATTGCTAATCCCTGTCCTAGTCACACTTTGGTTCACTTCCTGGTCATATTCTCTCCAGCCTCATCGTTTGCCCTCCCCCTACCTCCCTCTTTCCAGTGCTTGAACTATAATGAAATCTACTCTGTCCTTGTTCCTAGACATGTATTAGTCTATTCCCCTATGACTTTAATCACTATCCCCATAACTTTCCAAGTTAAAATACCCCCTCTGTGGTCACCGCTTCCATATGTGTATGCTGTTGTCATTGTTCAATTGTTTCAGTCATGTCTGATTCTTCGTGTCCGCATTTGGGCTTTTCTTGGCAAAGATACTGGAGTGGTTTGCCATGTACTTCTTCAGCTCATTTTATAAATGAAAAACTAAGGGGCAAGGGACTTGCCTAGGGTCACACAGCTAGTAAGTGTCAGAGACCAGATTTGAACTCAGAAAGATGAATCTTCCTCACACCTGATCCCACATTCTATCCACTGGGCCACCTAGCTGCTCCCAATATATATAATTTCCCTTATTAAAATATAAAGTATTTGAGTACAAAGATTATCTTCACTTTTGTGTTTGTATTTGTGCCCAGTGCTTGACACATTTCATACATAGAGAGTACTTAATAAATGTGTTATTTCATTCAATCATCATTTTTTCTGTATCTTTCATAGCCAGAATTTTTTTCTTATGACTGGATTTATCCACTCAACAGAAGTTTAGAAGAGATGCTTCTTCTGTTACCAACAGGTAAACAGAGAGCATGTTGATGACCAGTTTGGTGCCAGGGAGTTCCACTCCCTAATAAGTTTACATGGTTGTTTCAATCAGTCAGGCAAGAAGTATTTATTAAGTAACTACAATATGTAAGGCTTTATGTTAAAGAATACACAAAAAAGACAAAAATTAAATTTTAGACACATAAATTTTATTTACATATATATTTCTATGGACATATATACACATTTACATAGAGATATCTATTTACATATACATGTGTATATAATTATTTTATTATAGGTAGAATAATAGGTACAAAGTATCCCCCCTCAACAAAACTCACATGAAAAGACACAGTATCAGTAGGAAGAAGGGACATAGAAAGAGTACACTTGTAGAGAAACAAACATTGTTTTTCTTCTCATGTTATTCTCACACTCATCCCCTGGGTGCAACATCTCCGAGGAACATGATATTTTGCTGGGCTCCCTGGGTCTGTTCCTTTCCATATCTCAACTCCTGATGGCCATATCTAAAGTTGCCTTCATCAAAAAACCTTTCCTAGTCTTATGTCTTCACTAACTGGACCTGCTCCCTACTAGGTGTGGTATTTCCCATTGTGATTGTTATCCCACAACCAAATAACCAATGAAAGTAAAGAAAGAGAGAAGAATCTCCTTGCTCCTCTTAGAGATGCAGAAAAATTATTTCTTAAGGGATTAACTTCTTCTATAAGTGGTTCTCTTTTCAACTCATATGGCTCTTACTCCTCAAAGTGGTTCCCTACCTTATTAACTCCCAAAGGGGATTGTGTCTTACAAAGGAAAGGCCAGCTAGAGGTGAAGTCATAGTCCATTCCAGGCATGAATGGCAGTTAGTACAAAGCTATGGAGGTGGGAAATGCAGTGCCTGGTGTAAGAAACAAACCAAAACCAACTAGTCTGATATTAGAGTATGGAGCAGTAATATAAAGTAAGGTGGGAAAAGTAGGTTGTGGCCAAGTTTTGAAGGGCTTTAAAAGTTAAACAGTTGATCCTATAGTCAATAGGAAGTCATTAGAGTTTATTGAGTAGTGAATGTGACATAGTCAGATCTACACTATAAGGAAATCGTTTGTCAGCGCAATGAAGAATGATTGGAGAGGGGAGACACTTGAGGTAAGGAGACCACTTTGGAAGTTATTGCAATAATGTTAGCAAGGGATGATCAGGACATGAACTAGAGAGGTTGTCAAGTGTGTAGAGATAAGAGAATATCTATGAAAGATAAAACTGAGGAAAGTGGCAACTGAGTGAATATGTGACCTGATGGAGAGTGAGGAGGCAAGGATCATGGCAAACTTAGAAGCCTAGGTGACTGAAAAGATGATGGTGTCTGACAAAAATAGGACTATTAGGAGCTGGTGTCATGTAACAGGGACAGGGTAAAGGCTCTCTTCAACAGAGAGAAAGCTCACCACATTCTGAGAAACAGGAAGCTGTTCTATGAAAAAGTTGTGCTGTTCACACTTTTTTGTTAAGCTCAAAAAACTGGACTTTCCACTGAAGGGACAGAAGTATGAACAACCCCCAGGTTCATCGCCTTTGGGAACCTTTCAACCATTTTGAAATTGTTCTTTAAAACAGCAGTTCTCAACCTTCCTAATGCCGCGACCCTTTAATACAGTTCCTCGTGTTGTGGTGACCCCCAACCATAAAATTATTTTCGTTGTTACTTCATAACTGTAATTTTGCTACTGTTATGAATCGTAATGTAAACATCTGATAGGCAGGATGTATTTTCATTGTTACAAATTGAACATAACACACAGGTTGAGAACCACTGCTTTAAAAGGTACTAAATTGGTTCCACTACTGGGTCTATACCCCCAAAGGAGTCAAATACAGAAAGGTTCAATGTAAAATGTTTAGCAAAATATTCATTGAAGCACTTTTGTGGTAGCAAGTGGATAGAAATACAGTGGATGCCCATTAATGGGGAAAGAGCATATAAATGTGATAGACTATTATTTTTCAGTAAAAAAAATAATAATAATAAACATGAGGAAGTCAGAGAAACACAGGAAGAGCTTTACAAATTAATAATAGCAAAATAGGTCTGATGGGGGGGAGGGGAACCATACGTACAAGGACCAAAACAATATAAATCAAGAGATCACAAAAAAGGAAATTCATCTACATTATAAACTCAAAATTAAATGGGAAAATACTCTTAGTGAACATACAGTGAAATATGCCTCCTACCAATCACACAGGGAGGTGGGGAAGGACAGGAGTTCTGCATGTCTAGAACAGACCTCATTTTCTTTCCCACCAAACCCTCCCCCTCCTTCCCAACTTCATTATTTCTGTTGATGGTAGCAATCTCTCTTGCAGTTCTATAGATTCCCAGTTTTAGAACCAACTTCATTTCCATGATAGCCTTCTCTCTATTCACACGGCCGCTAGCCTAGATCATTCTGTGAGAGACAGCAAAGGGTTAAGTTTCCAGAGGCCCGGGAATGAGGTAATGAAACTTGAAGGAAACAACACTAGCCTTCTTCTCATTGTTTGCCCCCCGCCCCCCACAAATTTGGTGTGTAGGTATGCACAAGTAAAGAATTGAAAGATGTTTCCTTCTGACTGGGTCATGAAGGATTGAGATTGCTTTGCATGGATTAGTTTGAGATTGTGAGCACCCCTCACTAATCAGTGGTGAGACTGGACAGGGGAGTGGGCCGGGTTAGGATTAGGATAACTGAAGCCTGGGAACTTCCACAATTTATACTCCCTGGCTGATGCCCCTTGAGCAACAAGGGCTGTGCCCTTTCTTATGAGAAAGGATAAAGACGTTTTCTGCTCTCCCACTCAGACTCCCATTTGGAAGATCTGGCAGTGGTTTCTATCCCACACAATTCTTTTATCACATTTGGCCTAGACTATAGCAATGGCTCCCTAATAATTGGTCTCCCTGCCTCAAATCTTTCTTCTTTTCATTACATCCTCCACATGGCTACCAAAGTGATCTTCCTAAAGCAAATATGTCCCCATTTCCCTCCCCTGATGAAGAAACTCAAATTGTATGATTCCAAGAAAGTCACTTAGCCACTCTGGGCCTTAATTTCCTGATCTATAAAATGGGAATAATAATACCTATCTCACCAGCGTATTATGGGGATCAAAATAAAGAATGCATGTAAAATGCTTGCAAACTTTAAAATGTTACGTAAAGCTAGCAATTCTTACGTCAGCCTAAACTGATTTTCATTTTCTAATGAAGTAAAGCTGCTTGAGTTCTTCCATCATTGTTTTCCATCATGATGTGTAAATAAAAATTGCTGCACTAATCATTGCCCTCCTCGAGTTCCGCCCCTTTCAACTCAGGAAGGAGAGTAAGTGATTGCTAGTTAAGAAGGTTCCCAACCACTTTCAGTCTCTTTATTGTGGTGGCTGTTTGAGTTCAGCAAAGCTTTTCTAGGAAGTGGTAAGTCGAGGTCAGTGTTTTCTTTCACCAGTAGCTTTTAAAAGTTTTTCCAGATCTAAAACATCTTGAAAGTCAGATCAGTGCTATTGTAATGGCGCCTGGGGCCTTCTCGTCTTTACCATCTTAATTTGACATTTCCTTTGAACTTTGCCCTTGCCAGATATCTATCTGACTGCACCCAAACAGCTAGTTCAAAAATGATAACTGTCTGCAATCAGCTGAATTTGGTCTATTAAGAATTACTCAATTTTGTCATGTATTTTTTAAAATATATTGCTTGGTTCTCCACATTCAACACCTTCTAACTCTTTTGTTGAGAACAGTATTTAGAGCTTAATTGCTTTACTTTTTTAGAAAGAAATTATTACTGGTTAGGGGTGGAAGACGGATATATCTGAAAATCACTGTGATGTAAAAACAAAAAAATAATTCAATAAACCCTCCAGAAACGTATTTCTAATATACATGTGCAAGACCCCTGAAGATTCTATAAGCCTTTGGCCTCATTTATTATTTGACCGTATTTTCGAACACAGTTTTCTCCATTCCTCCATGGCCACTTTGATATTAAAATCGCCAAGTATCAAAGCATGTGTTGGTTTTATCTACCCAATATCTCTCACATCACTGCACCACCATAGTTCAGGTTCCCACCCTTTTCCAGGACTTCTGAAAAGAAACTTATTAAGCCCCTCCTCTGCTATGTAATAAACCTCAACTAGGAGAGGTATAAAGATGAATAAAATTTGATTCTACCTTCAGAGAACTTACAATCTCATAAGGGATGTTATGTATGCAGATAAAAATATAATATCTAGTCAAATATTACATGTATACTAATTACTATTCAATCATTTTTTAGTCATGTCAGACTCTTCATGACCCCATTTGGGGTTTTCTTGGCAGAGATAATGGCCTGGTTTACCATTTCCTTCTCCAGCTCATTTTAGAGACGATGAAACTGAGGCCAACAGGGTTCCCAGGGTCACATAGCTAATATGTGCCTGAGACCACATTTGAACTCTGGTCTTCTTGATTCCAGGGCCAGCCTTCTATCCACTGTACCACCTAGCTGCTGTACTCATATTCCTATCTCCTCTTATCTCATCCAGGACCTCCTTCCTGAAGGTATTCTCTGTCTTGCTCATAGAATATCAGAGTTGGAAGGGACTTTAGCAGCCATCTAATCTAACCCTTAGAAGGAAGGTATCCCTAATGTAATATACCTGACAAGTGGGCAGCTAATCCCTGCTTAAAGATCACCATGGTAAGGAGTGGTAGATGCCACCACCTCCTGTTCCCATTCCACTTTCGGACAGCTCTAAATTGTTAGGCTATTTGGCTTTTGTTTTTCTCAATTTCTCTTTGCAACATTCATCCCTTTGCTACTGGTTCTCTGCTCTAGAGCCAAATGTAACTATCACCCCTCCACGTGACAGCCCTTCAAAATACTTGAAGGAAGCTATCATGCCCTTGCTGAATCTTCTTCAGGCTAAAGATATCAAGTTCCTTTGACTGAGCTTCCTATGAATGAATGAAGAACTCAAGACCCTTCACCAGTCTAGTGGCCGCCTCCAAACCTTCTCTAGTTTGTCATTGCTCTTCTTAAACCATAATGCCCACAACAGAACATAATATACCAAGTGAGGTCTAAAGAAGGCAGAATATCACATTCTTATTCCTGGAAGTTATACCTGTCTTAATGAAACCCAATATTACAGTAGCTTTTCTGGTTACAATAAATAAATGCTGGTAAGTCATATTAAGTTAGCCACTAAAACTCCATATTTTTTCAGACAAACAGCTGTCTAAACATGCCTTCCATATTGTGTATATGGCATGGTGACACTGTGCGCACCCCAAAATTGTGTGCAACAGAGAACCTTATTCAAATAATACTCAGAGGCTTCTTAAGTTAGGAAGCAGAAAAGAATGATTACAATCTCAAGAAAGGGCCACCTTCCTGACAAATGGTCAGGGAAGAGAAGCAATTTACAAAAGGAAATGGAGAAGTTATAAAGCCCTAATGTGGAATTCTCCCCCATCCCCCTTCTGCCCTTTTTCTTCCATTGGCTGGAAGTCAGGTGCACAGTCTAAGTGTGGCAATCTATCTCAAGTACCGGAACAAGGAAACAGTAGACCACCCAATATATGTTTGAGACAGCACTTTTGTCCTTATTTGGTATGTCATGCTGAGGTATTACTGAGGAGAGTGGTGACTCCCTACTGCTCTGAATTTTGAGTCCTTGCAAATCATGTGATTTCTGGTGAAGGGAACTTGGCCTGTTTCCCACGAAAAGCCTTACTAGATTTTAGGGTATAGTCTGTGAAGTTTTCACTTCTTTCATTTGACACTGAACTATTAACAGCTACTTTTTTAATCTGGTCATCTAACCACTTTTCAAATCATTTAATTGAATTATTATTTGACCCAAAGTTGTCAAACTCAAGGACTTTCCACTCCATAATTCCCCTGTTGAACCAGATTGAAACATAATTGAGAAATGTTTAACAAAATAAATAAAAATACAATATAACATGGACAATGTTAATCTGTGTTTTTCTAAGTCAATATGTAGCACATAGAGAACCTTTTCTACTTGAGTTTGACACCATTGATCTAGTCAACATCCCTCCATCTTCTTTACAAGAATAGTGTGAAATATTTGTATCAAGTTTTGTGAGAATTTAAGAACGTTACATCTGCTCACTGCATGTCCCCACATCTACTAGCTTGTTGATCCTATCAAATAAATGGGGTGTAGGAACTGAGGTTGGTCTAACACAGTCAGCTCTTGAAAGAAACCATACTGACTTTTTGGGTAATCACCACCTCCCCTTCTAGATGTTCAAAAACCACTTCTTTCATGATCTCTTCTAGAATTTTCCCGGGAATCCAATTCAATCTCACTGGCCTCTAGTCTCCAGATTCTGTTCTCTTCCCTCTTTGAGAGTCTATAAGATTTGCCCTTCTTTCAATCTTGTGGCATCTCACCTGTTTTCCATGATCTTTCACTGACTATGGCTCAACAATCACATCTGCTAGCTCTTTCATGACCCAATGATATGGTTTGTCTGAACCAGGTGACTCAAATTCATTTGGCTTAGCTAGGTTTTCTTCCTTACTTATTATGAGTATCAACTCCTTGCTTATTGCTTTTGTGCCATCATTGCCAATACAAAGCTTGTTCCTAGCAGAGAAGTAAAATAAGCAATCAGAAGCTTTTGTCAGATCTTATTGTCCCACCCACCCCAACCAATACTTCTATCCCTTCTTCGATCCTTTTTTTTTCTTTCAATATAGTGGCAAATAGAGAGAGAGAAAGAGAGACATGGATGGATGGATGGATGGAGGGATGGATGGATGATAGATAGATAAATAGATGATAGATAGATAGATAGATAGATAGATAGATAGATAGATAGATAGATAGATGCCTTCACTATTTGTTGTTCTTGGTTCTCTCACCAGCTTCAAATCATTTTGAGCATTCCAATTGATGGGTACCACCTTGGTCTCTAATTCTTTGCTGCCATGAAAAGAGCTGTTATAAAATTCCAATGACATTCCAATCTGTTCAGAGGCCTATAACAATAGGAAACCCAGGACTTCCAGAGGAAGCCTATTCCATTTTTAGAAAGCTCTAATTATTATTAAAGTTTTTTTTTCCTTACGTCAAACCCAAGTTTGCTTCTTAGCAACTTTAACCCCTCATTCCTTATTCCCCAATCCCTAGTTTCTGAATGCATTTTCTCTGACTATCCTCCTGCCTAGAATTCTCTCCCTCCTCATCTCAGCCTCCTGGTTTCCCTGACTTCCATCAGGTGACAGCTAATAGCCAGTCTTTCCAAAGCAGCTATTTCTGATCCCCCTTAATGCCTTACCTCTAATATTACCTACAATTCATCCTGTCTCTGTCTTGTTTAACATAGCTGTTCATGTCTTGTCTCCCCCACTAGTCTGTGAGCCTCTTGAGAGCACAGACTCTTGTGTTTGTTGCCTTTCTTTTGTATCTCTGGCACGTCACACTGTGTCTGGAGCACAGTAGATGCTTACTTATGATTATTGACTGGACTTCTTGACTTTTGCTCTCAGGGGTAGGCAGAACAAGTCTAAATTTGTTTTCTACATGGGATGCCTATAAATACTGGCAGATTGCCATTTCAACCTCCCCAATTTTCTCCTCCACTTCCTTCAGCTGGTTCTCATATGACATGATCTCAAGACCCTTCACCATGCTACATCCACTCCTCTGACCACTCACTCTACTGTTTATCAATACCCTCCCTAAAATGTTTCAATTAAACAAACATTTTTTAACAATTGTTTGCAAAGCATACAACTCTTATTCGTAGAAAAGTTGGCACCTTTCACAAAGTGAATGCTTAGTAAGTATCTGTTAAATTAAAAGTTGGTCTAAGTTAGGCTATATTGTCAATTATTCAGAAAATGTCTTTCCTTCTTCATCCTCTGTATCATAGAAATTATCTTATACTTATCTTGAGAATTGTAAGGTAAGATGACCATCCCCATGATATATTTATTCTTGGACATATGCTAATACCACTTGTATTAACCCCTTTATTCCTTCTCCCAAGATGAACTACACTTTATCATTCAATCTAGCTGCAAGTTGTTTATATCTCTGGGGTTCATTTACAGAGATGCTGTCAATTTGAAGGTGATTCTATTCCTCCTGCATAGCCTGCCAACCCATTGTTCATAGAACAGAGATTCTATCTTAAAAGGATCACTAATATTGAAATACAATTATCAAATTTTTTTTAATTTACCAATCCCAAGCTAATGACCTCCAGTAAGCATTCAGGTATCTTGGAACTTCTGATCCACTGCTTTTTTGAGTTATAATTATTTGTAATCCAAAAGCACATACAAAGGAGAAAAAAACTAGGATTTAACAACCTCTATACCTGTATCTTATGCATACAAGCCCTCTCTGAATGAAAACATCTCTAATTACTTGTTCTGTTCTCCAGAGAGAAGAGGGAATAGGGCAGGGAGTGGTTATAGGAAGGCTGAGAGGAAAGATGAAATATCTTTCCAAGGGAACAAATTTTAGCCAACAAGATAGCAACCCATCCCAGGAGACCTGATCATCAGAGCTCTTTCTTCCTTATAGGAGGGAGAAGGATACAGCCATGGCTACATTCACTCATCACAGTTGACATCTACCTGAGAAAGTTTTCTTGTAATTCAAAATAGCTCACATACCTTATCCATGAGGCCTGGACTTCCTTTAATAGAAAAAAAAAGTTTTTCACCTTGAAATTAGGTACAGTGAATTTTGATGGAGGTTGATAGGGAAGACAAGAGACAAAAGGGGAAGAGGGAAAAGATGATTGAAGAAAAAAGAAGCTAAGGGCTGGAGGGTGCTGGTGCCAGTTCCTACCTGCTTGGAAGAGTTGATTATTAAATTTTCAGTGTGAACATTTGCACATCAGAAATCAGCAAATGTTATAAATCAGGGTTTGAATTATTGCTTTTTGATTATCTGAATTTAAGAAAGTGATGGAGAAAATGTTAATAATTCAAAGTGCGTTGGGCGTACAATTTTTTAGAGAGCTGCTCTTGCTGAATCATATATTAGATTTCCTTAGTCTTTCTGCTGTGGTCTGGAGATAGGACAATGGAAAGCACATTGGTTGGCCTGGTGGTATTTCTACCAGGTCTGTATCTCAAAAGAGCAAAAAAAAGAAGAAAAGGACCAATATGGACAAAAAAATTTTATAACAGCTCTTTTCATGGCAGCAAAGAATTAGAGACCAAGGTGGTACCCATCAATTGTGGAAAAAAATGAATAATCTATGACAAATGAATGTGATGGAATATTATTGGGCTATGAAAAATGCTAAAGAGAACAGCTTCAGACAAATCTGGCAAGATTTACATAAACTGATGCAAAGTGAAGTGAGCAGAACCATGAGAACAATTTACACAATAATAACAAAATGGTAAACACAAATAACTTTGAAAAATTTAGGAATTTCTGTCAACACAATGACCAGTCCAAATTCCAAAGGACCTATGATGAAATCTGCTAGCGCTCTCCACACAGAGAGGTGGTGGATTCTGCATACCCACTGAAGCAGAATTATTTTTGTACAAGGCAGATGTGGAAATTTGTTTTATTTGACTATACATATTTGTAATGGGAGTCAAAGAACACAGGTATGAGTAGTGGCTAAGCTACTTATTACCTCTGTGACCTTGGGAAAGTCACCTTATCTTTTGGGATCTAATTTTCCTCATCTGTAAAAAATGAAAATGTTGGATTGATGATCTCTCTAAGAAGAGATGAAGAAGAGATGATTTAATGGAAGACACTTAAGCTTTTCCAGCTATAAATTTATTATCCTATTATACTGTGATCATCTAATGCAAGACCGAAATACTACCTGATAGCTAAATCAAGAGTGTATCTTGCCCCTCCAGAGAATAGGGAATGTCCTTGTCTCTCTGGTGGCCATGATAACAGTAAGATCTATCATCTATAGTTGGTTCAAGGTTTGGAAAATACTTCATATGTATTGTATTGTCTCATTTGATCATCACAATAACCTTTGGGTGTAGGTACTATTATTTTATAGATGAGGAAACTGAGGCTGAGAGAGCTTAAGTTCTTTGCCCAGGGTCACCCAGTTAATAAGCATCTAAAAAGGTGTTCAAACTATTATGCAGAAGTATTCTTATCCCCTCTTCAATTACCACCCTCCCCATCTCAGATTGTCTTTAGCTTATACTTCAAATGAACCAAATAAAAACCTACTGTTTTTAGCATTTTGTCTGTCTGTCGTTTCTTTGCTTCTCTGAACTTTTTAAGTCCCCAAAGGCAGCTACAATAGCCTGAAATGACTAAGAACAAAAAGAATAAAAAGTCCTAGAACAATTCTAATTAATAAAAAACTGGGTAAGCTTTATGATCCACCTCTGACACTTAGCAAACGTGTGACTCTGGGTAAGTCCCTTCCCCTCTCTGAGCCCCAGATTCTATAGCTATAAAATGGTCATAATAATATTGTTCTCCTTACCTTTCAGAGCGTATGAGGACGGCATTTTGCAAACCTTAAAGTTTCATAGAGGTGTGAGCTATCAATTACTTTTTTACATTTTTGCAATAACAATTATCCTCATGCACTGAGGTACTTTGAATTGTGGTAGCTCCCAGTAGAAGCAAGCATAATAAAAAACAAAAACCAAACCAACTTGATACTGCCAGTCATCATGCTGAAATATACAGTAAATGTTAGTTGGAAATGACTACTTTCATGCTGGAGTTTTCTTGTGTTTTCCAGACAAAACACTACCCACCCCCAATTACTGTTCAGCTACTGTTCCTTTGCTGATAATCTGCATAGCTAAATCTGTAGGTGTAGCAAAACAGAAAGAAAGGGAGCTTGCCTTGATGGGTGAAAAGTACAGCTCTACCACGACTGAGTATATTTGGGGTTTTCATATATTATTTTAATTCTCAAAAATGCTATTTAAGAGAAAACAAGCAAACTTCCCCTCTAACATGATTGCAGCGCAGCTGGGGATGTGAGATAAGAAACCAGAGAGCCAGGATGTTTTTTTCTCTAGATGAATTTTAAGAAGGTGACTTTTATGATGCTGTTTGTATTTGGGATTCTGTCAAACCCTGCCCCAATCCCATTCCAGCCCACCCCCAGGAAAAAAGTGAAGATTTGTAAAAATAGTTTCTGCATCACTTTTCCCCCTTCTTTCCCTAACCCCCACCATCTATGCTCAACTCCAGTGATAAATTGGGGTACAAGGTGCCTTACGTGAAGGAAAAGAGATAATAGAGGAAAGTTTGGAGAAGATGGGGGAATAATAAAGGAAGGGGGAAAAGATGGGGAAAAGGACAGTCAGACAGAGAGGAAGAGGAAGTAAGATGAATGTTTGATAACAGAAAGAAAAAGAATTAGTGACTAAGGGACGAGAGAAATGAAAGACAAAAAAATAAGGGAAGGAGAAAGAAGACAAAGGAAATCAGTTTTCTCAAATATCTCTCCTCCTGTACCTTAAACAAGCAGAAGGAATCTCAGTCCCAAGTATAATTCTTCCCTCGATAGGAAAAACTCATTAAATAGAAAGGCAGCATCCACCACCACTCATCTGTAACATTGCTAGAATCAGCTACCTCCCTCTTCTTTCCCTAAGTGAAGGCTGAACCTTAATTTCCCTGCAAATCACATCTACTTTTAGCTAGTTGTTTATTGCTTACTCGTTCTTCTTCTCCCCATGTCTCAATAAACATGATTACTCTGCCTTAGCCCTGATATCATATCCAGCAGTTCAGGCAATTTAAAAAAGTCAGACCTGCTGTTCTATGACTGTGCAATCTGACTTGTTTTACTAAAGAGTTTGTTTGGAATCCCAAGGTCCAAAAAGAATGATGACTAGTGTAGCAAGAAGAATTCCAAAGCCTTTATAAGTCACTGGGATGGTTGCTTGGGAATCCCAAAGAAGCAGCTGGATCATGATCAGTTGATTACAGGTGGCTTTTATTTTATATTGGTGTCTATTTTATATACAATAATAAAAAGTACTTGTTATTGGGGGGCAGCTAGGTGGCACGATGGATAAAGGGCAGGGCATGGAGTCAGAGAGACCTGAATTCAAATCTGACTGCAGATATTTAATAGCTGTGTGACCCTGGGGAAGTCACTGAACTCTGCCTCAGTTTCTCATCTGTAAAATGAGCTGGAGAAGGAAATAGCAAAGCACTCCAGTATCTCTACCAAAATAACCCCAAATGGGGTTGTGAAGAGTCGGATATAACAGAAACAACCAAATAAACTTCCCATAGGAAAAGCCACTGTTAGTAGAATGAGCTCTGTAGTGGCACTATGATATGGTTGGAAAAGCATGGAACTTAGTTTCAAAAGACTGGGGTTCAAGTCCCATATGACACAAACTAGTTTTATGACCTTTGGCAAGACATTTAAACTTCTCAGAACCTTAGTGTCTTTGTCTTTAAAACAGGAACACTGACATCTCAAATCGTTGTTGTGAGGACCAAATAATGAAATGTAAGTCAAATACTTTGTAGTTGCAATCCTTGACTCAGATCCTAATCCTTCATAATAAACCAGATGGATGTAAGTGGATTGCCTCTCATCTCAGGGCCTTGCAACCACCTGTCTACCCTGAAAAAACTCAGAATAGGATTTGTGACTCTCAAAAGACACTGTACTTAGTTCTTCTATGGGTATTCAAACTAACAAAGGCATCGACATATAACAGTGATAATAATAAAACTCATTTCTATAACACCTTTAGGTTTTCAAAGTGCTTCATAAATGGTTCATTTTATCTTCATAACACATCTGGGTGGTTATACCCATTTTAGAGATGAGGAAACTGAAGCAGACAGAGGTTAGGTGACTTGTTCAAAGTGACACAGTTCAAATTCAAATCATCTTGATGCCTCTAAACATAAAATTGTTGTTGTTCTGTTGTTTCAGTCTTGAACAACTCTTCATGTTCCCATTTGGGGTCTTCTTGACAAAGATACTGGAGTGATTTGCTGTTTCCTTCTCCAGCACATTTTGCAGATGAGGAAACTGAATGCAACAGGGTTAAGTGACTTGCCTAGGGTCACACATTATATCACACACCCACTGCATTATATCCACTGCATTTATATACCACTTTTTTAGGTGGTATATTCTATCCACTGCGTTACTTAGCTACCTCCTGAACATAGAATAGATTTTTTTTAAAGCAGTAACAAAAAGAGAAAGGACGTATAGTTGAATCTTTGGTCAAGCAATTGGGAGAATATTTCCAATGAAACTCTGTTTAACATTCCAAAAATTCAATTTGCACTCCCTACAAACCAATAGCACCAATAAATGAGACTCTTGGGAGTAGAATCCTGGGTTCCAAGACTATTGTAACTCTTGCTGTCGTGGCTTCTCCCCGTCAGGCCTTCATGGATCCAACTGTCTAGTTCCTGTGCTTTGGTACCACCTACATGTACCCCATTTCTCAGCAAAACATGAGTAGTCTACACAGCTACCCATTTGTGCCCATTTTGTGCCAGGATGCCCTCCCTGCCAATCCCAGTTTGGCATGCCCTACCTTTCTGCATAGCATTCCAAACTACCCTCTCCCTCCATGATTACCAACCCAAAAGCTCTGCTGTCCCCTTGTTTATGCCCTCTTAGCTTCCCTTCTGTCCCATGTAGGATCTGAGTGGCCTCTCTGACTCCTAATCACACATATCTCCTAAAAAAGTGCTATATAAATGTCAATTATTATGGTCCCCTCTTTTCTGGTAGTAGGAGTACATTTGTGCCATCCCACTTTCTTGTTCATTTTCTCCTTGTGAGAATCTAAATATTCACAGGAAAAATTTCTAGAGTTTAGGGTGAAGGATATGGTCATTAAACTATCAACTCAAGTCTCATTTAAATTGTGTCACAGTTAAATTAAAGAATATATCAGGTCTAGAGACTCTGAAGTATAAGATAGGACTCTTGGCATAAAATAAAGTCAACTCTTCCCCCCAACATCAAAAAGAAAATGGTGGTCAAATCTCATTCATTTAGACCCCAAAAAGTGTAATAATTTTTTTTGAAGCAGCCAGGTTGCAAAGTAGATAGGGAGTGGTAGCTGAAGATAAAGACATGTGTTCAAATCCAGCCAGACACATTATTTGAGTGAGCAAGTCACTTAACTTATCTTTGACTCATTTTCATCTGTGAAATGGGAGTAATAACAGCAGCTACATCTCAAGGTTATTGTAAGGATGGAAGGAAATGACATTCGTAATGCCTTTTGCAAACCTTGAGGTTCTATGCAAATGCTAACTATTATTAATTATCATTAATGAAAATCAAAGCTGACTATGGCAGAAAGGGAGTTTATCAAAGAAGTCTATAAAATACATAAAATTCTAGAGGACACATTTGATTAAGAGAAAAAAATGATTTTCGAGAAGCCTCCAGTATTTTGGAGGTATCCATTTGCATATAAGTTATGCGAATAATAAACCATTTTAATCCATTCCTTGAATAAGAAATCATGTCAGTCAACATTGTTGGACTGTTTCAAGTTGCTACACACACTTCAAAGTAGCAAAATCACATGCTTTAAGCAAAATGTTGAATAATTCAGATTTTTTTATTCATTTGGCCTGGCTTTTGAGCAAGGCATCTAAACCACCATTTATGTGGTATTTATGGCCTTTAATCTCATTAATTAACATTGACTTACTCTATCACTATCTTCAGCCACACTGCTAGTCTCCCAAGGAAGATCTTTGTTTTGAACTGGTGAGGATCAAGCCACAGTGACGGCATCACCATGGCATGGCTTAGTGTGTGTTGTCTAATTAAACAAAGCCAAAGTCTTTATGCGGGCTGTATCATATGGGCCAAACTGCCCAAAAAGAAGATTGGAATATGGAACTCATAATATCCACCTAGAGACAAGGAAATTGAGAAATTACTGAGTAGGAATGGAGAGGTTAAGCTGTGAAGTGCTGTGAGGATAATCCAGAAAGGAAGGGGGACCAGCACTGAGAAAGCCAAGACTCACATTGGCCATCCATGGGAGAGGCTCTACTAACGTCTACAGCCTATTTTTCACAGCCAACCTTTCATCTTCTGTGGGCTGATGAAGCAGCATCTTCCACCCACATGTACCTCTGCTATTTCATGCACCTGTGCTAGGAATGGAGCCCAGGCAGTCTTGTTATAGCTAAGAGATCAGCTCCATGTATAACTTTTGAGAGATTTGGAGTCTTTTATGCCTCCTTCTAACCACATATGTGTGTGCCCTATTTCTATCTCACCCAGATTCCTAAATAAAGTCTTTCATAAGGTAATTTAGAGCTGGGCCTTCTATGTGACTAAAGATAAGAATCTTTTTAGTGGCTCAAGATCTTGTCACTTCTGGTTCACACACAGCTGAGATAATAAAATCTCATGGCTGAGATAATATCTCAGAAGGACAGTCAGCATTCATTAAGTGACTACTTTGTGTTAGGCATTTTGTTAAATACTGGTATACAAAGGAAGGACACTAGTCCTTGCTCACAAGAAGTTCACAGTCTTACAGGGAAGACAACACATAAACAAGTGTATACAAACAAGATACAGGTTAACTTGGAAGTAGGAGACAGAGGGCAGGTGCTAGAATTAAGCAAGATTAAGAAAGGTTTCCTGTAGAGGGTGAACTTAAAGGAAACCCATAAAGCCAGAGATGAGGAGGAAGAGAAGCCCAAAACTGAGAGACAGCCAGTGAAAGCAGGTCTTGCGTCTTGAGTGTCTTTTGGGAGGAGCAGCAAAGAGGTCAATAGCATGGGATCTCAGACTATGAACCAGAGTAAGGTATACAAAGGACTGGAAACATGAGAATGGACCAGGTTATAAAGGGTTTCAAGCATCAAGCAAAGGACTTTATACCTAACACTGGAGAATATAGATTCATTATTGATTGCCAAATTTCTTTGATGGTCTTTGTACCCAAAACCTGAGGCACATTATAGCACAGCCTGTCATGTGATTATTCTTCACTGATTCACATCACAGAAGACAGACACATGGAGAAAGCCAAACAAGAACAAAAGGCAATTTTGCTACTGTGCCATGAAGAGGTCTCACTTGGCTCACTGGTTCTCTGTTTCTGTCTTATCTACCTCTGTTTCAATGGCTCTTTCTCTCAACCCTTTGTCTCCTTCCATGATAAATAGTCCCAAAATAACAATATTATTAACCAGTCTATAAATACCAGCCCAGAATTTTTAGATATACTTGTGGGTATGTGGGTATGTGAGTATACACGCATATATAGTATATGCATACTACATATTTATTTGTATTTATATATATATATATGTGTGTGTGTGTGTAATGTGCATATGTGCATATGTGCATATTTTTTGCATTGTGTATATACTAAATGTGTAATACACATATATAATAACACTATATACATAAATGTATATACATGCATATATAATAACACTATATGCATTGTATGTATATACGTATACATATATATTCTCAATTTTGCCTGTAGGCAACCTCATAGTTAGAGACAGACCAAGTGTATATGTCAAGAGACATAGCTGTTTAGATGTTCTGGTCCCAGACACCTAACTGGATGGATCCTTCGGCAATCCTGACTAGCCATTGCCTACAACATCATCCCCTGCAGATAGCTCCCCAACCTGATACCTGTAGAAGAAATAGAATATGTATTCCCCAAAATGTTAGTAAGGCAATATCCCCCCTCCCCCAAAAATGCCAAGTACCCATGGAATTCTCTAGCTACCATCATTCGTATGATTCTACATGAACAGAAGAAGTGCTTGTCTGTGGGCCAAATGAACATTTGTTATAAGTGGGCATTGCTCTATTATATAATGGCTAAAGATCTTTAAATATTTCCTAGTTAATTCAAAATTAAAGTAGTTGGAAGTGGAAGGTGTTGTAACAGAAGGATATTGAATTAGTTTCAAAAAATGTCCAATGGACTTTTGTTTGTCTTTCATAATTATTATTGTTGTTGTTGTTACTTTCTTTTTATAAAAAGAATAAGTAGTATCCAGGGAGCTGCAAGAAACCACTTCCATCAAATTCAGCATTGTTTTGAATAAAGTTGAAGTGGTTCATATACTAATTAATGTTTTTGCATTCATAGTTTAGATATCAGTTTCCATTTTTCCATCCTAATTTGATTCTTTATATCTTACTCCTTCCACAAAATACTATGCATTCCTGTCAAGTTTAACTTATTATATGTATCACTTGTCTGAGGACGTATGTTATTTAGTAATCAGGTTATTTAGTGGTGGGACAATTTTCTTCAATTCCACATCTTGATCCTGACAGGGTTAAAACCTCAACCCTTTCCTGCATCTTCAGCCTTCTGATACCTCATTCCCCCCAAGGACTCTGCAATCCAGTGAAACTGGCTCCCTTGCTACTCCATAAGACACTCTGTCTCCCGATATCAGGTATTTTCATTGGCTCTCTCCCATGCCTGGAATTCTCTCTCTTCTCATCACCACCCACTGGCCTCCTGTGCATCCCACCTTCTTTAAGGAGCCTTTTGCAATAACCCTTGCTACTAGTGCCTTTCTTCTCTTGATTAGCCTATGTTTATCATTCACATACATATATATGAATGCATATACATGTGTATACATACACATCTATGTACATGTGTATATTTATATATGTGTGTGTGTTTTATATATCTTGTTTATACAAAGTTGTTTTCATGTTGTCTCCCCATTAGACTGTAAACTCAAGAGCAAGGACTGCCAGGAAACTAGGCATAGACCAACATCTCATACCATATGCCAAGATAGGATCAAAAAGGGCACATAATTTCAGTAAAGAGTGATATCATGAGCAAATTTGGGAAACATGAAAAATATTAACTGTCAGATCTATTAATAAGGGAAGAATTTATGATCAAATGAGAGAGAGGATCACAGGAGGTAAAATGGATCATTTTAATTATACTAAATTTTAAAAGTTTGACATAAACAAACCAGTGTAGCCAAAATTAGAAGAAAGAAACTGGAGAGGGGAAGGAATCTTCAGCAAATTTCATCCATTACTCTTCATTCTCCCCTCTGAAGCCAGGTAGAATGTTTATTCTGTCTTCCTTTTAACAACTTCTCAAATGCTTGAGGATGGTTGCCCTGTTCCACCTTAAGTTCTCCTTTTCTGAGCTAAACAGACTCAGATCTTTTAACTGATCTTCAAATGGTATGAACTCAAGGCCTTTCTTTACTTCCAAGACATCTCCTCATGATACTGCTTACATCCTAGCTATCTATCATGCTCATCTCCTCCTCACAGTATCCTTGGACATTGCTAAATCTTCTGTCCTAGTTAGTTGAGTTTTCAGCTTATCTCATTGAGAATTATGCTCCATGCTAAGTCAGCATGTTCTCTCCCCTTGTCATTTTCCAGCTCCTTTTCATGAATTGTTCTCCCCGTTAGAATGTAAGTTCTTTGATGGTTATGACTTCCCTTTATATACCATCTTCTCTCATTAGAATGTAAGTTCCTTGAGAACAGAGACTATCTTGTTGATTTGTATTTAAATATATTGTATATCTTGTATATATTCGTATATCCAGTGCTTAAGACAGTGCCTGACACATTGGAAGTATTTAATAGATGTTCTATCTATTTATCATCATTATGATCATCCTAGATGATCTCCTCTGCACATTCTCCTGCTTATCAAATAGGTAAAGGGATGCTTATTAGCCTAAGTACTTAGACTTTAGAGAAAAATTAACAACCTTACCATTCAGCCATCATTCAAGTGTCATTCTTCGTGATCTATTATTCAATTATTTGGCTAGATAGGAAGTTGAAACCAAATATTTCCACTTGCCTTTTCCCCTGACCTTAAAATCTAAACATAGAGAGCACATTTCATCTCTAAGACACCGCTTCCAAATTGGCCCATAAAATCAATTGGTTAGTTCATGCTGTTCGTGGCCAGCATCATGCCTCCAACTCATAAATTGACCAGGTGCTTGCTATGTTCCACACTCATAAATTGTATCCCCAACCCTGACAGACCATTTAGTCTGACCAGCTGTTTTGCAAATGTGTGCCACTGATTACAAGGGAAAATTGGTAAGAAATAAATGGCCCAGTACCATCCATCACCACTCCTGGGAAAATGGTGTCATCTTTATTTTTATCCAAAGGAGAGTACCGCATGGTAGAGTGGAAAATGAACTGAACCTTGAATCAAGAGACCTGGCTTCAAATCCCAGGCCACAGTTTTCTTATCTGTACCTTTGCCTTTGAGAGCTGATGCCAGGTGGTTAGGAAACCTCATTCGGATACTGCAAATATAATGGCCAGAGTATATTATTTAATATAAGAACATGAAACTTGTTGTAGACAGTGGTGCAGTAGATGTCTAATATTTTCTCCTTACAAACCATGAAATATACTTTCAAGAAAGTATGTATGCTTGGATTATATTTTTAATTAATGTTCTTTAATATTTACATGTGAATTTCCAATAATTTTTTTCATACCCTAAGCTGTACTAGACTATTATCATTGTTCTTAGGACCATAATTTACAACTTACATGCAGCTGATAATGAGAATACAGGTGTTAATCACCTTTTATGCTTTTCTGTTATTTAGTCTGAACACTCAATATATAAATTGACTCATTTTCTCCTGGCTATAGTCATATTTTCTGTTTTACAGACCTCCAAATCTGTTGTTTTATTCTCCTTCCCCTTTTAAAGGCTTTCAACTATCTCTTAAATGTCAAGCACATTGTGCTTCTTCATGTGTCTTCTCTTCTTCCAAATTCTCCATGTCCAAATGAATGATTTCCTTATTTCAATCCCTGGTTTCTTGATTGATTCAATCCTTGGTTTCTTTGATGTATTATGAATACTTCACACAAAATTATTTTCTTTCAAAATTAAATCATTTCTTCACAAAGGAAGGTTGGTGAAAATACTGGATTAAAATATAGAATATATTGGAATTTTAATACATTTTATAATACATTTAATAATTAAATTAAATTAAATAAATTAAATACATTTAATAATTTAGACATACTAGTAAATGGGATGAGTTGGCAGAACCATTAACAAGGACAAGGTTAATGATGCACTTGTCTCATGCACATGACTATGAGGCATAGAAAAATATGGCAGCCACTATCCCAACCACACTAATCCATTTATATAGACAAGTAAAAATATTATATAATCCAAAACAGTAAATACACATTGATTAATGGCCTTCTATGTGGCAGGCACTGTGCTAAGCACTGGGAATACAAATAAGAAAAAAAAGATAATCCCTGCCCTCAAAATGCCTATCATCTAATGGCAGAAGACAATATACAACAGTTAGCTAAATAGAGAAGATGGAGGGGACAAAGTATAGGGGAGATGGGGAGATGAATGATGTTGGTAAAGTCAAAAACAAAAAAGCAGCTTGTAGGAAATGAAGAGATGACTGAAAATTATGAGCCTTCCATAAAGGGAGACTTTGGGTAGAGTTGGGGAGGGAGTTTCAATTTTATGGTCTTCCCTGGAGAGCATAATAGTCTGTTCTGTAGTATAAGCTAACACTAAAAAGAGAAAGGACAAATAATAATATCTAACATTTCTATAGAGCTTAAATATGCCAGACATTGTGCTAAGTGCTTTACAATTATTACCTCACTTGATGCTCACTACAGCTCCATTCACAGTACCACCCAACTGTAAGAAAGTATGAAAGCATCAATAGAATTTTCTCTATATGCCTTCTATGACAAGAGGTACCTACTATACATATATGTATACCCTACATCATAAAGAATGGCTCACAGTCTGCTCTGTGAATGACTAGGATTTCCTATTTGCCAGGAGCAAACCCATGGATGGCCAATGTTGGCATGCTATCTTTCTTTTTTTATAAAAAGAAATGTTTTATGGATATTTTGTTTTTATGTCCCTGTCATTTACAAATGACTGTACCCTAAGCCCTCCCTTATTACAAAGTAAACGAAACAAAACAAATCAATTCATTTGTCATGTCCAACAGTGTATGCCTCTTTCTTTACCTATAATTCACCATCTCTCTGCCATGAAGAAGTACACATATTTCACTTTTGATCCTCTGTAGTACAAATGGTATCTTGCACTTGCTGTAATTCTAATATCTTTGAATGTCATTTTTCTTTTATGTTATTGTGGTCATTGTGTGATTTTTCCCACAAGTCTCCTTACGTTGCCTTATATTAATTAATATCGCCTTACATTAATTCATACACATTGTTCCAGGTTTCTGATTCCATCCTATTTGTCATTTCTTACAAGGCAAAAATATCACACTACAGTCGTAACTACCAGGGTTTAGCCACTCTTCAATTTAAAAGCACCTACTAGGTTTCCACTTTTCTTGCTATCATAAAAGATGCTGCCAAAACATTTTTGCATATTTGAGAGCATGTCCTCTGTATATGACTTCTTTGGGGTACATGCCCAGTGATGTTATCACTATGTACATTTCCATATCTTCTCTAAATTCATTCTAAGTTGTTTTCCAGAACATCAATGTGTTTTCCACTTATACTCAGGTAAACCAGGTTGAGGACTCCTGCAGGGCGAAAGATTGTTTGGAGACTCCCTAGAGCACCGTAGCCTGGATACATCAAGGCTATATAAGGCATCAATCTGCCTTTCGCTCCTCAGGGGGAGGGTTCTCTGTGAAAAGCTAATGTGTCTATGGGGACAACACCAGCCTCCCTTTCAACATACTGGAATAAACAAGGAACTTATTTAGATGAAAAGACACAAATATTAGCTCATGTCCCAGCCTTTAAGGCTACATGAAGCTTCATAAACAGAGAACTAGCAGGGAAACCCTAACTCAGGCAACATTTTAAAGACTGAGCAGGACCACAGCCCCATTTTTTTTCACAGTAGAGGGCACTGTGAAGTAGAAATGATTCATTTCAGTTGGAAGAGAAAGAAGAACACAGTTATATCTTAACAACTGAGATGTAGGTTTCTTTGGGTCCTCAAAGCTCTTCATTTCACCACCCCTCAACACTCGCAAACTTTTTGAATTTTTTTCTGACTGCTGAACAGCACAAAAGACACTGTGGTATAAGCAGGGGGAAAATGGGCTTGTCTTTCACTAAACAAACCAAAAAAAAAAAAAAACACCACTATCCATATAGAGGTAAAAACCATTAGGTTGACTTTTCTTGGTCATGCATGCTTGGGAGTGGAGCTATGTGGTTGTGGGTGCAGTGGAATCCACAGAAGTCATGGGGAGCTGAGTTAAATATGTGCAATTTCTTCCTAATGTCATCTCAAAAAGAGAAACATGTGAGTACTGACCCAGACAAAACCTCTACCCCTCATGTGGCAAAATCAACTTCATATACTATCTGCCCCCCTTCTCTCACTTCCTAGGCAGCGAGGTGATACAATGGATAGAGAACTAGGCCTGGAGTCAGGGAAAACTGAGTTCAAATCCATCCTAATTGTCTAGCTGTGGGACCCTGGACAAATCACATAACCTGTCTGCCTCAGTTTCCTCAGCTGTAAAATGGGAATCATAATAGCACCTACTCCCCCCCCCCCAGTGTTGCTATGAGGACCAAATGAGATGATATTTGTAAAGAAGTTAACAGAGTGTCTGGCACATAGTAGGCTCTTAATTAAGATTTATTCATTGATCATTTAATCTTCATCCAGTCGGAATTAAATAAAAGAACTGCTAAAAATCAGTGGTGGGCAGCTAGGTGGTGCAGTGGGTAGAGCACCTGACCTGGAATCAAATCGACTCGTCTTCCTGAATTCAAATCTGGCCTCAGATACCCCCTAGCTGTGTGATCCTGGGCAAGTCACTTTACTCTGCCCCAGTTTACTCATCTGTAAAATGAGCTGGAGGAGGAAATGGCAAACCATTCCAGTATCTCGGCCAAGAATACTCCAAATGGGGTCTCTAAGAGTCAATCAAGACTGAAAACAATTGAACAACAACAACATATATCAGTGAGAACCCAGCTGAGATTAGGCAAGATGAATATGGGAAACATAGTTGCACGACTCTCCAACACTGCTCCTAAATTCTAAAGTTGAGCTGAGGACTGGCAGGAGTGAATAATGAAAGAACAAGCAGGTAAGGAATTCAAGGTTGTATGGCTGTGTTTTGATACATAGTAAATGTTCAAAAAGCACATGTTTAATTAAATTGAAAGGAGAAGTGAAAACAGTATATAGTTATCATGGATAATTATGAATCAAGACTAGAAAGGGGGGGGGGGCGGCTAGGCGGCACAGTGAGTAGAGCACTGGCCCTGGAGTCAGGAGTACCTGAGTTCAAATGCAGCCTCAGACACTTAGCACAAAAACTAGCCGTGTGACCTTGGGCAAGTCACTTAACCCCAACTGCCCTCCAAAAAAAAAAAAAGACTAAAAAGGGAAGAGGAACAGGAGTCCAGAGTAAGAATTCTGGCCTGAGATCACCATATGGCCATATATGGTGCTCTTTAAAGTTCATAGGGTTTGCTTTGGATGTATTCATTCTTCTTAAGGATTTTATAACCAAGTAACAGACCTGGTTATTTAAGAACAGGATCACTTCTCAATAGCAGTATTATAGACTGGGTTCAAATCCCACTTCTAACACATGTAGGTTGTGTAGCCCTAGACCAATCATTTGACCAATCTCTGTTGTGCTCTATGAAACCCTCTAAGACTAAAAGAAAATGTTGATCTATGACCTTCATGGGTACAGGGAGTTTGCTCACCAACGAAAGAAAGAGCATTCCCTTTGCCAATGACTTCAGAGTTGTAGTCTCTTTCTTATCCTTAACAATGTAATGTTTCCTATCTGAAAATGGTGGTCAATTTGGAACTATGCCCAAAGGACTATAAAACCATGCATACCTTTTGATCTAGCAATTCCACTAGTATCCCAAAGCAGATTTTTTTAAAAAAGGAAAAGTACCTATTTATGTACAAAAATATTTATGCTAACTTTTTGGGGGGAGGTAAAGAATTTGAAACTGAGGGGATTCCCATCAACTGGGAAATGGCTAACCAAGTTGCCGTATGTGATTATGACGAGATACTATTGTACTATAAAAAACGATGAGTGAGATGCTCTCAGGAAAACCTGCTAAGACTTGCATGAGCTGATACAAAGTGAAATGTACTGTGTGCAAAGTAACAGTAATATTGTAGGATGATCAGCTGTGAATTACTTAGCTATTCTCAGAAATACAATGATCCAAGAGAATTCTGAAGGACTTATGGTGAAAAAATCCATAACCAGAGAAAGAACTGATGGCATATGAATACAGATTGAAGCTTACTTTTATTTACTATCTTGATTTTTCTTGAGTTTTTTATTTATTTTTTCACAATATGACTATTATTGATATGTTTTGCATGGCTACGCATGTATAACTTGTATCAAATTGCTTGCCTTCTCAATGGGGGGAAGCGGGGAGGAAAGAAGGGAGAGGATTTGGAGCTCAAAGTTTTAAAAACAAATGTGAAAAATTGTTTTTACGTGTAACTAGGGAAGAATATAATAATAAATAAATACCCGAAAATACCAAAAATATAATACTAAATAAACACCAAAAAAAAAAAAACTACTTCACTGAAAAAAATCACCTTGTGGCTGAAAAAAAAAGGAAGAAAATGGTGTTCTTGATTTGATCATCATAAGACCTGTGCTTTGAACTATTCTTCCAATGACGATAAAGGGATTACATCACTCCATCTACATCATCATGCATGTTTTCCTCTGGGTTCATTGGCATGGAAAAGGTCAGAAGATTGAGTGAAGTTGAGAGTTTCTGTCTGAATTATTTCTTTATTTCTAGAATGCCATGAGAACCAGACAGCACCTGATTTGTCTTTCATTAAAGACATTATTTTCCCCATTCCATCTGATAAGTATGTTTGTGGTAGCCAGTGGGAACTAGTCAGATAATTCAGAGTAGGCTTCTCTAAATAAAACAGCCCAGTTAGGATGGAAATTACAACCATGACCTCATCAACCAGCTGTGAAACATAATGAAACAAAGAAAGGGACTCCAAGTGGCAGTGTCATACTAGGTATGACCATGATGAGTTGGAGGGAAAGTGTTTTCTAAATATGAACTGCATGAGATTTGGTTTTTTAATTGCACTCTTGGATTCTATTGAACCACTTCCCTTATGCAAGGTGGGGTGAGGAAGGGAATAATATGGAAGAGTTAGCATATAATATGGAAGGGATAACACCCAGTAGAAGGGGAGTAGATTCAACATTTGCAAACAGAAACAGATACCCAGTGTCCAACGACCCTAGGGTAAGTCTATCATCTCAACTCTTCAAGGTCTCCTACTGCATCCAGGGCCATCTCTTGTCATCCTGATCTGTATCTCACCACTAGGAAATGAGGTTGGTGACTTTGCATAGCCCTCTCTCTCTTAAATCCAATTAATTTGCATTTCATGGCACCACCTCCCTAATATCATGGTCTTCTTTGAGAACAAAGGACATAGAACAATAGCCAATGAATTGAGAGTCAAGGAGGGCTCCTAGAAATAGAAGGTCAAAACTAAAAGAAGTCACAAATTATAGAGCCATAGAGTTGAAAGAGATGAACCTCAGAGGAGCTCTGGTCCAACTGAAAGCCCCTCAAAATGATTTAATCGCCTCCACAGAAAACCCAGCAAGTGGTCTTCCAGCATATGCTTAAATGTTTCCAGTGATGAAGAGGAAACCAAGACCAGACACCTCAGGATATTTCTGTCTCAGGATGGCTCTGATCAATAATGAGCCTAAACATACTTCTTTTCAACTTTGACCCACTGTTTCTACTTCCACCCTCTGAGACCAAAGAGAACAAGTGTATTCCATCTTCCATAAGATTGTCCTTCAGACGCTGGAAGACAATTATCATGCCCTACTTAAGTCTTCTCTTTTTCACATCTCATTTTCTTCACCTGATGCTTCTAAGATAAAAATTTGAGGCTCATCATTACACCAGTGGGAAATTTAACATGGGACCAACACAGGAGGAGAAAGAGGATTAGGCTCGTGGTCCTCAGTCTACAAGTTTCAGTGCTAATCTGATGACATAGATAAATACAGTGAATTAAACAAAACTATGGCTAACCTAGTCTGGCTTGGGAAATTAGATTTAAAATAGTTCAGTTAGGAAGAGGAAAGTCAAAGGAGAAAGAGAAATTCCAGGGGCCAGAGCACCAAGAACTTCAGGCAGAGGGTGAAGAGGGAAACAGTTCCAAAGGTCAACATGTTACAAACCTGAACTAAGGAAGAATGGGAGAAGAGTTATCTCCTAAGGACTCATAGCTTGCCTTGGTCTCAAGGATTCACAGATTTACATGACATGAACTTGAACTATAACACTAATATTCCAACAAACCATGAAACCTTCTGGAGCAGCTGCAATTCATGACAGATGGACAAAAACATAAAATTCCTTTCTGGCCAGAGGTGGATATTATGCAATGGCAACTTAAACAGATCATTAAAAGACTCCCCAAGAAAGCAACTTATTCTTTCAAGCTATTTATGCTTTCGGGGGTTTTTATGGCTTCCTGGACCTGTCTTCAGTTACTCCAAGATAATATGAGATATTGATGGTTAGTCTTTGGGATGCCTATCAGCAGTATTAAAAAATTCCTTGAGATAATGGTCCTTGAACTTTTTCAGGAACAACTGGAGCTGGTAACAAGAGTCTAGATAACTCCTTAACTCACCCACCTCTACCTCCCCTTTTTTGTTTCTTTAAATTTGGACTGGTGAATAAATGAGTATGTGGGCTTCTGGTATAGAAACTCCCTCTATTATGTAGCTGTCAATCACCTGTAACTTGAGTGTTACCTAGGGTATAAATAGGTTAAGCCAGTGGTGCTCAACCTTCCTAATGCCACAGCCCTTTAATACTTGTATGGGGGCATATCTGTACATGGGTGGACCCCCCTGGAGACAATAGAGGAGTGGTGTCTTGGTTCCTAAGACCAATGGAAATATGTGTTTTCTGATGGTCTTAGGCCACTCCTGTGACCCCTGTGAAAGGGTCGCTCGACCACCAAATGGGTCACAACCCACAGGTTGAGAACCACTGAGTTAAGCAATTTATCAATAATTATACAGCTAGAATGTGCCAGAGGTACGACTTTTAGACTCCCAGGCCAGCCTTCTACCAATAGCACTGCACTCCCTGACTTCCCTTTAGCAAGAAGAAAATATTCAGTCACCAGACTGAATAGGAAATTCCTCTGGAATTCTTTAAAGACCAATAATAACAATAGTAATGAAAAATAAGCATTTACTTAGTGCTTTAAATTTTGTAAAGCATTTTACATACTACTAAATTTGAATGCTAATACATACTCCTTATAATACTAATATTAATACATACAAAATTTAACTAAGTTTGTACTGAGGTCTTTTGTGGGTTGATTTTTTTTTTTTACATCACCGTAATTTTCCTCAGTAACCCTTTCAGAGGGCTGCCCCCTATGAGAGAGGGAAAATTCAGCAAAATGATCAATACATCAAAATATTCATAATGTACCATAATTGTGGACCCCCTATCTCTTCAAAGGGCTGCAGTAGGGATGTCTTCTCCTATCTCTTCTTTTGAGCAATGCTTGTTCATTGCCAATTTTGCAATATCCACAATCTCTCATCTCCATCTATCTGTCAAACATTTTGAACTGGATATGTCTGCAACCTAAAGCTCCCCATCCTTCCTCACTTTCTTATTACTATAGAGGGCAACATCAGCCTGCCAGTCTTACAGGCTAGAAACCTAGGAATCATCCCAGACTCCTCACTGTCTTCCATCACCCTCCTACTGCCTCACACTCTCATCCCCACCACTGCCATAATACCCAGCCTCTTGCCAAGGCCTGTCAATTTCACCTTTGCAACATCTCTTTAATATGCCCCCTTCTCCCCTCTCCCATGGCCACCACTCTGGTGCAGGCTCTCTTCACCTTGTGCCTGGACTATTGGGATGGCTGCTGGTAAGTCTGCCTGTCTCAAGGATCTTTCCACTCCAATCCATCCTCCATTCAGCCACCAAAGTAATTTTCCTAAGACTCAGGTCTAACCATGTCACCCCTCTTCTCAACTCCAGCGGCTCCCTATCATCTCCGATATCAAATAAAGAAAGTTCTGTTTGGCATTCAAAGCCCTTCATGCCCTAGTCCCCTTATACCTTTCCAGCCTTCTTATGCCTCACTCCCTTCCAACGTTCTTCTATCAAGTGACATTGGTGTTTCTTGCTGTTCTTGAAACAAAACCTTCCATCTGTTGGCTCCATGCATTTTCCCTAGCTGTCTCCCATGCCCAGAATGTTCTCCCTCCTTATCTACACCCACTGGTTTTCTTGACTTCCTTTACATCTTGACTAAAATTGCATCTTCTATAAGAAGCTTTCCCCAACCCCTCCTAACTTTAGTTGAGTTTTCCCACTGTTAATTATTTCCTATTCATCATTTGTTTGCACATGTCTGTTTGCTTTTTGTCTCTCCCAATAGAATTTGAGCTCCTTGAGAACAGGGACTGTCTTTTGCATCCCCAGCATTTAGTACCATGCATAGTACATCGTAGGTGCTTAATAAATGCTTGATTGATTTTTTGTGATTATTTTTTCTACATGTATTGTTGTATTGATTGCAAATATTGTTTTCTTGACTCTCTTCCACTCTGTGTTGGTTCACATAAATCTTTTCCTGTTTCTCTGTATTCATACTATTTATCAATTCTTATACCATGATAGTATTCCATTATATTTGTGTGCCACAATTGGTTTAACCACTACTTAGTAAATGGCCATCTATTTTGTTTCCATTCTTTTCTATCACAAAAAGTAGTAGAAGGAAGGAAGGTAAGAGGGAGGGAGGGAGGAAGGAAGGAAGGAAGGAAGGAAGGAAGGAAGGAAGGAAGGAAGGAAGGAAGGAAGGAAGGAGGAGAGAAGAAATGAATGAATAAACAAAGGAAACAAGTATTTCTTAAAACACCTACTATGCACAAGGCCCTGTGCTAAGAGCTCTAAAAACTTTTTCTTATTTGATCCTTGTCAAAAAAGGCTTAACTAGAAGCAATGATTATGAACCATCATAGCACTGTGGAAAGAGTACTGAATTTGGAATCAGAGGTCCTAGATTCAAATCCTGGTCCTGCCACTTGTGATTTGTGTGAACATGGGCAGTAATTGAACTTGTGATCTTAAGTTTCTTCAGCTTTTCCTTGAGGAGATTGAACTAAATCATCCAAGCTCTCCTCAAGCTTTTATTAATGCTCTTGTGGGCTTCCCAGCTATCAGTCTATGAATCTTAGTGGCAGAGGGGCTCATTTAGGCTTGATATTAGGAGAAAAATGCTTTTTAGCAGTCAGAGGTCCACAAGCAGAATGAGCTCCCTCAGAAGTTAGTGGATTCCCCTTCTCTCATGGTTTTCCAGCTCACACTAGATGGTTACTTGTTGCAGATGTTGTATGGGAGATAGACATTGAGGTGTGAATTGGGTTCAAAGGCCTCTGAGGTCCTTTCTACCCCCGAGCTCTTTGTCCTTTGCAACAGGAAAGAAAATGCTCTTCAGTCAGGTGGTTCCTTAAATGTAAGAAAGATCTTGCTGCCCACCCTCATCTCCCACTCAGTCCCCAGTCCCAGACAAAAAAGGAAGGATTATACAATAAATTTCTCAGTAAGCATTTATTAAGCACTTATGTTACGATAGGCACTGTGCTAAGTGCTGAGGATAATAAAAAATAATCATTGTCTTTGCCTTAAAAGAGGTTACATTTTAATAGGGAAGACATCATATACAAATATAGAATATAGAATATAGAAGAGAAATACAGAACAGATGGAAAATAATTTTAAATAGGATGATGTTAACAAATGCTGAGGTTTGGAAGGGACCTTAGATGTCATCTGGACTAAAGTCTCTCTTTGCATAGAATCCTCTATGGAGTGTGCCTGGAACATGGACAATCTAACCTTCACCTCCAATGAAAGAATTTCACTACTTCCAGGAGATAACTCTTCCAATGCTGTCTCATTCAATCCATTAGACAACCTGTAATTGGGTTAAAAAAAATACATACATATATATGTACATCTACATATATAAGTATGTGTATATGCATATATAGTTATACATATATACACAAATATATATATATTTGTATGTATATACACACATGCCTACACATACATATATACACATACCTACATATACACACGTATGTACATATTTTGAACTGAAACACATGAGTCTATGCCAAAGTGAACTCAAACTCCAAGTTAGGAAGATTGTAATTGAAGATAAAAGGTTTTTGGATTCAGTGTTTAGCTAATAAAATTATAACTGAAAACATTTCTGCTGGAAATGCTAACTAAAGGATCCATCTGGATTTGTTGTTTCTTTGATGTCTTCTATACTGTCTTTCCTCAGAAACATTTGTAAAGAAAAAAAATAGTATTTAAAGAGATAGCTTCATCCAGCTTCATCTTGGCCAAGGCCCCAAATATGAATTTTACTTTAAAAAAAAAAAGACGTTTTGCAGAGAATTAACATAGAGATTTGAGACAAGTTATACCAGTTTTTTTCCTCCTTTTATGATAAATGCCTGGAATGTAGACATTTGGAGCTAAAAATTTCAACCAAGGACAAAAATTGCCAAAGCAGATCATAGAATTTCACTTGAAAGTAAGCAGAAATCCTGTCCTGTTTTTTTCCTATACTGAGAAAAAGTTCAAGGATGTGGAAGAAACATGATTAATAGAGAGGATTTTTTCTGTTTTAAATATTTAATGTCTTTCAGAACATAAAACTGAAAGACTTAGTATGTTATTTTAAAGAACAGAGATGTTTATCAGGGCTTCATCTCCAAAATATAACAGACAAGTCACTTCTTTAGGCCTCAGTTTTATCACTTGAAAAATCAGGAGAGTTGGGAGAAGGGTTATGTTCTCTAAGGTCTTTTCCAACATTAAGATTCTTGGAATATGTCTTTCTATTTTAAAAAAAAATCACAAACTGAGGGAAAGTCTGCTTTAGTCACTCAGAAGTCTAAATAATGGGACATTTTAAAGAGGTAATTTACTAGATCCCTTTATAATTTATTAGACAATCTTTTAAGAGATAGATAATCTCATTAATTAGTAGGATAATCTGATCAATTACCTTCACATACATATGGAAGAACAAGCTAAACTACTAAAGTGCTATTTAGTGAAGATCCTTAGAGAATCTATGCCTTTAATTAATAGATAGGAATCCTTCACAATGAGCACATTCAATTCTCTCTAAGCAATGAAAAAGAACTACAGGTAAAACTTCTTTGCAAGACCGAGTGACAAAGAAGTGAATTTCACAAATGGTATTGGTTGTTATAGATGAGAATCAGCTTATCATAGGAAAGATCATGCACAGGTCATGTAACCAAGAGAGTGGGCAATAATTGGACCACAAAGCTAGTCAACTGGATAGCATAGGACCATAAATAGCTGACCAGATGAGGGAAAATTTAACAAATGAGACAATGATGAGAACATAAGCAGAGTCCACTAGTGTGGGTTCAACAATTCTGGTATTCAGAAATTTTGTCTAGTAATAATAGATTCAAATGTGGTTGTGTTCCTACATCATTATTATTGTTTTATTCCAGATACGTGTAATTTCATTGGTGTTTGGTACTTCCAGTATAGACCTGACTCCTCTAATGCCAATCAGCAATTTGTTGATGACTGTCCTAGAGAGAAATCAAGAGCTGGGAGCCATTGTGACTTGTCCATAGTCACACAACTTGTATTATAAAAAGCAATAAATGAACTTAAGTCTCCTTGGTTCCAAGGCAGGACCACTATCTGATAATATCATACCATTATATGTTGATATGTGTAATTTTCACAAAATACCTAAAAGTAGGTAATGAGTAAAGTAAGCATCCTTTCCTCAAAGACTTTGCATTTTAAAGCCCAACCCTTCCTTAGCCTTCTATTCTTATCCTCACACATGCACATAAGGGGAATAACTGGGACCAAAAAAAAATGCCTTCCATTCAATTAAGGTAGGCTGTTAAGTGAGAAACTTAGGGTCTCAAAGGACATTGAAGTAGTTGGTAGTACAATGGATAGAGTGCTGGTATCATGAAGATTTGTGTTCAGATTTGGCTTCAGTCACTTAACTACTCTGAGCAAGTCACTTAACCTTTTTCTGCCTCAGTTTCCTCACCTAGGATAATAATAGCACCTACCTCACAGGGTTAGTATAAGGATCAAATGAGATAATATTTGTAAAAAGTGCTTAACAGTGTCTAGAATATAGTAGGCACTTAGCAAATCTTTATTCCCTTCTCCTTCCCCCATACTAAGGATTATTGACAGATTAAAATAATGACCTAAATCTAATGGGATAAGGTCTAGTAGGAATAAATGTAAAATCTTCTATGCAGGCTAAATATATATATATATATATATACAGGACCCAAAGGAGTCAAAGGTCAATATGAGTCAAATGTATAAGATGGCAGTTAAAACATTAATACAAGCTGTCTGCATTAATACAAATCAAGCATTCAGAAGAAGGTGAATTCTAGTACTGTCTGTCTCTGCCCAAGTTATCTAGAGGATCTGTGTTCAAATCTACACTTGACATAGACAATAGCTAATTATGTTTAAAGGAATAATGTGATAATAGGGGTGAGGATACTCTAGGTCCTATTATATAAGGATAAGTGTAAGGAATTAACATTTTTTAGCCAGAAACCTGGCACAGAGGAAAAAGCACTAGACTGGTCATTAGAGCACCTGGGTTTGAATCCTCCATTTGCCACGTCCTATTCAAGTGACCTTGGGCAAATCACTTAGTCTCTCTTCTCCTCAATTTTCTCATCAGTAAAATAAAGGTCCCATCTAGCTCCACATCTGTGATTGTATGAGAAAATATTTAGAAGCCACATGATAGCTGTCTCGTAGCTGATGTTTGATTTGAAAAATTGCCATGGGGATGAGGGTTGGAACATGTTCAACTTTGTCCAAAGGGGCAGAATTAGGAGAAATATATAGGTGAGAGGTAAAGAAAGGCAGATCCTGGCTCTATATAAGAGGGAACACATCTTAACATTTATAATCATATTAAAACAGCATAGATTTCCTTAACAAGGAGTAGATTCACCCACACTAGAGGTCTTTTTCCTGAGTTTCAGTTCCACATTACAAAATGGATGTTTAATAGGCATCCTAAACTCAATATGTAAGAAGGTTTATTTTCTCAGATCCTTTCTCCAAAATCATCTTCCTAAGGCACAGATCTGGCCAAGTCACTCTGTTTTTGAAGAACCTTTTGGAGCTCTCTGTTACATTTAGGATATAAATCAAACACATTTGACATTTAAACCCCTTCACAATCTATCCCCAACCTACCTCTCCAAACTTTTCACCTTCACAACCCTTAGATTCCAGTCAAACTGGTCCCACTGTATTTCTCCTAACTCAGTACTCCATCTCCCACCTGTGTGTCCTTGTACATGTGTAAAGCCAAGTCCAAAAGACTGTTGCTATGAACAGCTTTAAGGTTCTGATCACATAGTATAGTGAATTCTCTATTTATTCATCAGTAAACTAAAAAACATTCACAGAAACCAAAGTATAGCATTCACAATGTTATAACATAACAACTTATCATGAGAGTGCCCACATAGTTTTCACCAAAGTGGTCACGTAGTTTTAAACAAAAGATATCATTCAGTAACATGACTCATTCATCCTTAAGGAGTGAGCCTCCTTTAGGGACAAAAAAGTACAATCATTCAGTAAGTCTTTAACTCAATCATCCTCAAGAGGCAAGCCTCCTTAATGGATACAAAGTACAAAGGTAAAAGTTCTCCCACCCCTAGGCCACAGTAAATCAGATCTTCTCAGTCGGCATTAAATACCCAAGGAGAGGTCTTTTCATCTTGACTCAAGGTTGGCTCTCAGATTCCATGCTTCCTGTTCCATGGTTCTAGGTTTTGGCTGAATTTACCCAACTGTCACTTGGATTCAAAGGTAGGCAGCGTTCAGCTCCTCATCCAGATCCTTGTCCATTTCCATATTGAAGTTCACAGTGTCCAGTCCACCTTAAATTCTTCACAGTTTCTGTTTCGGGGAAGACAAAGCCCAACAGAGCCAACACAACATTCATACACATTGCCGGCACCATCATCAATTCACTATCTGCCTGTGAAATCAATAGAGATGAACAAACAAGGTCCAAGAAGTCAACACAAATCATCAATATAGTCCCAGGACCTCTGAAACCCTCCTCCAGGATTTCTATAAACAGACAACAAGAAAATCCTCTTTCAGGGCTTCCAGGAAGGTCAGAAGGCTTCTGTACAAAGTATCACAAACAAAAATCAGCACAAAAAGAGCAGACAAACAGAGTGCTATCACCACAAGTCTTCCCTTTCCAATTCTGCTCTTTCCCAGCTTGGACTTCTTATCTATGGTCATTAGCTCCTCCCTGTTCCTGTCTTTGGCAAGTTCCTCCCACTGTGGGTTCACAAGTTCTGTTTCTTAACACAGACTTGATATAATCATGGGCAAGGCTCAAAAGAAACTTGAATTGAAACAAGGTGCTAAATAATTAAATAGCTGAAACAAGGCACTAAGTACTTCTTTGCTTGCCATTACAATGTGCTATACCTCCTGTCTAGAGTGTACTCCCTCCTCTACACCACCTCTTGGAAGCTGTAGCTCCCTTCAAAGGTCAGCTCCTATCCCCTCTCTCCCAGGAGGCCTTTTCTGATCTCTTTAGTCATTAAAAATTACTCCCCTCCTTCTTCTCTTCCTCTTTCTTTTTCTCCTCCTTTTCCTCCTTCTCCTCTTCTTTCTTTTCCTCATCATCCTCTCCCTCCTCTAATCATCATAAATATACTTGTTTGCATGCAAGTTGTTTCTCTCAAAGAATGTAACTTCCTAGAGGGCAGGAATTGTTTTTGTCTTTTTTTTTGTATCTCCTGTGCCTGGCCATAGTAGTTGCATAATAAATACTTACTGGTTTGGATATTGTAGAAATATTGTTCTTAAACTGGAGTCTATGAATTTGTGTTATTGCTAGGGCTTTTTTAACAGTTTTATAACTATCATTCAGTATTAGCTTCATCTGAAATCCTGTATGCTTAATTTATGCATTTTAAAACATGACTCAAAGAAGAGTCCCATAGGCTTCACCAGTTGCCAAAGGAGTCCATGACACAAAAAAAAAAGATTGACTTCTCATATGTAGAGAAAACTCCTGGTCAGATTTAGGCTAGACAAGATGGACTCTGACATTCCTTCCAATGATGACTTACTGAGATTTTGTTATCATTTTTGAACCCATCCAATCAATCAATAAACACTTACTAAGTGTTCACTTTGTGCTATCCATTATGTACTAAACACCAAGGGCACAAAAAAAGGTTTAAAAAAATCCCTGTCCTCAAGAAATTTGATCAGGCCAAAGCAAATTAGCCCACATTAAAGTCATAATCAGAGCAAGACCATAATTTTTGTGCAGAACACTTCAAAGGATTCCCCTATCTTGTATGCCATCAAATTGAAATTTACTATTTTCCTTTAACTTTTTTAGTCAGAAAACTTTTTACCTTATATGAATAATTAACACTTACAGAATTTCAACATTGGCCCCTAAGTCCTTTCCCTTTTAGGGCCATTTGAATAAAATCCAATGAAGTGTCAAATGCCTAGGGCTTTCTCAAACTAGAAATAGATTTTATGTCTCCATTTAACCTACTTTCCAATTTGTTCTTTAGATGAGACTTTAAATCCACTCTAAGACCTCTTATATTTTTAATGAGTTAAGTGCCTGAAAACACCATCTTATGTATTTACACCATGAACCCAGCTGGTAAGTCACAGGACCAGTGCTTGGCAAACTGAGATTTACCAAGTAAGGGCTGATGATGATGATAGGCCTCCCATCTCCATATCAGTTCACTCAAACTATACAGATTTCCTTTATCTGGAAGTATATGGAGTAATTCCTGACATCCCAGGAGAAAGAGGATCAGTAAGAGAGGTTATAAGCAATTATTAAGGGTTACTATGTGCCAAACACTGTGTTAATTGCTAGAGATACAACAAAAGGCAAAAATAGTACCCCCACCTTCAAGAAACAAAAGGAGGAAATAATTAGGTATATCCAATATAGAGCTAAGCAGAAGCTAAAGGGTGGGGGTGGGAGAAGAAACAGACAAGGAAAAGTCTCCTACAGGTGGTGACTTTTGAGGTGAGACTTGAAGAGAAGTCAGGCACACCAGGAGTCAGAGGCAAGGAAGGAAAACATTACACATATAGGGGACAGCCAGTGCAAAAGTGAAGAGTATGGAAATTGTCTTGTTGTAGGATGAGTGAATAGACCAGAATTGCTGGATTATAGGATATTACAGGTGAGAAAAGTGGAAGAAAATGAGAAATGTTGGAAGGGACCTAGTCAAAGGACTCTAAATGCCAGAGGATTTTGTATTTGACACTGGAGACAATAAGGAGCTATTGAAATTTATTGAGTAGAGAAGTGACAGTCAGGACTATACTTTTGTTAAATCATGTTGGAACTAAGGAGGAGATAGATTGAAGTAGGGAAAGACTTGAAGCAAAAAGACATGCAGATAGGTTATATAATTAGTCACTTGCTAAGTAGATTAAAATATGAGTGCCTTATCTGTTCTTTTTACATTGTTATTGTTCGATCTGATTCTTTGTGACCCCATTAGGGTTTTTTTTAACAAAGATACTGGAGTAATTTGCCTATTTTTTTCCTCCATCTTATTTTACCAATGAGGACACTGAGGCAAAAAGGGTTAAGTGACTTATCCAGGGACACACAGCTTATGTGTTTTAAACTCAGATCTTTCTCACTCCAGGACCTGCATTCTATCCACTGAGCTACCTAGCTGCCTTGTCTTTTTACATACCTTGTAATAAATCTTTTACATTCAAATGTATTGGCTCTGAAGTCTGTGAAAAGAAAGTGAATACTTCAGGGGATACCTAAAATTGAGCCAAGTTATATCTTCCGAGGGGAAACTCTAGATGAGAATATGAACCAAAAAAATGTCCATCATTTCTAAGACATGAATGTGTCCAGAACTGCCTAGGGTCATAATTTACACCAAGGATACAAAGATGACATTAGCTACCACTAAAAGACAGCCTTGTCTTTAAGTAGGAGGAGTCCACCTACACCCTATTACAAGTAAGTTAGAGAAAGCTAGAATGCATAAACCCACAAACACATGCAATGTCAAGCCCCACCTGCGGCTTCACTCCCCTGATTAGTGAGAATTTACCATAACTAGCCAGAAGCAGGCCTGATGGTGCTGCACTTGATCCATCTACCTTACTGGCCATTTTGTATGCATATTGCCCTTCTCATCCTCCCCTCCCATTACTCCTCTTTCAACCCTTAGCTCTAGAAATGGTAATTGGACTCATTCAGATATTCTTGGGAAGTTCAAGACATTAATTGCCAGTAGTTGTCATCCCTGTGAATTTCCGGATTAGAACCCCCTCTCTGGCTATCTTTCCCCTATATTATATTGTCTTCCTCTATGAAGAGTGTAAGTTCCTTGAGGACAGGTGCTATCTTGCTTTATTCTATTTACATCTCCAGCACTCAGCACAGTGTCTGAAGCCTAGTAAACATTTTTTAAAAGATGCATTTTCATTCATTCACTCATGCATACATTTATTCAAATTTTGTAAAATCTGCACAGAATTAAGGCTCCTTTTTCTCTTATCTGAGCACCAAACTTCAAACTGCCTCAGAGAGGGCAAGTTCCTCAAACACGCCTTAATCTCTGACCGTGGTGCTGATCTCTATTTCTGACCTGAGTTTATCACCTTCTAATTCTGACACCTCTGCTCCAAAGCCAGATATTCCCGGGAAATAACCCTAATTTTGCATGAACAGTCCACTTCTTCTGGACTCTCCCTGTCTAGAAACCTTGTATTTGTTCCCTTGATACCTCCATGTCCTAGGAAGCTACAGTAGGTACCACAGAAGAGGTATGGCAGAAAAAGATTAGGATTTAACATACCAGGAAGCCTTTGGTTCAAATCCTGCTTCTAACACTAGTTATGTGAGCCTGGGAAAGTTAGTAAACTTTCTTATGCCTCAGTATCTGTAAAATGGGGATAATAATATCTAGAGGACCTGCTTCATGGTACTGTAAGGACCAGATTAGATAATGTATACATGGTATTGTAGAAGCTTGAAAAGACTGTAAATACCAAGAGTTATTAGAAGGATCTTGTTTTGAATTCACAACAGGTTCTGTGCCCTTGGGAAGAGCAGCTCAAAGAAAAATAAAGCCCTTCCCTCAAGGAGGAAACAAATTATTACAGATTAATAGGGGAGTGGTCTTGGACAACAAGGTGATGCAGTGGATTGAGTGTCAGGCTTGGAGTCAGGAGGACTCATCTTCAAGATTTCAAATCTGGCCTCATACATTTACTACCTATGTGACCCTGGGCAAATCACTTAATCTTTTTTGCCTCAGCTTCCTCATTTGTAAAATGAGCTGGAGAAGGACATAGCAAACTACTCCAGTATCTTTACCAAGAAAATTCCAAATAATGAACTGGACATGGCTGAACAACAACAATAAAATGGAGGTGGTTAAGAAAATACATAACTATAATAATTGCACAGGAAAGGTCAGATGTCATGGTTTTCAATCTCAGTGAATTTACAGTTACTTGAAAGGATAACACACACACACACACACACACACACACACACACACACACACATGTTCCTTAAAGTAGAACACCAATTTGAATTGAAATACTGAGGCAGCTAGGTATCAGATTGGACATCAGCAACACACCAAATGATGGAGTGGAAAAGTTTCTCCAATTGGAAATCAGGAGACATTTATCAGCATTCATTTTCCTGACTCCAACACCAACATTTGCCTCCTCTGTGTTCTAATTTTCTCATGTTTCTATAAGAAGGAATACAAACAAGAGCAACACTTGTCATCTTCTTCCATTTAAAGCTTGGAACAGCCTCTCCAATACTCATGACCTCACATGGGGAACATTGATATCTATCCCAGAGAAAAGAGGCCCATTGAGGTACAGTAGGAGATTTGGAGGAACAAGGCAGTGAACAGGGTTGACTGTGAGGGCTTTTGGTTAAAGCTGGTACTGTTTGTGGCCCAACCAGACTTGCTAAAGAGAATAAACGTTTGAAAAGGAGAATATTGAGGGGAGTGGAAAATGGCAGAACTGTTTCTCTAATCTAATTAGGCCCCTCCCCAGTCTTAAGGGGCAGCTAGGTGGTGCAATGGATAGAGTGCTAGCCTAGGGTCAGGAAGACTCATTTTTGTAAGTTCAAATCTGGCAGATACACCATGACTCTGGGCAAGCCATTTAACCGTATTTGCCTCAGTTTTGTTATCTATAAAATGAGTTAGAAAAGGGAAATGACAAACCAGCCCAGTATCTTTGCCAAGAAAAACCCCAATGGGGTCACAAAGAGTCTGACATGACTGAAAATGACAAAACAACAACAATCAGTCTTAAGATCTTAGAAAATATGGCTGCTGGCAGAACCGAACATAGACACAAAAAGGACACCATTTGCTAGCCCATAAAATTGTTATCCTGAGGAGCAGATACCTTCATGCATTCCTTAGAAGTGATTCTTTTATTTAAAAAGAAGCATTACAGCTTTCCTCTGAAGATGATCTTCCATTTACACGGCATGTATCGCACATCCAATATTTGTGCACACAGTCTCTTTGCTTGCTGTATGTTTATTTAAATTTAAAATGTGAGCTGCTTGAGGTCAAGGCCCATGTTTTTGCCTTTCTTTGCATACCAAGACTTAGCTCTGTGTATGGAAAAAAAAAATAAGTACATGGTAAATGCTTGTTGACTGACTGGCTGCCAGGTTGTTCAGTATTTGGCAAGATCATGCAAGAAGAAGTACAAAACTCTCTCTCTCCCATCAATAAATATAAGGCTGTTGCAAGTAATAAAAATAATAAATGCAGTGCTAAGCTCATAAAGATGAGCTGCATTGCTACCATTCACAGTAGAATGGGATTGCAAAAGCAAGAGAGAAGCTAACTCTGTCTGCCCAAGGGCATAATTTGAAATTCTAATAAAAGTTTTTAAGGAAAGTCATGATAGAATGACCTACAATCATCTCATTTCCTTGGGAATGTGGTCTTTTGACATTCAGAGTCACTTTAAATGTCCTTCACAGCTAGGAGCATTTGTCAAAATGTGTTTCCACTAAAGTTGTAAATATTATGGGGGAGCTTCTCGTGTCATGTAAGTTAGATGCCCTAGGAGCAAAATGGTAAAGGGTTCTATATTATTTTGCTTCTCCAAATTCTTTCTGGACTTGGGATCAGAAAAACTTGAGTTCAAATCCAGTCTCAGATACTTACTAGCTCTGTGACCTTGGGTAAGTCATTTGGCCTCTATCTGCCTCAGTTTTCTCATCTGAATAATCAGGATATTAATATCACCTAAATCCCAGAGTTGTGAAGATCAAAAAGGATTTAGCATAGTGCCCTGGCACATAGTAGGTACTCTATAAATGTTTGTTATTATTGTTGTTGCTTTTATTATCATTAAATGAATTCCTCTACCACCCCCAGTCCTCACTCATGGTAGGAAATATACTGGTTTCATGTGGACAGTGAGAGAGGACTATTACTGAGCAGAGCAATTGGGCCACTGTGCCTAGGAATTTCTAAGAATGGGGTTGTGTTTGACCTGACTGCAAGAGCCCCTTCTTCCTTTCACTTTCATTCTTATACCCAAGCTTGCTCACACCTTCCTCCTTGGCTGCCCCACCCCAGTATATACAGGGTGTTCCAAAAGTCTTGGTGCAATTTGCTTACTCCAGCTAGGCTATTTCTTTAATGTTTGAGGAGGTCGTTCTGGCTGTGTGGCCCCTTATGATAGAAAAGCTGTAGCAAAAGGAAAAGAATTATCAGAGGCTACCTTTTAGTTCCGGCCCTCTGCAGGTGGCCATCCTGAGTTCCTAACCTGATGACTAAAGAAGATAGTAACATCTTATATCATCATCAATAGCTAACATTTATAAAGTGCTTTCTCTTTTGACTTTGAAGTGTCCTTTAAATACTCAATTAGCAAATTTGGTTTTATTTGGATTTTATGGGCTACAAGTGCTGTTTTAAACCTCAAACCTGAATGGTAGGATTAGCCTAATATAGGCTAAATCTCTGAAACCAAATAAGAGGTGTCAAGTCAATTGTTGGTTCAATGAATAATAACTACTTTTGAAGTTTCAAAGTACTGGAGAGAGAGAGAGAGAAAGACAGACAGAGAGAGACAGACAGAGAGAGAGACAGAGAGAGACAGAGACAGAGAGAGAGAGACAGAGAGAGAAAGAGACAGAGACAGAAAGACAGAGAGAGAGAGACAGAGAGAGAGAGAGACAGAGACAGAGAGAGAAAGAGACAGAGACAGAAAGAGAGAGACAGAGAGAGAGACAGAGAGACAGAAACAGAGAGAGACAGGGACAGAGAGAGACAGAGAGAGACAGAGAGAGAGAGACAGAGAGAGAGAGAGACAGAGAGAGACAGACAGACAGACAGACAGAGACAGACAGAGAGACAGAGAGAGAGAGACAGATACAGAGAGAGACAGAGAGAGGTGATATAGAGATAGAGATATAGATATAGATTGATAATCTTTTAATATCATATTTTAGCTAAAGTCTGATTTAATCAAACTGTTCTGATTTAAAAAGCCTTTCCCTGTGTCTGTAACTGCAAAGACCAGAGGTGAGATCTCCCTTATCTTGAGATTTACTCCACATGAGAGCAAAACAGACATCCTGAGACCATAAAATATAAATAGACCCTGCTCTGGTCATTGTCAATTTGCATTTACAACCAAGGAACTCTGTTTTCATATATAGATGGTAATGGAAGTCATAAAGTTTTGTGACAGAATCATCCTGAACTGGGATGGTTCTAAAAATGTATAAAAAGGCTTATGATTTTTCTGTTCATCAGTCAGGATTTTAGTCCTGCACTCTTCAAGCAGGTAATGCTAATCTTAAAGGAATAATAAGAAATAAATAATGTAATTTTTGCATTACTATCTGTTTGTCTCTTTAACCAACCTTTTCTAGTGGATGACAAGATATAGAGATAGAGATAGAGATGGACATGGACATGGACATGGAGATAGGTATAGGTACAGGTACAGGTACAAGTACAGGTACAGATACAGGTACAGGTACAGGTACAGGTACAGGTACAGGTATAGGTATAGGTATAGGTATAGGTATAGATCAGCAGTTCTCAACCTGTGGGTCACGACCCCTTTGGGCATCAAACGACCCTTTCACAGGGGTCACAGGGGTTACCTAAGACCATTGGAAAACCCATATTTCTGATGGTCTTAGGAACCTAGACACTGCTCCTCTGTCTCCAGGCAGGTCCACCCACATGTAGATACACCCATAAGTATAAGTATTAAAGGGTCACAAACGGCATTAGGAGAGTTTAGAACCACTGATATAGATAGATATTACCTAACTTCTTCCAAATGTCTTTTATGTCACAATCCATCTCTACAGTGGGCAGTCTCATGCTCCCCACTCCTTGACAAAGTTGATGGATTTTAGGCATGAAATGACATTTTAAGGCAAAGCCAATATGTGGATTTATTTTGCTTTACAGTACTAGCCAGTTCAAAAGGAGATTTGTTGTGATTTAACTTTTGTTGTTGTTATTGTTGTAGAAATAAGGGAGAAAAGAGGGCTAATGATAGTGAAGTTTTAAAGAAGAAAGGAAGGAAGGAAGGAAGGAAGGAAGGAAGGAAGGAAGGAAGGAAGGAAGGAAGGAAGAAAGGAAGGAAGGAAGGAAAGAAGGAAGGAAGGAAGGAAGGATAGTAATGCAAAGGAAGGAAAGAAGGAAGGAAGGAAAGAAGGAAGGAAGGAGGAAAGGAAGGAGGGAAGGAAGAAAGGAAGGAAGGAAGGAAGGAAGGAAGGAAGGAAGGAAGGAAGGAAGGAAGGAGCATTAATGAAGCATTTAAAGAAAATGCATAAGGGAGACCAGAAGAAGTACTACAGAGAGAAATGAGACAGCTTTGGAACTAAAGGAGTGAACTGAACTTATATTTTGAAAAGAAACACCTACCATAGAGATAGCTCAATACTCAATAGTCAGACTTACTTTTTTTTTCCTCTCCATTAAACAGAAGTAGGAATTGTATATAAATTAAAGCATTCCAAGTCATCTGTATTCCAAGAGTCAGTTAAAGCCATAAATTATTAGATTCATTATTTCACATTTAATCTTCTTTTTTCTTTTCTTCTTTCTATATGAAAATAATTTGTGTTTTTTGGTGTTTGTCAAATTCAGAATAACAAGACATTACTTTTTGTTTTTAAAAAATGAAGTAGGTCACATAATATAGCGGAAAGTGATTTATTAGGAAATGAAATATATAAATTTGAATTCTAATTCTGCCACATAATACTGAGTCATTTAAGCACTTTATTTCTCTCTGGACCTCAACTTCCTGTTACCTGAGAAATGAGAGGATTTGGACTAGATTCTTTTTAAGGTTTCTTTGAATTCTAGAAAATAAAACAGTAATACTTCTTTTTAAAAAAATCATCTGCATATTTTATATTTGCAGGGCTTTTCGTTCTAAAGGTTGCGTGATTTATTTCCTCTAACATGGCAATCTTGCTGCAGCAGACAAAGTACAAACAATTCTTTTCATTAACAGCAGCCCCTGGGAGAGAATGAGGATGAACAAACCGTTACCCTCATTTCACAGAGGCAGAAACTCAGGTTCTCCAAAGCAAAATGATTTGCTTGAGATCAGGCAGGGTCGCTGAAAGTTAGTGGCTAGGAAAGAAAGATGATTCTGGCTTCCACCCAGCTATAAAAGTTTGCTCCCTGCAATTCTGAATTTCATCGGAAGTAAGGAAAAACAAGCAATTTAATATCTGGCCACCAATAAATCATCTGTGTGAGATATAGTATAAGGATATTAATATGCAAATAACAAGATAAATTTAGACTCTTTTTATTACTCTGAGCTCTTAGGGGGGTTTGTATGAATTTTAAAATATAAAAAGAGAAAACAAGACTGTGCCATGGATATTTATCTTTCATTAACATTAATGTATTAGAGTATGTATTAATCAATTAATTAATCTATGAATGTACAAATCCCATGTACAAATTCCAAATTTAGAAATGATGTTTAATGTTTGGGAAGAAGGTAGAAAAGACAAAATTTGTAAACAGGTCCATTAATCCTGTTCCGGTAAAGAAAATGCCATATAAGTAGCTGAATACCCAATTATTAACCTTACATTTTTTTCTTCTTTCTGTTACAATGAGTAGGAATTACACAAATTAAAGCATTCAAAGATGTCTATATGCCAGTAGTCTGGTAAATAGAAACTGTCAAAATGAATGTTCTCTAGTGTTAAACCATGAATATTGAGAGCTTTCTCTCAATAAGAAAAATAATCTGGCCACTGTTTTCTCCCTAATGTTGCAGACAGACTTTGATTGCTTCTCTTCTGCATATAAAAGAAAATGCTTTTTAATAATCAGCTCCCACCAAACCCCTCTGGAAAAGGTCAATATATTATTTCATTTCACAGATGAGAAAACAGCCAAATGGCAACTGTATATTTCTAGTTAATTGGAAGTGAAACTGGGATTATTTATTTGTTTATTTGTTCCTTCATTCTTTTGTTAGTTCCTTAGTTATTTTGTTTGTTTGTTTGTTTACTCCTTGGGAATTACTATGCACCAGCCTGTGTGCTAAGCACTAGGGATACAAATGCAAGCTAGCAAGGCAACCTTTCCCCTCCAGGAGTTAACTTTCTGCTGGGAGAAGACTAAACATTGAGGAGAGCCACAGGAGGAAAAGAGATCAGGGGTTTTGCCTGGCAATGATGTGGTTAGGTTTAGGGGTGCTCGAGATCCCAAAATACCAACACACTGTGTCCTGCCGAATTAATTCGACAAGTCATCTCTCAGCCAAAAAAAAGTAAAGTTTATTAAAAGTTCATTAAAAGTTCGCCATATTAGATAGCCTCTTAAGGAGCCTAGGTATCTGTGAGGCTTGCATTTGGCAAGCCTCCTAGAGAGGCCACCTAGAGAGGACAATGGTGTGCTAGGCCAGTTCAAGGGTAGAAGGAGGATCAAGGGTGGGAAACTGCTGGACAAAGGAGGGCTAAGGATTTGGGCAGAGCCACAATGAAAGGCCTATGGCCTCAGGCAAATGCCTGAGGTGGGAAGATTCAAGGAGAGCTCAAAGGGGCTCCCAGAGCCTGCACTTCATCATTAATGCATGGTTGAAAAATAGTCAATCCTAGTCTTGCTTCCTCATCTCTACCTCTTGGTTTACTTGAGTTCCTTCAAGTCTCAAGGTCCAGCATTCAGTAAGAGTTATTTCCAGATTCCCCTTAATGCTTATGCTTTCCCTCTCTTTTGTGTTAATGTTACTCACTTCTTGGCACAAAGGTGATAAACTAGAAATGAGACACTGCTGATGGGATATAGGCTCTGGGAATCCCCTTGAACTCTCCTTCAGTCTCCCCACTTGGAGCTTACCTAAGGCCATAAACCTTCCATTACTGCTAAGCCCAAATCTCACCCTAAAACTAGCCTAGCCCTCTGTTGTATGTTACCTCCAAATTGCCTCTGACTGTGTCCCACCCTTGATCCCATCAAAATCCCATTTTCTTAGTTCCTAGAATCTGACCTCTAGTCACCCCAGTCCCATCAAGATCCTCCTTAGACTCCTCCTCAAGATCCTTCCTGGACCCCTCCTCCCATCACCTCAGACTACTAGACCACCTCTAGATCCCTCCCACAGTCCTTCTGTATAGAAGATCCATCTTGCCTCCATGAAGGTACTTGGAGTCAATCTAGGCAGCTTGTCAATAAATGTGTCACAAATGCTTAGGCTCCTTAAGAGTCTATCTGATATGGCGAATCTTTAATAAACTTTGCTTTTCTTTAACTAAAAGAAGACTTAGGTCAAATTCATTTGAGCAGAATCCAGCGTATGAGTATTTTGGGGTCCCTAGTACCCCTAAATCTCAACATTCTAGACCCCAACATTTTAAACTCCAACACTTCCAGACACAGACAATATGCTCATTTGTTTTACTTAACTAAACATTTCTTTAAGAGGGTTTTTTGAGGGAGGAAGTGTTTTGGGGGGTAAAAGGTAGTAAGAGGAGATCCCTTCCCTCCCCCCAAGAAAAAAGAAGAGGAGGAAACCATCAATGACTTTAAAACAAAACTTTTTTTTAATAAACAAAATAAATAAAGAAATTCATAAGGGAACACAGTCAAGCACAGTAGTTTTGGAATTTAAATTTAACACACTTTTGGAGTTAAATTTAACACACTTTAAAAAAAACTTCATAATAGAGATTCGCAGTATTGTAAATAACTTTTTACTGTTCTTATTTGCCCAAAGGAAATATTTATGTGTGTTATTTGTCAAGTTTATAACATTAAAAAATATTTTAAGGTATATTCTCTGAGTTCTACGTTCCCCAGGAATTTTATGAGTTGGCAACTTTATAGACCACTTTTCCTTCTGACTTTCACAAATGCAGAAAAATTGGCCTGGAGACCAATAATTACCTGTTCCAGACATTACCTGAACTAAATATCGCTCAGTCAATAGGAACCCTAGATAAGAATGATACTAGTATAAACAGATGTCTCCATCTACTCCAAGTAGTTACAAAAAACCTAGAGCAAGTTATAGCACCACTCTTTTTTTTAAGAAACCCTGTTATTTTTTCTATTCTCAAACATTTATTTTTCTCTTTCCTGCACTCTTCTCCCCTCTTGCTTCCCCCTACACACACACACACACACACACACACACACACACACAGGAGAAAAAAAAAAGAAACACAGAACTCTTGTAGCAAATACCCGCAGACAAGCAAAACAAATTCCCATGTTGGGTACATCCAAAAATGTGTCTTATTCTGCATAATCCCATCACCTCTCTGTCAAGGAGGTGGGGAGCATTTTCAACATCAATTCTTTGAAATCATGGTTAGTCATTGCATGGGTGAAAATTCTTAAGTCTTTCAAAATTATTCATTTCTGCAACATTAACATTGTAGTATAAAGTGTTCTGGTGCTGCTCACTTCACCTTGCCTCAGTTCACACAGTTCTTCCCAGGGTTCTCTAAAACTGTCTCTTTGGCAGCTAGGTGGCTTCATAGTGCATAGAGCATTGGGCCTGGAGTCTGGAAAACCTGAGTCCAAATTTGACCTCAAATACTTACTAACTCTCTGACCCAGGGCATGTAAGTTAACTACCATATACCTCAATTTCTTCAACTGCAAAGTGAAGATATCCCAACACTTGCCTCCCAGAATTGTTGTAAGGATCAGAAGAGGTCATATTTGTAAAGTGCTTTGTGTAGTGCCTGGTACATAACAGGCACTTACTAAAATTCCTTCTTTCTTACAGCACAATAATATTGCATTATGTTTCTGTTAAAAGAAACCTAGGGACAGCTGGGTGGCACAATAGGTAGAGCACCAGCCCTGGAATCAGGAGGATTTGAGTTCAAATGCAGCCTCATACATGTACTAGCTGTGTGATCCAGAGCAAGTCGTTTAACCCCGATTTCCTGGAGAGGAGAAAGAAACCTAGCCTGACCCTGATCATTTGAGGGAAATTCAGAAAGTAAGACCAAAAGAATTTATTAATATACCAAGGCAAGTTGGTGGACCAGCCAGGATTTAATCTGTGTTTTGCTTTTTATAAACTCTTGAGAAAGGTATGTCCATAAAACAGAAAGACAGTCTTGATTGGTCCACGTTTCAAATGAGGAGATGGTGTTAATGTTACCTCAGTCCTTGATGGGTCCATGTAATCAAGGAGGAGATGGGATTAGGGTCTCTTCAGCCCCTCCCTCATTACAGTATCAAAGGGAGATGAAATTAGTGGGCATGTTTATTGCCATCTTATGCAACTGCCTGCTGATATTCAAGGTTAACACCAAGAGTTTAAAACGGAGGCCCCCAGACTGACTTAGCACATTCCTATACCATTCCTACATTCCTATCCCATAATCTGCTCAGTCATTCTCCAATTCACAAATACCCCTTAGTTTCCTTTCTTTGCACTACAAATAGAGTTGATACAAATGTTTGTGTACATATGGAACCTTTTTTTCTGTCTTTGACCTCTTTGGGGCATTACCCTAGTAGTGTTATTGCACAACTAGTAAGTGTCTGATGCTGGATTTGAATTCTGGTCTTCTTAACTCCAGGTCTAGCATTCTGTCCACTGTGCCATCTAGCCAAGAGTTATCAAATCATAAATCTCACTGAAAAGACCCTGTACTATTCTGTAGCTTGATACAATCAGCACAATGTCACCTGCAAAGATAAACATCTTTAGTATTTCACCATCTATAAGGAGTCCCTCTTTCATATTAGCACCTACTTCCCAAAGCTATTGTGAGGTTAGAAGATATAATAGTTGGGAAGCACTTTGCAAGTCTTGAAATGTGCTAACTATTTTATTACTATTATTTGTCAGTATATGGTCTTTGTATAGGACATCCTCCATACCTATAGAAAACATGGTAAGCAAACATCTACCCATTTTACGGCTACCTTGACTTAATAATCCAAGAGTCATTTAGAGTAATATCTGTCGTTGCATTTGTCTAGAAATCTTATATGACTTAACATGTACGGGTAAGATTCCCTTTAGCCTTGAAGGATATAATTTTACTGTCCTAAACTTGATATTTTTCTATAATTATATAATAAGTTATATAATTATCATAATTGTTATGCTTATAACAATAAGCACAGTGGGATCTTCTATGTCAATATATGCTGATGACATCATGATGAGTTCTATAGACAATAGAGGAAGGATACCCTAATTGATATTTGGGTGACAGGGAGGGATGAAAGAAGAACAATGCCCATAAGTCAATGGTGATAGAAAGAGGGACGAATATATCTTTCTGAGACTTACGTCAACTGATGCAAAGTGAAGTAAGAAGAACCAGGAGAACATTGTACACAGTAACAGTAATATGGTACAATGATCAACTGTGAATAACTCAGCTACTCTCTGTAATTCAATAATCCAAGACAATCCCAAAGAACTCATAACGAAAACACACTATCCACCTCCAGAGAAAGAATTGGTGGAGTCTGAAAGCAGATTAAAGCATACTGTTTTTCACTTTCCCTATTTTTTCATATTTTTCCATGTTTTCTTTCACAACATGACTAATATTTTACAAAAAGTTTTGCAAAATTGCTCATGTATAACCTGTATCAAATTGCTTACCATTTCAGGGAGGGGAGAGGAAAGGGAGAGAAACTGGAAGTCAAATTTTTTCAAAATGAATGTTTAAAAATTGTTTTACATATAATTGGGGAAAATAAAATGTTATTTAAAAATAATATATCTTTCTGAATATAAAGCCTCACATTGCTAGGGGAAGCTGGAATTTGAGTTTTGGTTTACATATTAACTTATTCCTCATAGTTCCTCACCAGATCTCTGCAGAATCAATAAAGCACTTAAATAAATTCTCTAATACTCAGTGTTAATTGTGGAAGCTCCTTGAGGGGAAGGATTATTCCACTTAGTCTCTATATCCTTAGAGTCTAACACAATGCCCAGCACACAGTAGGCATTTAATAAATGCCTGTTGATTGATTTTCCAAAGCCAAGAATCTTCTGAGTTCCTCTAGCCTGAAATTCCTATAGGATAACTCCTTCCTCTTCCCTGATTTACTGTGAGTTCAGCAGACAGAATTGTCTTTAAGCATCAATAATATCTTATCCTTTCGATTTGTATAGATACCCAATAGCCTCTTTTAAAAGTAAGGCAAGTTCCATTCTAAAGTGTGACCATTGCACTGTTATAAAACAGTGTCTTCTCACCGTCCTTTTTCCTCAGCCCTTCTTACTATCCTCATTGCCTTGTCTGGGGGCCAGAGCCTAGACTAGATGGCCTCCAGACATCCTTTCCCACTCTCTAATCTTGAACATAGAACACAAGAGGAAATAATTCCAGCCTGGTGCATGAGTATATTACTTGGGTGTGATCACAATTAACAGCCCAATTCAGCATATCAGATATTGGAAGACTCTTCCTTCTAGGAAAGATGATCTCTCACGGTTTTGTTAGGATTTGCTTCTTGTACAATGGAAGACACTGAATTTAGTCTACTTGCTTTTGTTTTCAGAACACATTATTCTTTCAACCCCAGTCAGGACAGAAAAAGAGGGTTCAGGAAATCTCTATTGCAACTTGCACCACAGCTGGGGAAGGCATCACACTTTCATCTTCTTCCACCTAGATTAGAAGATCTAAATTGGGAAATGGGGTTGATATGTCTCTCTGTCAAACTGGGAGATGTAGTTATCTGCAAATAGCTCCAGAGAGCTGTTAACTGAATCAATGCCCTTCCCCCTTTACAGCCAGATAGAGTTAAGTTACTGACATACAGCATGTCAGGGCAAATTTCCATGATGCCAGGTCATTAGGCATATTTTCTGGGGAGATAATTCACAGACCTCTATTTCCCTATATTACCTAGAAACACTCTGAGACTACAGTTTATCTTACAGCTGGGGCTGGCCCTTTGCAAAATGGTAAAATGGGAACATTTTTCCTTTGTCTCTCAAATGTTCCCTTCTGTGGGCTCACCTTAGTGAGACCTTTCTCCATGGTCTACCTCAGGCACCTAAGTGGTCTAATGCCATACCTCCTTCCTCATTTTCAAAATCTGCTTTTACAAAAGGAACTGAAAAATCTATTCACACTAAGGTATAAATGATAGATCAAGCTTTATGTGATGCTTCTCCCCAGATTTTCATTTTAACAGGTCTTTGGTAGGAGAAACATCTACTCTACATAAGCCAAGCAGGTTTTTTTTTCCTGAAAGGCAATGAAATCATTCTCTCCTTTTTTGGTAAATTTTTATTCATTTTAAACTTAAATACAAAACAAGAAAAAAGATTCCCATGTACACAGCAGAACAAAAGGGAGGATTCAATATAAAATTCAATATAAAACAAATTTCCCTTTTAAGAAAACCTATATAATAAATACTATACATTGTTTTCAAAGCTATCCTGCTTTTCTGTGCTTCTTTCTAAGTTTTCTTCTGTTCTCTGCTGTGTACTTTTTACTTTATTTTTCCTTTCCTCTCCCTTCCTACCCTAAAGAAAGCTACAGGTGAATGCAGATATGGGTAGATCTATACACACAGATGTCTACAAACATACACATATATGTCAGACTGCACTATGTTTATTTCTACCTGTCAACTCTTTCTCTGCAGGTGGGTAGCATCTTCCTTCATATGCCCAGTTCTTTCCATGTTTTTCTAAATCAGCCAGCTCATCATTTCCTATACCATAGGAGTATTCCAACATAATCACATCCTACCTGAGAGACTGTCTATGGAAGTTTTCTCCCAATTTTCTGCATTCCTTCTATTCTTGACTACATTGGTTTTGTTTATACAAGAAATTTTTAATTTAAAATAATCAAAATCATTCACTATACACTTTAACAATGCTCTCACCTTATAATATAATTTAAGGCCTGATACACTAAATTTCCTTCTTTTATATCTTTTTCCCCTAGTTTCTTTGAAATTCCCAACTTTTTATTCTTCCAAATGAACTTTGTTATTTTTGGTAACTCAGGTAAATTTTTAGTAATTTAATCAGGATGGCAATGAATAAATAGATTAGTTAGATCAAATTGTCAGGTTTTTTTGTTTTCATTATATTGGCTTTACCTACCCATGAACAATAAATATTACTATAATTATTGAAACCATCCTTGAGACATAGATGATCCAGGCCATTAAGTCTCCAGTCACTGAAGCATTCTGGTGTTGTAAATATGAACTCCAGGTTATGAAGAGTTGGGCACTCCTCAGGCTTGACATGCTTTTCTGCCCAAGCGTGCAATCTACCATGGTCAGTTCAGAAGTGAAGGGTGCTGCGCCTAACTGAAGCAATGCCATATTCTTACTGAATAGTCTTTCCATGCTGTTGTTCTCAGTTGAGTAAGCTTATTTTTGATCAGTGTTATACATGTAACCCCATGTCTCAAAGCCCATTGGTATAATACTTCTCTCTTGATTGGTAGAGATGAATGTCCTGTCCTGAATGAGGTAGAGTTGGTGAGAATTAAAGAGCTTCACTTTCTTCAGGCTTCAAGACTTTGAGCTGCTTTGGGCACTTTGGGTTTCCTGTTTAGAGAGAGAAGATGGAAAAGGCTAACTCCACTTCAGGTTGCAGAAGGAAAAGACTCTAAGAAGACATGGGAGTAGCTGATAGTCTTCATCAGGTCCCTATGACAGCTGGAAGTAAGTTTCCCTTGAGTGAAATCTAGAACTCCCTCTTAGCTAAGTGGAGTTATCTCTCAAGTCACTTAACCCTGTTTGCCTCAGTTTCCTTATCTGTAAAATTAGCTGGAGAAGGAAATGGCAATCCACTCCAGTATCTTTGCCAAGAAAAACCAAAGTGGGGTCATGAAGAATCAGACATAATTGAAAAATGACTGAACAGTAATCACAAGAGCACTGCTTTACCTGGAAAGACTCACATGAACTAATGCAAAGTGAAATGAGCAGAACCAGGAGAATGTTGTACACAATAAAACAATATTGCACGCTGATCTACTGTGAATAACTTAGATATTCTCAGTAGTACCATGATCCAAGACAATTCTGAAGGACTTGTGATGAAAGGTGTTGTCCATCTCAAGAGAAAGAACTAATGGTTCTCAACCTGTGGGTTATGTTCAGTTTGTAACAATGAAAATACATCCTGCATATCAGATATTTACATTACAATTCGTAACAGCAGCAAAATCACAGTTATGAAGTAGCAACGAAAATAATTTTATGTTTGGGGGGTCACCACAACATGAGGAACTGTATTAAAGGGTCACGGTGTTAGGAAGATTGAGAACCACTGTGTACAGCCTGAATGCAGATCAAAGACACTTTTTCTTTATTTTTCTTGGGATTTTTTATCTGTGTTTTCTTTCACATTATGACCTACATGGAAATGTGTTTTGCATGACTACACATGTATAACCTATGTCAAATTGCTTGGCTTTTGAACAAAGTTAGGGGGAGAGAAAGAAAGAATTTGGAACTCAAAATTAGAAAAAAGTTAAGAATTTTTTTATGCAATTAGGAAAATTTTTTAAATATATATTTTAAGAAAGAAAGGAGGAAAGAAAGAAAGGAGGAAAGAAAGAAAGAAAGAAAGAAAGAAAGAAAGAAAGAAAGAAAGAAAGAAAGAAAGAAAGAAAGAAAGAAAGAAAGAAAGAAAGAAAGAAAGAAAGGAAGGAAGGAAGAAAGAAAGGAAGAAAGGAAGAAAGGAAGGAAGGAAGGAAGGAAGAAAGAAGACTGTTTTAGATACCAATGAGCTTGGGGACCTCTTCTGTATCACAGCCTTGTCCTGACAGAGGCTTCACATAGCTCAATAAAACTATGAACTGTCCCATGCAGGGTTACCCAAGGTGTATAGGTCATACTGGAGAATTCTGACAAAAGGTGATCCACTGGAGAGGAAATAGAAAATCACTCCAATATTTTTTGCCAGGAAACCCTGCAGACAGTATTAAAAGGATAAGAGAGATGGCACCAGAAGATGAATCCCTTGAATATCCAACACATTACTGGGGAAGAGCAGAAGACAACTACAGTTAGCTCCAATACTAGTGAAGAAACTGTGTCAAAAGCTCAGCTGCAGAAATGTCTGGTGACAAAAGGAAAATCCAGTGCTGTAAAGATCAATAGTGCATAGGAACCTGAAATGTAAGATCCATGAACAAAGATAAGTTGAATGTGGTCAAACAGGAGATGGAAAGATTAAACATTGACTATTAGGTGTCAGTGGACTAAAATTGATAGGAATGGGTGGATTTAATTCAGGTAAATATTACATATATTACTTCAGGCAAGAATCCCTGAGAAGAAATGGAGTAGCTCCCACAGTCAACACAAGGATGAGAAAATCAGTACTAGGGTATAATCTCCAAAATGACATAAAAATATCTTTTTGAATGCAAGGCAAACTATTCAATATCACAGTAAAACAATTCTGTGCTCCAGTCATTGATGGTGAAGAGACCAGAGTTGATCAGTTCTAGAAAGACCTACAAAATCATCTAAAAATAACACTGAAAGATGTCACATTCATCAAATGCTAAAATGGGACATCAAAAGATAATTGGAATAATAGGCAAGTTTGGCCTTGGAATACAAAATTAGGCAAGGCAGAGATTAATAGAATTTCGTCAAGATAATTCATTGGTCATAATAAAGACTCTTTTTCTGCAACCCAAAAAATTACTTTGTACATAGATGTCATCAGATGGTCAATATCAAAATCAGATTGATTATATAATTTGCAGTCAAACATAGAGAAACTTTATACAGTTAGTAAACAAGAGCTAGAGCTGACTGTGGCTCAAATCTTGAAATTATTACAAAATTTGAGCTTAATCTGAAGAAAAGTAGGGAAAATCATCAGATTGTATAGGTACTACCTAAATAACATTTTTTATAAATATGAAGCAGAGGTGACCTATAGATTTAAGGGATTAGATCTGGTAGATAGACTGCCTGAAGAACCATGGACAGAGGTTTGAAATTATTGTGCAGGAAGCAACGACAAAAGACATTCCAATGAAAAAGAATAGCAAGAAAGTTAAATGGCTATTTCTTGAGACTTTACAAATAGCTAAGGAAGGAAGGCAAACCAAAGGGAAAGGAGAAAGGAAAAGATATACCTAACTAAAGACAGAATTCCAGAGAATAGCAAGAAGGGATAAGTTTTTCTTAAATCAGCAATGCAAAGGAATAGAAGAAAACAATAGAATGAGAAAGATGAGAGATTGATTCAAGAAAATTAGAACAGAAGACACAGAGATGATATAACTAAAGAACATTTTTGTCGAAGCAGCATCTAGATTTGGGTGTGTAAAATTAGCATGATTAATAATAAACTACTTATTTCTTCCTAATTGTACTGCCTGCAATGAAGATAAGCTGCCACTGGGTAAATGGAGCTGCCAGTTTAATGGTCATGTAGTCCTAACACAATAGTTTATGATTCAACTCCATCCAACCAACATTTGCTCAACATTTACTGTTTTTAAGACTCAGTGCGAGGGTCTTGAGCATGGACAAAAATGAAAGTCTCTATCATCATGGAACTTAAATTGAACTGGAGGAATACAAAATGTACACTGCACATTAAAAGTATGATAAATGGGGGTGGCTAGGTGGCACAGTGAATAGAGCACAGGCCCTGGAGTCAGGAGTACCTGAGTTCAAATCCGGCCTCAGACACTTAATACAAAAAACTAGCCGTGTGACCTTGGGCAAGTCACTTAACCCCAACTGCCCTCCAAAAAGCAAAAAAAAAAAAAAAAGTATGATAAATGCAGCATATTCATACATGGTAAGGATCCAAGAAATTATCTTTATTTTCCATTATTTTCTGCCAATTGGTGGTAAAAGGTTTACTATCTCTCCATACTGTAGTTTATGTGGAAATATACTATAAAAAGAGGAATTTTTTTTCAGTTAAAATTCCCTATGATAAATTATAACTATTGCCCTCTTGTCAATTAAATTTTACTTTTCTTTAAACAAAACAAAGAATTTATTACAACTATAAGAATAATGCCAAGCACTATACAAAAATATATTTTTTAAATTTATTTAGTATGCACCACATGCCAGGTGCTGTGCTAAATGCAAGAGATATCCCAACCCCCCTCAAAAAAAAGTGAAAATAGATCCTACCTGCTCTCAAGATTACTCTCTAATGGGGGAGACATACATACATACATACACATGATTCTGTGTGTATGCATATATATATATGTATTCATACACACACATATATTCTTCATTCAAGGTTCCAGCCAAACATGACCATGTGTGTTTTTGTATACATGTATGTGTTTATTTATTTAAATATATGTGTGAAATCACGTGTGCATATGAAATCATTTGTGTGTGTGTTTATTTAAATATGTGTGTATATGAAATCGTGTGTGTGTGTATGTGTGTGTGTACACACAGAAATCTACAAAGCCCACACAATGTAACCTTAGAGAAGGCACTAGAACCTGCACTAGACCCTGCAGAAGGTACTATTGGAGCTCAGGCTTAAGGGAAATCAAACATTCTAAGACACTGAGCTGGGAAGGGAAGAGCATTCCAGGAGGCAACTACAGCTAGTTCAAAGGCACGGAGATGGAAAACATCTGTGCTTTTAAGAAGCTTACAGTTGGGCTGAGGAGACCATGTATACATATGTAAGAATATACAAACAAAGCAGATACAAGGTAATTTGGGGGAGTGGAAGGGTAAGCACTAACAGCATGGGAGAATCAAAGCAAGAAAGGCTTCATGGAGAGGGTGCAGAGAGGAGGAGTGAGTGAGTTCTAGAAATGGGGGATGGCCAGTGCAGAGGCACAAGAATGGGAGATGGAATGTGGCATGTGGAGAGCAGTAAGAAAGCCAGTCGAGCTGAACTCTCATGTGCAGGAGAGGAAATCACATGCCAGACTAGAAAAATAAGTAATGCCAGTTTGTGAAGGGTTTTAAAAGCCTGCAGTGGGTCAGGATAGGAGACAGAATCAAGGCTGGCTATTTGTGCCTAACACAGTGCCCAGGGTTTAATAAATGTTTGTTGATTGAGTAACTCAAAAGCAGATTCCTTCTACAGACCAAAAGAACCTCATTCAGTGACCTCCTTCTCCTCCTCATTGCTCCTAAATTTCATTTTGGAAGGTTGGTCTTTATACTACTGTTTATTCATTTGTTTGTTTAGTTTTCACATTCATTTTTATAAGATTTTGAGTTCCAAATTCTTTTTCTTCTCTGTCCCTCCCCTTCCCAAGATGGCAAGCGATCTGATATAGTCTATATATTATACTAGATTTTTATCTTTTTTTTCAATTTCATGACCAAATAAGGGATATAAAGAATTATAGAAGATCAAGTGGACAATTTGAATTACATAAAATTTGAATGTTTCTTGCAAACAAAACCCATGTAGTTTAAAATTAGAAGGAAAATGGTTAGCTTGGGAGGGTAAGGAATTTTTGCAATAAATTTCTCAGATAAAGGTTTCATTTCCAAGATATATAAGGATATGTGTCAAGATATAGAAATCAATATACATGCATATCAAGATATAAAAATATATAAGAATATGAGTCATTTCCTAATTGATCAATTGTCAAAGAATATGAACAGACAGTTTTTAAGGGACAAAATCCAAGCTACCAGTAGCCATGTAATCACTTTCTCAAAAAGTCTCTTTCTTGAAACTTCCTATGCTATGCTATTTATAGTATCTCCTCCCAAACCCTTATCTGTACTCATATTGAACACCATCTACCTATTAAAATACTTTATTCTATTCAATCTTAGTTTCATGTGAAACCACAGCACAACTTCCTGTACCAAATAAAAGTCTGTACGTGAGTTCCAAGAACAGGTTTATTTGGGTACTGAAGCAGATCATATCCTGTCCAGGCAGTCACCACATTCTCCCTTAGTAACAATCTCTTTGCATTATGGTCACAAAGTTACAGAAATTTAGAACAAGATCATCTGGTCCTTGCTTTGCATGTGAAGAAATTGAGGACCCAAAAGGGTCAACTGAGATTTTTAACAATTTATTGTCAAGATTTTCTCAGTAAAATTCCTGAATATTTCCCAGACAAATATTCCAGACAACTTTAGCAAAAGTGGGAATAATTAACTTCTAAACAAACAAACAAAAAAATTGGCCATCGAGTCAGCATGACTTGAAGGACAGATTATGCCAGAATGATTTTATTTTCTTTTTTGACGGGGTTGCTAAAGTGGTAGATGAAGGGAATGCTGATTTTATTCTGTGTCCTGAGTTCCTGTCCTCCATCAGCCTCTTTCTCTTTATCATTTCCATCTGAATGTTCTATAGGCATCTCAAGCTAAGCATGTATTAAATGAATTTGTTTCCCAAGATCCACCATTTTCCCTCACTCTGCTATTTCTGCTAACGTTGGTCACCTAGATTCAAAATTTCAGAGTCATTCTTTATTTTCTCTCCTATCCTGACCCACCCCAATCAATTCAGTTGTCAAACCTTGTAGATTCTACATCTTTTGCCCTAATTCCCTTCTCTCTACTCACCCAGTCACCACTCTAATTCAGGCATTCATCCCTTCTTATATAGAGACTATTTCAATGTCCTTCTGATTGGTCTCCTTGGCTTCCAGGCTCTCCTTTCTTTAATATTTCCTCTGCAAAACTGCCACAATTATATTCCTAAAGCACTTGTCTGACTATGGAACTCCTTGACTCAAGAAGTTTCAGTGGCTCTCTATTTCTTAAAATATAAATAAAATACAAACTCCTCTAGCATTTAAAGCTATTGGCAATCTGGTTCCAACTTATCTTTCCCAACTAATTCCCTATTAACATCCCACCTCTCTATCCCAGACAACTTTAGCCAAACTGTTCTGCAGTCTTTGCTGTGCCTTAACATGTGACATTCCATCTCTTTCTTACACTCTCTCTTTACTACTACCTCTTAGCAATCCTAACTTCATTCAAGGTTCCAGTCAAACACGACCACTTTCCTATATAGGCCTTTCCTGAGACTCTCTGGTCGTCAGAGTCTTCACCCTCCCACCAACCCCCCAAAAATGTATCCAATGTTTACTTCTTATATATTTTGTATTAACTTTCCTGTGCTTCCTCTACCTTCAATAAAATGTTATATTCTCTTTTTTATTTTATGAAATAAAACAAGCGTTTTCATAACAAAATTGTTGAAAAGATGATTGTACATGAAACTGCAAATCTACTATGTACAACCTGCTAGTCCTTTCAAATATACAACAAAATTATCATGTAAAGTACTTTTTTCTTTTTTTCTTCCCCCCATTCCTTCCCTAGAGATGGCTACCATTAAACACAAATAGATATATAGCAATAGATATACCAACACACATACATTACACACAGGCACATATGTGTATACATATATGTATTTATACACATGTGTGTACTTATGTATACATATATACACATGTGTGTATATACATATATATATAAAGTTAGTCCATACATACTTCTATTTATCAGTTCTTTCTCTGAATGCAGATAGCATCTATCTTCATATATCCTTTATAGTTAATTTGGGTATTTATGATAGACAAAATAATTTAGTCACTCAGAGTCATTCTTAAAACAACATTTCTGTTACTGTATGCAATGTTCTCTTGGTTCTGCTCATTTTGCTCTTCCTTATTTTGTGCAAGTCTTTCTATGTTTTTTCTAAAATCATTGAGTTCATCATTTCTTATAGCACATTAATATTCCACCAGTTCTTAAAATGCTATATTTTTAGGGCGTGGGGTATTTCATCTTTGTTTTTGCCTCCTTGGTATCTGGAATCATTCCTTTAACAAAACCATACTTGCTAGGGAATGAATGGATTGTGACAAAGTACTTTATGGGATATAGTATTTCATGCTACTCTTACAGAAATTATAGAAGAATGTTGGCTAGATAATCATCAGTTAGACCAACTAAGGCTTTGATGAGTGACCAAACTTAAAGAGTAGTCATTATTATTCTTCACCTTCAAAGAAAGTGGCCAGTGGAGTGTCCCAGGGATCTTTACGTGCTTCTGCGTGTTTTTTCTTAATGACTTAGAAAAAATATCATGAGATATCATGCCTATCAAAGTTGAAGATGTTGAATGGTGGATTACAAAGTCGGGATCTTGAAAAGACATTGATGAAATTGGAAAATGGTGTCAAACTCAAGTAGAAATGGATCCCTGAAGGCCACAGATTGACCTAGAAAACCACAAGTTAACATTATCTATGTTGTGTTGTATTTTTATTTTGTTAAACATTTCCCAATTACATTTTAGTGTGGTTGTGCTGCATTCAGGAGTTTTGCTAGCCACTTGCCTCAAGTCTGACATCTCTGATGCTAGGACATTGGTGAATCAAATATGATGGAATTTAATAGTGATTCATATAAAGTCAAACACTTGTATTCAAAAAAATTGACTTCCCAAGTACAAAATGGTGAAGGTGTGTCTAGAGAATAATTTATCTAAAAAAGATCTGGGAGTTTCAGTAGGTTGCTACCTCAGTTTGAATTTACAATGTGACATGATTGTAAATGTAAAATGCTGTGATCTTGAACTCGCTTTAAAAAGGTGTAGGTTTTGGTAACAAAGAGGTGACAATACAGCTATTCCCTGTCCTTCTCAAACCATTTCAAAATGTTGTTTTCAGTATTGAAAATACCAGTATAGCAAGAACATTAGCAAGTTGAAGTGCATCTCCTGAAGGTCATCCAAAAAGTTGAAAGGCCTCAATCAGACCATATGGGAATTAGTTGGGCTGTTCAACCTAGAGCAGAGAAGGCTCTAAGTGGACCAGGTGATTATCTTCAAATACCTGAATGGTTGTCATGTGGAAAAAGGAATGGATTTGTTTTGTTTGGCCCAGAGGACAGAACCAGAAGCAATGGTAGAGCTCGCAAAGAGGCAGATGAAGGCCTAAGGTAAGAAAAATCTCCCCAACAATTTCGTGCTGTCCACAAGTGTAACACAGGCTGCTTTAAGAAGTAGTTCATGCCTTCTTACTGGTTATTCAAGCACAAGGCTGAATAGCCATTAGTTTTTCAGGTATATTTTGGACTAGATGGTCTCTGAGGTCCTTTCCAATTATGGAATTCTGTGATTCAGAGATCTGCCTAAGGTTCTACAAGCTTTAAAAAGCAGAGCTGGAACTTTGGTCTTCAAAGCCCCAGTCTACTGTTCATTCCACTAAACCACATCAGCAACCTCAGTATTCCTAGATTTTTAGTGACCTCCCCTTTCAACTAATTATCTGGGTCTTCCCCTCTCCAGACTGAGCCAAATTTATAAGAGATTTCCTCATTAATTTACTGAGAAATGCAAGCATATGTAAGAGGTTGTTCAAGTTAACCCAATAAAGGCAACTGTGACTTCCTTCAAGAAAAATGGACAAAGTAGGGTACTGCCAAATCCACTGAAGAGTGGCCCTGGTAGTAGCTAAAAGCCGGATGGCTGCTGTTGAAATTTGCTGGGCTTTGTGCCAGATAATACCATTGTCTTCCATCCATCTGTGCAGAAATCTGAACAAACAATTCCACTTCTTCAGATATATGTTGACTGCTTTTTGGATACCAATCAGAGTCAATTTGTTGCCTCCTGCTCCAGACTAGCTGGAGACCAGCTAGATCCAGACCAATGACAGCTTCACAGAAAGGAAAAAGCAGTTCTCAGTTGAAAATGATCATTATCTTTATCTTTCTTATCAAGCAGTCAATAGGTATTTATTAAGCTCTTGCTATTTTCCTGACAGAGTCCTAAGCACTGACTACATAAAGACCAAAACACAGTCCCTGCTCTCAAGGAGCTCACATTCTAACAAGGGAGATAACATGCAAGTAATTATATACATACAAAATACGTACAGGGTCAAAGGAAGTTAAGTTTAGAGGAAAAGCCCTGCGGCATGGGGGAGAGAGGCTAATGTTTATTAACACTGAAGTCATTGCAGGCTTTTGATGTGTTACCTTCCTTTCTGCCTTTCTCATTTCTGCAGTCTGTCTTCTCCGGAAGTTTTGGTAATGGGAGCAAAACAAGGAAGCACAGCCCAAAAGAGCAAAGACAACACACTTCAAACAAATGAAGGGTTGAAATCTGGAAGAAAGACTAGACTGCATTTGCACAGATGGCTCCAGAAGACAGAATTAGGATCGATGTATTGCTGGTAGAGATTTTTAGCTCAATGGTGAGCATCTTGTCACTCACTGATGGCATTCAAGTACTAGCTGGATGATCGTCTCCCAAAGGTATTGAGAAAGAATTCATACAGAGTGAGGTGGGAGGTGGAGTTGAACTCGGTGCCCTCTAAAGTCCCTTTAAATTAAATGATTCTAGGACTCCTTGAACCTGTATATAGGTACTATCATTGCTCCTCTAAGCCTCACTCCTCCAGCACCTGAGCCTAAATTCTAACCACCAGCATCACCCTCTTGTACTGGATCAGACAACAAAGGTGAAACCTTCTCTCCAGAAAGTCATAGGAAAATTGCACTTGTTGATTAGAAGAGGAAGAGAGGAAGATGTTAGGGGTGAGATAGATAATGGTTATCTACTATAGCTCTTTCATATTAATGAAAACTGTTCATACAGTCAATCTATCACCAACTATTTATTAAGCCCCTCTTGTGGGTCAGGCACTGTGCTAAGAGCCTAAGATACAAATCTAAAGAATGAAGCAGTGTCTGACTCTCAAAGAATTTACATTTTAATGGCTCCTAAGAAAATTGAGGACAGGGTAATCAAGTTCCAGAAGATGGAGAAGGTTTGGAAATACAGAAGCACCAGGTTTCCAGGCAGCTGGGAGAATATAATCAGATAAGATAAGAAAAGGCAACCCCAGAGTACAGTAAGGTTCCTAGAAATGGGATGGACATTTTCTAGGCTCTGAGGACCAGGTCTGGTTCTTCTCCCCCTAAAATACACATTTCTATTCTACTCTCTTCTTTCACTCTCATCACTGCAAACACTTCCACTTTCTATTTCTCCCAGCACATTTGAAATGCAAAGAAAAGATATGCATACTTTCTAGTCATTTCTTCACAGTGCTTCCTCTACCCAGACTACCATCTCTCCCTCCTCCATACCAGAATTTTGGACTCTATCTCTGTGTCCCCTATCTCTGATGGATGAGCTTTTGCTTTATCTTATCTGGATCCAGGTTTTCATGATATTTCCTATCTTCACACCTTGTCCCCTCTCAAGTATCCCATCTCCCCATTTTCCAGGACTCCTTTGCATGTTGTTTTCCCGATCAGAATGTGCCCTCTCTTGGGAGGTCAAGGAGAAACAAAAACACTTGGCCTAGTGATTCAATAGCATCCATAATGGCAGGTATAAACACAGGCTTACTTAGACAATGCCATCTAGCAAGAGGACATCAATAAGATATAAATGGCAAGCAAAGTTAATTGGTTTTGTGGGGTTCATCAGCTCATCATTCAGATTACAAAGGGAATATTCCCCCAAGGGCTTAGATTGAGATCCATCCCTGTTTCACTCCTTGCCCCCTTCCTCTAACCACTGTCTCTAACCCTGAATCACTTATCTCTTCTCCTGGGTTCCTCCAAAGGATGAAGGACAAAGCTGCCTAGAACTTAAGATAAAAACAAAATCCCCAGGCAGAGCAAAGACCCAGGCAATGGGCATACAGTGCTGTTCTCAATCAATCAATAAATATTTATAAAGTGCCTACTATGTTGTAGCAGCAAGCACAGGTTCTTAGATTTGCTTTTCTAAAGGAAAGCAACTCAAAATGGGTTAAGAGTCTTACTTTACTCAAACATATATCCTTTACCTAGTTCAGGGGGAAAAGTCAACACCCTGAACTTCAGAGAATACAAACAGAAGTTACAATAGAAAATAAAACAATTCAGCAGACAGGGCTTCCAGCTATCTAACCATTGCATCCATACCTAGTCAGTTACCATAGAAAGAAGCATCAACATCTGGGTTTTCAAAGCCGGGGGACTCAATGGCTTCCCAGAGTCTCATCTGATCAAATCACACAACTCTTCCCAAAGTGAGCCCCAAAGCAAAGCAAAGCATCAGGGTACATATAGCCTTCTCCTGGATCAAAGAATTTCACAGCCCTCTTGACACACTGCCCAATCACAAAGTAATAAAGTGTGGGCATTCCTGAAGAATAAGTCTCCCACCACAAGCTTCATGTTACCACATTCAGCCTCTTAGGAGGAAGAGTATATTTTCAAATCAGGGAAGGTTCTCAGAGTCACTTAAGCCTATCAAAGGGCCTAGGGGCAGGGAAGATCTTCAGATTCCCATAACATATGTGTCAGGAGCTGTCTTAAGTGCTAGGGATACAAATGTATAGAAATTTATCACTTAAGGCAAAAACTATTGAGCAAGAAGGGGAGAGGTAGAGAGGGAAGTCAATCCAAGCTTAGGTGCCATCAGACTAGGAGAGGGAGCTGGCCTTTGCTCCCTGAGAGGACAATCAAGCATTAATTAAGCATTTACTATGAGCCAAGCATGGTGCTAAGTGCTAGGGGTACAAAGACAAAAGTGAAACTGTTTCAGAGGAGCAAGAAAGAATATTATCTATTTTGTTGTTGTTTAGTCATTTCAGTCGTGTCTGACTCTTTGTGACCCCATCTGGGGTTTTCTTGGCAAAGATACTGAAGTGGTTTTCCATTTCCTTCTCCAACTCATTTTACAGATGAGGAACTGAGGCAAACAGGGTGAAGTGATTTGCCCAGGGTCACACAGCTAGTAAGTATCGGAGACCAGATTTGATCTCAGGAAAATGAAATCTTCCTGATTCCAAGTCCCGCTCTCTATCTACTCTGCCTCCAGATGTCTGTAGGCAGCTATTTTAAAACTTTGCTTTTTATTCCCAATAATCACTGAATCTATTGCATTACCTATACATACCAGCAACACAATCATATCCAATCCCTCCATCACTTATCACTTCCTAGCAAGAACTACCATTCTAAAATGTTGGACATTAGTCTATTGGTCAGCTTAGGCTGACCAAATCTTGGGGGCCTCCAAAACTGGAGTCATTGGACACAAAACTAACAAGCCCATTGGTTAGTGGAAACCCCATTATTAGAATCAACATGTCAATAATTCTATCTAACAATCCAAATGAATGGCTTCAACACAGTCTCATTGGTCCAAGTTCTTAGGGATAAAACTAAAAACCATATTATGTCACTTCCAAATTCAATCCAACAAACCTTTATTGATCACTATGGTGGAGGGGATGGAGAGATAGCCTTAGGTCAAAAAGACCTGGGTTCAAGTCTTACATCTCACACAAACCAAATGTGTGACCCTGGGTCTGTGACTTCTCAGTGCCTCCAGGAAACTTTCTAAGACTAAAAATTGCAGAATAATCATTCATCTACATTTCTAGAAGAGGTTTGCTCTCTAAAACGCTCCCTACATTGATGAAACCATTGATTCAGATTCAAAACAAAAGCAAAATCAATGGTAGACAGCACATAAAGAGGCATTTTGGTATAGTGTTCATAGAGTCAATCAAGAAAATCTGAGTTCAAATTTTGCCTCTGACACATATTATCTTTGTGATGCTGGGAAAATAACTTCCCCTCTCATTACCACAGGCAAATAACTTTAAGACTATAAATTACATAGAAGAGTTACTGATCTACATTAATGGAGGGGATTTTAATATCAAGAATTACCTATGTGAATTTCTTTTTAAATCTAAGATACTGACCAAAAACAAACAAAAAAACCCCAGTATACTAGTCACTGGGGGGAAGGAGAGGAATGCCCAAAAGAAAAATTACAGTCATTGTCCTCAGATAACAATAGGTAGTAGGGATGTTGTAAGCGTGCCCAAGAACCTTCTTAGTTCCATTGAACTGACTGCTAAATTTTCATTGTTAAAATTTGCACCTCAAAAATTAGCAAATGGTACAAATTGGGGTTTGATTTTGTTTTCCCACTTGTCTAAACTTAAGAAAATGTTAATGCAGATTAAATGTAAAAGTGTGTGTAGCTACTTTTTTTTTGGAGATCTACTTGTTAAATATTCACTAGCACACTGCTGAATATGCCATAGACACAAATACCTTTGATGATACAAGATAGAACACAGTGTTTCTTTGGCTTCCTTCAAGATTCAACTCAACTCTAACCTTCTGAAGGCCTTCCAAAGTTCCCAAATATGATGGTTGTTTGCATAGTTTCTTTTCCTCCTCTCCCTCATGTGAATTCAAGCACATAGAAGACAGTGGCTATGTTTTTTCCTTTTTTTGTAACCCCAGTCCTTAGCATAGTGCCTGGCAAGCACTTAATAAAATGCTTATTGATTGACTGACCTTGATGACTAAGGTGACCTTTGGGCTATTTATTTTTCTGCACAGATTCTCAGAATTCCATCATTAGTCCATATGTATATAAAATTTGAAGCTTAATTCAATTCTATTTGCCCTTCTAGTGAAATTTTAAATTATCCATCTTGAAATTGAAAACCTAGGTCAGAGTTCTGGGACACTGTCCTAGGATATGTTTTGGTACACTGACAAAGGAAACCCTGATTTTTTTCTCCAAAGTCAATTAATGCTTCCATTATCCAAATGAATGCACCTTGCCTCCTTATCTGAGAGGGTGTTGTGAAAATTTAAAAAGCCTCAGTAGCATAATCCCCTAGGGAATGAATGAATATATAAGAGATATGGGAAAGAGAGATGTGGTGTTTTCACCATTTTAGTAAGTATTATGACATTATGACACAACTTAGAGAGGGGTGTGTCTGTCCCTCTGTCCTCATTCCACATGCAGAAGAAGTACACTGTCATAATGTCATAGAAAAACACAGATAATACAGCAACTCCTATGTGTAATTTATGGTTCTAAGGATTATTTGCCTGGGGTAATGAGGGGAAAAAGATATTTGCCCAGAGTTACACAAATAATATATGTCAGAGGTCCCTTTCCAGACTCAGATCAAGAATAATGCCTTATCCACCAACATGAGAAGGGATACTGAGAGGATGCATTTTTGTCCTTGGTCACACAAACTGTGTCAATGGCAGGATCAGAACCCAGAAGTTCCCAAACTCCAACTCCAAAACCAGGCTTCTAGCCACTACTCTGCATTGGTTCTCCTTAACCATTAAAGATGTCAAAAAATAAAATAGGCTGCCTCAAAAGTGTGATGAATGAACAACCCAAGAAACAGAGTTGTTAGGTAACTAATAATCAATGTATCAATTAGGTTGGCCAGCAATCAATAAGTTGATCATCAGTAGTTTTTCTTGGGAACCAAAGACAAAAACACAGAGAATCTGAAAATCTTAAATATTTTTTGAAAGCGAAAATTAACTGATTGGTGGACATCAAATGGGCTAGAAGTCTTCATTTCCTCCTGGTGAGAATGTGGCTTGATCATGAGACTCAGTTGCCTCTAGCACTCTGGACAGGGGCATCCATCTCATCCAGACCACTCTAGTTGGTTTTCTCCTTTGTCAATTGGGTCACCCTAGAACAATCTCATCAAACAGTCTGTCCTTCAGAGACTGATTTTTTTTTTATAGGGACTGGGTCTTAAAGAAGAAATAAAGGAGAAAAGCCTGGATCCTGATTTAATAATTAGTTATTAATATATTAGTAAAATAATAATTTCTCTCACAAGACAATGTATCACAGCAGGGTGCACATTAGCTGAACAAAGCAAAATAATTAAATATACTTTACCAACTTTTTACTACTTAAAAAAAAGCTTTTATTATGCAATATGTCCTACTTTTGCTTCAGTCACTTGTTTGACATGATATAGCATGGAATTCACATGGTTTGACATATATTCTTTAGCTCATTATGAATGCACACTTGTATAATATTGGATAGTAAGTGTACCTTTGACAAACAATTCTTTTTTCCAAGCCTAGTCTTGATCATAGGCCATGGTCTTTCAATAGGAATTAAATCAGGTAAGGTCCTAGGCCACTCGAATATGTTTATCTCCCTCTCTAGGATAAATTTCTTAACCTTTAATGATATATGGCATGGTGCAAGATTGTGTTGTAGTATTTCATTGAAATTTGGGGTATATCAATATGTTTCTCAGATTTCTTATATCAATGGGGACAAAACATTTGGAAGACAGGAGTTGGAGGGTGGGGGACATGGGGCATGTGTGGATAGTTTTCAATCCAGTGGAGATATACCAATATTCCAGTTAACTTAGATGCCTTTCAACAGCAACTTTGCCATACCCCTGATTGAAAAAGCAAATTTAATCTTTAAAATTTAACTTTTTCCAATATTCAATACTATTTTTGCATTATTTTGCACATGACAAATCTTCATAATAATTTTTACTGATATTCTCTCTCTTCTTCAAGAAACCTATACTGCATTGTACAGTGTAATGATAATATCTCTAGACTCCATGTCCCATTGATGACTTTTGTTTATTCTCTGAAGTTTAATAAGGTTTTTTGAGGCAGAAATTTGTTAGTTCTTGGTATTATTCTTCATTTTTAAAATTATATTTCCATTATGTTCCTATAAGACTAATTAATCCTATTTCATTACAGGCTCAAATGAACCTTGAAAAGCTTGGTGTCCTTCCACATCAACAGCTGCTACAATACCTCTAATAGTCAGTGAAGTGTGCTCTTCATATTTCCTTGGAATAATATCTGTTCTTTAAAACCACAGAATTAAAAACACAATAAAAGAAATCAACAAAAAGTGTGCATGGCATGGAATCTAGCACTTAGCTAGGAAAAATAGCACAATGTGGTTTCATCTAGTCAAGGTCAGACATTCTGAGTCAGTATAATATCACTATAAGTGCACAAACAAAACTAGTGCTGCCATAAAATTATTGCCTGTTCTAAGGAGAAAACAAAGGAGGAAGATTCAGAAGAAAGTACAAGTATCAGTGAGGTAGAATGTGACTGGGATCCTTCCTAAAATAGAGATCATGGTGGTGGGGGGGGGGGGAATCACCAGTGAGGAGAGGAGGGCTCTGGGGCAGAGGTTTCTGTGAGTGATAATGCAGTTAGAGAATAAGGAAGATTCCAAAGAGCTCAGGCATACACAATGTATGGAATTTATCTCATCCAAAATCTTCCCTCCTTTTTCTTAACAGCTCATATCTGTTTGTTTTCATAAGACACATAAACTTGTATGGGGGTGGGGGTTATGCATCTTTATTTTCACTAACCTCTAAATGAAACTAACATTTCCTACAACTAGGATTTTTTAAAGGGGTCCATAGACTCATCAGACTACCAGAGGGGTCCAGAAAAAAAAGGTTCAGAGTTAATAAAGACTGGCTTTGCAATTATTATCTTTTTTTAAAAAAGAAAACAAAATTGAATAAAAGAGGAAGATTAAAAAGGGATTATGACCACTGCTTAGGATAGAAGGGGAAACGAATGTTAAATGATGATGAAATGATCAGCTCTTATTTTTCATATTTTCACTTTCAAGGAGAATGACTTTTGAATGGAAGGGGGGAAGATAGTTAGTAGGAAGCTGATGCATAGGATAGGTAAAGAAACAGTAACATAGGCAGTAGGAAGCCTTTATGAATTCAAGTCACCAATTTCAGATGAACTACCTCCTGAAAAGCCTAACAGATGTGTTTACTGAGCCATTGTCAATACTCTGGAAGAAATGAAATTACACTACAGTATTGGAGAAAAGCAAATATCTCAACTTTACAAAAAGAGAAAAGAATGCAGTATGCAAACTCTAGGTTAGTAAAACTGACTTTAATTCTTCAACCCAAAAAACCTAAAATGTATCACTGAATAGATGGTTATAGAACATTAGTAAAGGAAGTGGTGATTGCAAAGAGATATCATAGCTTCATCAAACAGACTATGAGAGGCTAATTTCATTTTCTTTGTAGATATGGTTATTAGATAGGTAGATTGAGGGAAGCCTGTATACAAAGCTTGCCTAGATTTTAGCAAAATTCTCTAGAAATTGTGACATGCTCTTCTTGTTAAAGAGATAGATGTGGGTTAGACAATAGTACAATTAGGCATATTTGAAATTGGTTAAATTGCTAGGTACAAAGAATAATAATTAGGGATCTGAGGTCAACTAAGAAGGAGGTCTCCAGTAAAGTGCCCCAAGGATCTGTGCTTGAGCTTTGATAATTAAAGAAAGAAGGAAATAAAAACACATTAAGTGCTTACTTCAGCAACATGTTAAGTGCTAAGGTTATAAATAAAAGCAAAAAAGAAAATCTCCGCCCTCAAGGAGTTTACTTTGTAATAAGGAAGATATCATCCAAAAGGAAGCTAAAAGAAGAGGGGGAAATTGGGAGGAAGGAGGTACTAAAAAGGGGCAGGATTCTAAAGTCCCAAAAATCAGGGAAAGGACCAGCAACAGAATGAAGTCAGGCTGACATGGACCCTTCCACAAAATGGAAACTTCAGGAAGAACTCTCCACTTGGAGAAGGGGGCAGACCTTGCAGATGAATATTCCAGGGTGAGCAGATGGGAGGTGTGCTAGGCTGTTCCAGGACCAGATGGTCCTAAGAGCTGAAGGAAGCTCCAGGGTAAGACAGCAGTGGAGAAGGCAAGATTTTAAAGTCCAGAAAGGTAGTGATAAGGCCAAAAGGTCTCATGCTTATAAAATTTGCAGATGATGCAAAACTAGAGGGTTTGGGGATTTAACCCCTTGGAATTTAGAAAGATCTTAAGAGGCTGGGATCAAATCTAATTACATGAAAGAAAAGGGGGAAGGAAGGAAGGAAGGAAGGAAGAAAGGAAGGAAGGAAGGAAGGAAGGAAG
>CM053593.1:49867854-49890004 GCA_028646575.1 Pseudocheirus occidentalis
TCCTTCCCATTTCTTATAGCACAATAATATTCCATTACATTCATATACCATAACTTATTTAGCTATTCCCCAATTGATGGGCATCCCCTTAATTTCCAGATTTTTGCCACCACAAAGAGAGCTGCAATAAATATTTTTGTACATATGGCCTTCCTCCCACTTCTGTGATCTCTTTGGGATACAGTTCTAGAAGTGGTATTAATGAGTCAAAGTGTATATGCAATTATTTATAGCCACTTGGGCATAGTTCCAGATTGCTCTCCAGAATGCTCAACCAAACATCTTGAAAAAGCCATTTACATGTGCTGCCTCCAATTCCTCTCCTCTTACTGACTCCTTGACCCTTTGCATTATGGCTTCTGACCTCCTCATTCAACTGAAACTTCTCTTTCCACGGTTATCAATGTTCTCTTAATTTCCAAATCTGTTGGTCTTTTCTAAATTCTAATCCTTCTCAGCCTATCTCCTGTGCTTGACACTAGCCCACACTCTCTTCCTGAATACCTTCTTCTATCTAGGTTTGCCTCCTACCTGTATGATGACTTCTTCTCACTCTAGTCTGCTGGCTTATCATTCATATTAATGCTCCTCACTGTGGGTATACCCCAAGGTTCTGCCCTAATCCCTCTACTATTCTTCTATACATTCTCTTGATAACCTCATTAGCTCTCATTAATTATCATCTTAATGCAAATGACTCACTGATATAGCTATATATACATATACATATGTGTATGTGTATGTAGGTTTATGTATAAATATCTCAAGTCCCCACTCCAAGGTTCATTCCCACATCACTTGGCTGTTTAGCATTTGAAAGTGGATATGACAGAGACATCTTAAACAAAATATACCTAAAGCTGAACATGTTACCTTTCTCCCCAGACATTCTCTTCTAAACTTCCTGATTTTCGTTGAAGGCACCACTTTTCTTCCAGTCTCCCAGTTTCATAACTTTCACATTATGTCCTGCCATTTACTGCTGAGGAGAAGGTATATTCCTTTTTATACCCGTTCAGTTTTCTCCAGAGATCTATCATGTCTAGCCTCTCTAAAATTCTATTTGCCTCCTTAACTTCCTTCTTGTTTATTTTGAGGTTAGATTTATCAAGTTCAGAGAGGGGGAGGTTGAGGTCCCCCACTAGTGTTGTTTTGCTCTCTGTTTCTTCCTCTGATTCCCTTGACTTTTCCTCTAGGAATTTGGATGCTATACCGCTTGGTGCATATATGTTAAGTAATGATTTTGCTTCATTCTCGATGGTGCCTTTTAGCAGGATGTAGTTTCCTTCCTTATCTCTTAGTTACCATTCTCTTCACTGTCTTAGATTTCATTATGTTTTTTTAATATGGCAAGCAGATTGTGTATGCTTCGGCCAGATGGGAGATCTGTCTTCTAAAATTGATATTCTTCTGGTTATGCTGAAGGGCTGATAGTCATGGGATTCCACAGTCTTTGGCTTGGGAGGATTGGTGGCAGTACTTGGAAAAGTCACACAATATGTGTGTACCATTAGAAGAAGTGTTGACATCAGTGAAATTCACTAGGAATATTAAAAATACACATACACACAGGTATACATATATGCATGTACATATAGAAATAGATATGAATGTGTTAGTATATACATGCATATATATCTATGTATGTGTATGTGTATATACCCATATAGATATGTACACAGATATGCATTTCTATCCATCTATTGATCGATCTAATTTTCTCTCCCTATTTTGCAATGTGAAGTTCTCTGTTTCCTCATAGAATTGAAGTGCATTGAGATAGTCATCCCTGTAAGTCAACTCAAAAAGGGATAGATGTGGAGCAAGGGAGATGAGAGGAAGCTGACAGAGGAACAACTACTGGCAAGCAGTTGTTAATCATCTTTCTTCTGAGTAAAGGACAAAGTTATGCTTTGAAAAGCTTCTTCTGAAACAAAGCAGAAAATAAATGTGGGTATGTTAGGGAAAATATTTTTCTTTTTTTTCACCCTCATAATCACAGATGAAGTAGGAAAATGCATGAGAAAAACCTGTATGTTCTTTTGTGGCATGTTTTGCATCCATTAGTCTCATCTACCTTCTGGGAAGCAATGCTTTTATTTAGCTAAGAGAACAGTAAAGCGTGCTTTCTTGTTCAGTGAGAGGGCATCAAGCAAATTTTTGCAAAGTCCCATGCAATTTCATGAAACTTAGTTTGCCTAAATGGAAGAACCAGTGGCATAGAGCAATAGTGTTCCATTTCCCCCACCTCTGTCCCTCCTTCAGGTTTCCTTAGCTGTATAGGAATTATTTCAAGAATCTAAGACCTGGATTTCTGACCTCCTTTGTGTGTGTGTACTCCCACCACTTCTCAGCCTTTTCAACCTTTGTCAGCTGTCTTCCATAAGTCATCCATAGGAAGTCTGTCTAAATACACTGGAGGTCTACATCTGTTTTTATTTCTTTTATGATTTTGTACATTCCAATACAATATTCATACTATCTGTTACTCTTTTCCCTTACCATATGACTGATGCACCTAATTTTTCTGGGCTGAATTTCTGGTATTTTCTTAGTGATGTCCCTGAAAGCATTGTCATTGTATTCAAATAATTTAAGGCTTATTATATGGAAGAAAAAAGTTTTATTTTACTTGTCTTCAAAGAAAAGAACTAGAACCAAAGATAAGAAATTGTAGGATGACACATTTTGACTCCAGGTAAGAATTTTCCAATTATAGAACGTACCTCCTTAAGAAACATTGTTTTGGGGGTGACTAGGTGCTGCAGGAAATGGAGCACTGGCCCTGGAGTCAGGAGGACCTGAGTTCAAATCCGGCCTCAGACACTTAACACTTACTAGCTTTGTGACCTTGGGCAAGTCACTTAGCCCCAATTGCCCTACCCTCCCCCCTCCAAAAAAAAAAAAAGAAACATTGCTTTTCCCATCCTTGGAGGTGCTCAGGAAGAGCCCAAATGACCAACTTTTGAGTCAGTTATTTAGTGAACATTTATTGGGCACCTACGCAGAGCCAGGCACTGTGCTAAGCACTGGGCATACAGATAAAAAAAATGAAAGATGAATCACGTCCTCAAGTTGCTTACAGTATAATAAGGGAAGATAACACACAAAGCGGAACCTGAAAGGGTAGGGTGAAGGGGAGGCTGGGGAAGAAAGTGCCCAGTTCAGGGACCTGGTGGAGTCCAGTCCAAGATGTCTGGCTGGTGAGAAATAAAGAGTTAGCCAGCCAGGGAGCCCTCTTTAAATGGAGTCTTTGGGAGGAGTTCTTTGCTCTACCTGCCAGCCCTCCAATCAGAGGAGCAGTGGCTCTTGATGAGGTGGATATGACTCCCAATGCTGATGCAACCTCTCAAGATGATGAGTTTCCTGATGGTGAGGTCTCCTGGGAGCATGATTATGGTAGAGTCTGGTGCAAGTAGTGCAGTATATGGGAAATGTTGAAGATGTTGGGGTAAAGTGTTAGCCTGGATCACTTCTAAGTTCCTGCTCTGCTCTTAAGATTTTCTTCTATAAGCCAGGAGAACAAGTTATACAGTGACAACATTATTTTAAAAAACAACAACTTTGAAAGACTTAAGATTTCTATCAGTTGATTTTTGAAGGATTCACTCTTTCAGAGAGGGCTAGCTGTAGCTACCTTTCAAGATTTCAGGAGCCTTCCTGAGGGACTGTATCTTTTCTCTAATGCTATTGTCTTCAGCCCTCAGTTCAGTGTTTTTCTCCTTCTACCATTAGTCATCAGGGATTTGAAAATATGACAAGAACAGAAGTACCAACATTCAAACACATGGGAACACACTCTCCCATACTACCTCTGACCATAGGGAGTATGGGCTCTGACCTAATACAATTTTTACAAAGCATTGATCCTTACCAAGTTCATGTCCAAATGTGACTGCTTTTAGATAAATCCTAGTTTAAAAGTAATCCTAATGTACTCTCCTCTGCAGCATTATGTTCAATTTTTAAATGCTATAGCTATAAGAATGAACAGAATCCAATGGACTACCCATTCCAGTCCAAATAATATTAAATGTCTATCACAGGATAGCCCTTGCAGAGTTAACTGTGGCCCTGTGTGTCCCCTTGAACCAAAATGACAAGCTGGAGAATGTCCAGAGGAGGGCATTTAGGACAGTGAATTTCAAGACCATGCCATGTCAGCATCCTTTGAAGACAGCAGGCTCATTTAATTAGAGGAGAAAGAATTTAATGGGATATGATGAATGTTTTCAATTATTTGAAGATCTGCCAAATTAATATTCCTATAGCACAAGTATGCCATTCCTTTAGTCAAGTTGCTCCAGTGACTTCCTCTTTGCTTTTTGGGAGTGCCAGCTCCTCTGTTTGAAATTTAAGATTCATCAAGAGTCGGGTTCTTGCTTCCCTTTCCAAGCTGATGATATAATTACGCTCTTTCTCCCAATTTATATTTCAGCCACACTGGGCTGTGTGCTGCTTTCCCTATGTGGCATATACTCTCCTCCCTTCATACCTCTGTACTGTCTGTCTGGTCCCCTCTTCCCTCTGAGCCCTGGCTCCCCAGCTCCCTCTCCCTCCAATACTCTCCCTTCTTGATCCTTGGTTGCTAGTCTCCCCCCCTCCATTGTTGACTGTTTATATCATGTTTCATCATGTTTGACTCTACAAGATCCCTTTTTGAGTTTTCTTGGTAAAAATACTAGAGTGGCTTCCGATTTCCTTCTCTATCTCATTTTATAGATGAAGAAACTGAGGCAAACAGGTTTAATTGACTTGCCCAGGGTCACACAGCTAGTAAGTGTCTGAGGCTAGATTTGAACTGATGATGAATCTTTCTGATTTCAAGTCCAGTGCTCTATCCACTGCCACCTAGCTTTCTCCATTACTTTGTATTTGTTTTGTATTTCCTTCTCTGTGTATATACTGTACCCCTTCTACCCATTCAAATACAATCTCCTTGAGGCAAGAACTGTCTCATTTTTGCCCTTGTATCTCCAAACACCTAACGCAATACCTGACTCATAGGTAAGTACTTAATAAGTGCTTGTTGAATCAAAAAGGAATTAGATCTCTTCTCCTTATTTTCAGAGGGCATTACAAGGAAGGGTGGTTAGAAGGGGGCAGAGATGCAGACTTAGGTTTTTTGTAAATATACTAAAAATTGAAAGTTGTATAAAAGTGGATTGAGTAGCATACTAGCCCTTAATAGAGGTCATCTGCAGAGGACTCGATTGCCATTTCTTAGGGACATAGAGAGGATTCTTGTAGAAGTAAAGGCAAGACTAAGTAGCCCTTGGGAACTTAGATACAAGGAAGGGTAGCAAGACTACTAATTGGTGAACCAAGTCCTAGAACAGTAATCCTATGGCTAAAGTCTAGACAAAGGCTAAGTTGCATCTTAGTATGCCTTGGGAATTGAATTACCAGTCCTTTTATTATTTTTTCTGAATATTAGAATAATGACTCAGAAAAAATAATTTATTTAATGTTGATGTGAATTATTAAATAATTACTATATAATTCCTTGAGAATATCTTACCTCTCAACTTATTATCCTGTGTACTGAAGACTGAAAACACTTCAAAGATGAACAAATTTATTATTCATTTTTAGATTTGGTTTTCATAAACACGATGGCATGATATAGTAGAAATCATACCAGACTGGAAATCTGATGACATGGGTTTTAGTCCCAGCTATACCTTTAAATCACTGGGACAAATCACTGAACCTATGTCAGTTTTTCATCTACAAAATTGGAAGGATTTTGATCTAAGGGTCCCTAAATTCCCCTTCAGGGAGGGCAACCCATTTGAATAAGGTAAAAAATATCACAAGGCAACCCAGAAGAAAAAGATGTAAGTATCATTAAGCTTATCGATTACAGGCTTTTGAAAATGATAGTAAATAATGAGTTTATCCAATTTACAGATGACAGATCTGGGAAAAATAGCTAATAAAACACTGGTCCAGAGAGGACATACAAAGATTTTTGACAGGTTAGAACTAGAATTTATCTAAGATGGGGGCGGCTAGGTGGCGCAGTGAATAGAGCACCGGCACTGGAGTCAGGAGGACCTGAGTTCAAATGCGGCCTCCGACACTTAACACAAAAACTAGCTGTGTGACCTTGGGCAAGTCACTTAACCCCCAACTGCCCTCCAAAAAGCAAAAAAAAAAATTATCAAAGATGAAATGTGATGGGCATTAATGTGAAGTCCTACACTTGGATGAAAGAACAATCAAATTTTAAGTATATGGTTGGGGAAGCATAACAAGACAAGTCCAGCAAAAAAAAAATTCATTCCAGTTACACAGGTTAACTATATTTAGATTGATTGTGAGAAAAATATTTTATAAACTCAGAGCTGTCTAAAGTGCATTGAGGAGCACATTCTTCCTAGATAGAGGTCTTGCTGAGATCTTAGGTTGTCTTAATTGAAGTATACATGGAAAGATGGCAGAGTGGATAGAGAGCTGGCCTCAAAATCAGGGAGACCTGGGTTCAAGATTCACTTCTGACTGGTTGTATGACAATGAACAAATTACTTAACCTCTCAGTGCCTCAAATAATTCTCTGTAATAGATGTCTATAAATTTCAAAACAATTGCAGATCTTTGTTGGTAGCTCTGCAGTCTACCAACTGATAGAAGTTACTAGTGAAGACTTTCCTATAACTGATGAAATCTTGGGTATAGTCATAGACAAAAAGTTAAGACTGAGAGTCCAGAATAAGAGAGGGACTACTGTGGCACACTTCTGCCTTAGTTAGACCGTATCTAGCACACCATGTGTTTAATGGCGAGTGTAATATTATGGAAAGAATATTAATAAGCTAGAGGGAGACTGGTGAGAAGACTGAAGACTGATGTAAAAGGATCAGTTGAAGAAATTAGGGATATTTAGCCAGGAGAAGAGAAAATGAGAGGGAAAAGTCTCGTTATCTTAAATTATTTGAAGGACTGTCATTTCCAGATTCAGTTAACATTTTGCAAATAGGATATACTGGAGTGTTGGTGGTGGTAGGAGAACAAGGTGAATAGGTAGTAGTAGGTAAAGAAATAAATCTCTTCTTACTGTACCATAACTGGTTGTACCATTTGTAATTGGAGCAAAATCCCATTTTTTTCCATTTCTGGTTTCAGGCTACATCATTTTATCATGTAACATGCCCTACATGGTCTGATAGCTACAAGTTCTGATAATACAAGTAACAGCTAGTTGTTTGTATTCTATGTGGAAATGGGCTAGTCCCAAATCAGTCTTCAACTCTATTATATATGAAAAAGTATGCAGATTCAAAACATTCATTTGTTGAGTCCTTACTGTATATTGTCGCTAACGGACAGCATTAATAATGCTCTGCTTTCCCATCAATAGCAGAAAAGAGAAGACTGAATTGTTGAGATGTTTAATGTGAAACAACATTTAATGATATCCTTCAGCTTTTATAAAATTTACGTTACAGCTAATTCTGACTTAATGGGAAAAGAGATGGCAAACCTGTCAGAGTTTATAAGCTATGTTTCAATGATTTCTAATGAGATATGTTTACTTCATGTTAATTCTCCAATGTTTCATTCACTGGTGACCCTTTCAAATAACAGATGGTTGACTGTTTGTTTGGAGGGGCCATTGCTATTTAATCCGTTGAAGAGCTTTTAAAAGGATTCCTAGACAGATTCCTCTAGAGTAGGTATTCTTAACTTTTTTCCTTTCATTTATCCCTTTGGTAGCCTGGCAAAACCTATGGACCCCCTTTCAGAATAATCTTTATTGTCTATATTAATAATTGAAGAAAATGTGAAACTTTGGTTGGACACAAGGGTGGGGTACCTGTGGCCCTCCAGGTCCTCAAGTGCAGCCCTTTGAATACAAACTTCCCCACCCCTGGTTTAGAAGACAGTTAAAATGAAGATACTTTTCCACATCCAAAGTCATGGATTTCCTGAAATCTGTCTTTGGACTCTTAGAGTCCATAGACCCCAAGAATCTTTGCTTTAGGAATATATCCTTTAGTATCTACTTCTTATTAATAGAAATAATTCATAAAGGAAGCCCAGTAAACAAATGTTTACGTGCTGTGTGGATCATCATGTAGTTTGAGCAGTGAAGTGATTTAATGTTAAACAATTCACAGGTGTCTAAACAAGTAAACCTTTATAAGGGTAGTGGGGTTTTGGGGGGTGAAGTATTGGTAGATTCAATGAGAACATTTAGCACTATTCTTTTAGGATTAAGTGCTTAAACTTGGAATTATGTTAAGAAAGTGACTAAAATGCCCACACCCTTCAACCGACCGACCGACCATGAAGAGATGCCGCTATTAAGTATGTGCCCCAGCGAGGTCATTGATAAAAAGAAAAGTCCCAGATCCTTCTGTAGTAGCAAGGAATTGGAAACAAAGTAGATGCCCGTCAGTTGGAGAGTAGCTCAGCATTGTGTTGTGTGAGTGTAATGGAATGGTATTGTGCTGTAAGAAAAGATGACTATAATGAAGACTGAGAAGCACAGGCTGCCATACGGACTGATAGAAAATTAAGTAAGCAGTAAGTCAATAAGCATGTATTAAATGCCTACCGTGTGCCAGGTTCAGTGCTAAGCACTGGGAATTAATAAAGATGCAAGAGACTGGCCCCCAAGAGTTCACAGTATACATAATGACTGCAGTATTACAAAAGAAAAAAAACAGGAGTGATGAAAAAGTCATTACTGCACAGTGATGCCAAGCTCACCCTGAAGAAGAAATACACGAACCTACTTCCTTCCCTTCTTTGTAGAGGCGGGGAGGTGTGGGTAGGAAATACTGTCCATAATATCTTGACTGAGGTGCAGGTTAATTTTGCTGTACTGGCTTTTTTTTCCCTCTTCTTAAAAATTCTTTGCTATAGGGGATAGTTCTCTGGGAAAGGATGGAGAGTGATATATTGGTAAATGAAGGTGATACAAAAAAAGAATCCTCAATAAGAAAAAGAAAAGTAACTCTGAAGGTGTCTAACTCCCAAGAGTTAGACCATCAATGTTTTCCTAAGCACAGTGTTTTTGTTGGAGGGTTTCGTTCCTTATGTGTTTGGTTAGTTCGCTTGCTACTCTGTATGGAAATGTCAGTGATTATAAGCATCATTTCCTGCTTGTTGCACACTGGCCCCTGGGACTGCTCATCCTAGACCACAAGGTCACCTCTGGATCTCTTCTACTCAGAGGCAGAAGTTAATTCCTTCTGCCCAAGGGGCAAATGTTAATCTATGACATGGTCAGTTTGATCACTAATTTTTTTTTTAACTGGGAATTTTGTCTCAAGTCAATACATTGGTTTTATAAACAGTTATATTCTGGCTGCACTTAATCCATTAGCCAGATGACTACATATTTTTACTAGAATCAATAATCTTCCTAAATTTGGAAACTTCTTCAACATATCATCTTCAAATGGGAAGTGCCTTTAAAACAGGGGCTAACCAGCAGATGCCACGCACTTTCCTTTCCCTCGGGTGAACCTGGGCAGTTTATTCCTTTCTCTGCCCCCCAGGGCTTCCCTCGTGCATTAAATTCAAAAGTTTTACTAAATGTTCTCTGGGGCCATTTCCAGCTCCAACGTTTTGTAAGTATTTTCTATGAATGAAAGTTAACTGCTTTCCTATTCCAATGTCCTCAGTTGTGGGTGAAGATGAAATGACTGAGGAAAACAAGGTTTTGATCTTCTATCCGTTTATTAAGCAATGCATGGCAATTGCCCAGCAAATCAGGTCCAGACATCTTCAGCTTAGGCCTAGAACTGGAATACAGGGGAAGATAGACTTTTTTATACATTAAAAATCATTAATAAACTAAGACCAGTTAATTAAAAGGAGACAATACAACATTAGGAAAACCTATTTCTAATTGGATGAAAGATTAGGGAATTTCCAGGTTGGGAGGGGGACAGTTAACAGGTACAATTCCCTGAATTCAGAAAAGGAGGTGTCCCACCTCCCAAATGTATATAAACAAACAAAGATATGTGGAAACAATAACTGATTGGTTAGTAGGGGACCAGTTTTCAGATAAGACATATGGATTGCTTGAGCTGTCCAACTGTGAGAAAACTCCTTGCATCGGTCTTTGGATTTGACTTTGTAGTTAGTAACCTAGAGTAACCTAGGTCCTTTGGTTAAGGGTCTCTAAACAGCAGGGAGAGGTGGTCCCGTTTCCCAGACACTCAGTGCTAGTTTTAAACAGTGTAATAAGGTTTTCTTCCAATTCCCACAATTGAAAAAAATTTTCTCACAAGCCAGAAATTGGACTAGACCCATAATTGAATAGAAACTAAGCTAGCTCCAGAATTGAGTCACAAGACAAGATGGAGTCAGTGTGGTTCACTTGATTCCCACAATCAACCACTGCTGTCCTAATCCCCTCAATTCCCTTTCTGTTGAGAACAGAGAAAAGTTACCATGATAGAAGTATCTTTTCACATTCCAAATGTGATGGGGTCCTTAATTATCTACTGCTTTATTTTTGAAAATTACTACTCTTGCTCCACTCATGTTAATGTAAGAAATTCCTAGTGCTATGGATAAAGGATCCATTGTTTTTATTATCAATAGTACTTAGACCTACACTCAAAGAAATAGAAATATAAGTTTGAAAGTAGACCATACTCTCACGAGCATGGACAGGTAGCAAAGATACAAGAAATGTTGCTGCAGTTGAGAGCAAAAGCTGCAGTAGGAGTTTTAATCTAGCAAATTTTCATTCTGATAACCCACAAACCAGGAAATAATGCTAGGCTCTGTGATGCCTTCAGTATGGGAATAATTAAATAGGCTTTTCTATGATCAAGTTGTTCATGCTGTCTTTGTAATCCTCATTCTATTTTATTTTTCCAAGTTTTGATTTTGGAGGTCTTTTGGGGTGCTGGCATTTGCCCTTCTACTGCAGGATTACCTGAGCAGAATTTTTAGTAGTTTCTGTACTTAGGACAAGCTGCACAATAACCAAACCTTTGACTTGACTAGGGGTTGGGAGGAATGTGTCAGGAATTCAGCAGAGACTAAAAGGCTCTGCAGAGCCTTTGAAGGCAACAAGTCAACATTATGTTTCACCAGTTTCATTTTTCATAATGTGAACTGGCTGACTGAATTCTTCTGTCACAAACAAAGGTTACTCATACAGAGGTACATTCATGCCCAGCTTTCTAAGTGCTGGGACATTAAGTGTTCTGATTGTCGTGTAACTATTTCTCTTTACTTAAAGTGGATTATAAAACCTGGTTCCTCTGAATATCATAAAGATCATAATAGATATGCATCATCTGAAAAAATTTACATACAATCTGGTAGTAGGTGGGGAGAGAGACTAAATGGAGCCTGAGGGTTTGTTATGGAGCTATATTTTTAGGTTGCTAGGAATTCTGAATTTAACAAATATACCTGGTGCTTTAGAGATGAGAAAACATGAGGTCATTTTTATCAATATATTTACAGAAGGATATAATTGAACTAAAATGAAAGTTTTAATTTCTAAAAGGAGATAAGAGGCTTCTCCTTAACGTTTTATGGTTTTATACTTGATAATTCATCTTTGGAATAATAGAAGAATAAAAGTACTTCATCACATTTTACTAGTATATTATTTCTTCATAAATGATTTATGTAATCCAAAATTTTTGTTACTTGATTATTCTTTATCATTTTAATATAAAAATTTGAGAAAATTTTCTTGAGATATGTTTTAAGAACTATTTAAAGGTAGATGAATTGTTTTAACCTTATTTAAATTATAAATATGTCTTTCTATGCTCTTAAGCAGTGTTTCTTCCCATTAATTTCAAGTGTTGAAATTTTGTCTTGTTTTTGAAACTCCATGAATCCTCTGCATTTTTAAAATGACTGTTGTGAACCTTCTGAGGGCTGGGAGATAGCAAGAACAAAATGGTTGCTGTTTTACTTTTTTTTTTTTTGGTGGGAGATTATAGGTAGAAATTCTTCCTCAACTATAAGGGAAAGATTCCTAGTCTTAGAACAGAAAAACCTATTTTTGAGGTCTTGCCCAGTACTTCTTAGCCTTGTAATAGACATAGGGCAAGTCACTTAACTATATTCTGAGCCTCAGTATTTTCAACAATAAAATGGAGAAATTTATATCCAGTCAATAAACAAGCATTTATTAAGCACTTTGATGCTTTACATTGTGCTAGGTAGTTAGGGATACATTTAGGAAGAATGAAACCATTCAAACAGAGGAGAAGACAAGTACATGGAATACACAAAACTTCAAGATGGTTCAATATAAAATGATGAGGATGAATGGACAGTAGTAGTTGGGGGATCATGTTGGACTTCATGTAGAAGGTAGCATTTGAGCTATCTTGAAGGAAGAGTTTCTACTGTAAGGCCGTGGGTAGGAGAGAGGGCATTCCAGGCATGGGCAGCAGTTAGTGCAGAGGCAGAGTTGGCAGATGGAGTACAGTGTGTGAGGAACAGAGAGAAAGCTAACTTGTCTGCATACTTACACTACCTATCTCTTTGGGTTGTTGAGGGACTGAAATAAGTAAATGATGTCTGCGAAAATGCCTGTGACAACAAGAGCTATTAGTGTCTCTGAAATAGTATTCAAACATAAGTCTTCCTGACTACATGGCCAGGAGGCTAAACAGCATACCACCTAGATGTGGTGGAGAGCTGTAGCAGCAAAATACACCCAGAATGGCTGCTAGCACAGGTTCTTAGATCTGCTTTACTAGGAAAGATAGCTGTTCAAGGGGTCAACAGTCTTTTTAAATTACATTCATTAATTCAGGAGAAAAATCAGCACCTTCACTGTGAGAGAAAAATCCAAACAAAGAAAAGAAAGAAAATACAAGCAGAGAAATAAAGGTCAACAGACAGGGCTTCTGTCTGAGAAATTAGCACAAACCAGCAGACAGATACAACTGTCTAAACAAGGTAATACGTACATAATTACCAGAGAGTGAAGCACCAACATCTGGATTTTTCAAAGGGGGATGGGGTGGGAAGAAGGGGTGGGCTCCTTAATGGCTACCCAGTGTCTCATCTGATCAAATCAGAAGAACACTCTTCCAGTGAGTGATCCCCAATGCCAAGTGCTAATCTCGGAGTATAAATACCCTTTTTAGAGCCAGAGGGCATCACAACCCTCATAACTCAGTGCATAATTAGAAATTAACAAAAGGTGTAAAAGCCTTCCTACAAGCAAGCCTCCCCTAAGCCAGCTTCCCTTAATGGGTTCCATGTGAGGCCTATTAATGCGTGGGGAAGATCTTATATCCCATTAACATTACTGGAGATCAGGAAAGGATTCACATAGAAGATGGCATTTGAACAGAACTTTGAAGGAAATAAGAGTCTAAGAGGTAAAGTACAAAGGACCACACATCGAAGATGGAGAGTCTTAGGTAGAGAGCAGTAAGATTAGGCTGGTTGGATAGCAGAGTGGAGGGAGAGGAATAACGTATAATGAGGTGGGTAAAGTAGATGGGGTCTAGGGTGATGAACAGCTTTAACAGTCTAAGGGGGTCTTGAGAACAAAAAGTCTGAGAACCACAGATGTAGCACAGTGCTCTGAACACAATGGGCATTTATTAAATGTTTCTTCAGTTGAGTTGAGAATAATGCACAAATATCTTTTCTATAAATGTGAGCTAATATAATTGTATAATTTATATTTTCTTATTAACTTGTTACTGGATGCCATTAAATTACTGGATGCCATTAAATCTGTTCATTTTAATGAGTTACTTGAGAGTCCCATTATTGACATAAAACATAGGGTTGTAATCATTATTGAACCAGGCATATCATTTTATTCTAACAATCCTAACAGTAAAAAATTACAATTACTTTTTCCCCCCTCTGACAGTAGTTTTTTTTATTTTTATTTTTTGTTGGACATAAGCAAAGAATTTTTAATTATTAGAGCTGTCCAGCAGTGAGACAGCCTCGAGGAGGGAGCAGAGCATTGTGTCAGCGAGAGGAGCTCCAGCTTCGGTAGGATCAGTTAGGGACTAGGAGCTCGCTCCTGCCCAGGGAGGACAAGAGCCCACTTCCCTAGCACCAAAGACTCCCTAGCCTCCCCCCACCTCCTGCCACGAGCATGAGCAAGCTGTATAAGCCCGCTGCTCGCAAAAGCCCCCAAAGATGACTGCACTGAGTCCCTGAGGCAGGATATCTGTTTCCACCCCCCCCCCCAAGAAATGCCCATGATGCTCCCCTGAGTCCTGGAACCAAATGGGTGACAAAAGGTGTAGAAGCCAGAAGGGCCACACCTAGCGCGACTCCTGTGTTTCCCAATGGGCATCTGACAATAGTTTAAATGTATTTATGGAAAATGGAACAGTGAAAAAGCCTTACAAAAGTCTTAAACTTGGTTTCTTCTTTACCTTTGGCATGAATTTATCAGAAATTATTATATATAGATTTTCCGTAGAACATATATACCTATAACTTTATTCACCTATATATGTACCATGAAAAATCTGTTTTTAATGTCATATATTAGGTTACATATATGTTAGGTTTTATCTGTATTGAGTTATTTAACAATATCTATATTTTTAAGAACTTTCACGTCTTTGATAATTTTCTTCCTAATACCATGCTGACTTTATTTTTATGTAAATATATTTCATAGGAAATAGCTCGTCATCTCCGCCCTGAAACCCTCCGAGCTCTCTTTGGGAAGAGCAAAATTCAAAATGCTGTTCACTGTACTGATCTACCTGAGGATGGTCTTTTAGAGGTAAGATGCACCTCTCTCAATTTTAATCATAGTATTTTTCCTAAGTAAGAAAACTTTTTAAAAATTGGTCTATGACATTACATGGTTGTTTTACAAGTAGAGTGTGAATCTGTGAAAGACCCTGTTGGTAGAGAGGTCCCATGATATGCTGGGTAGAATGCTTCCTTCAGAATCCAAATTACCTGGGCTCACCCCCTGCCTCTTATACTCCCTGTGTGACCATGGGAAAGTAATTTACCTTCCTTGGGTCTCAACTTTACTCAAAATAGGGATAAATGAGGATAATACTGTCTATAGTATCAGTTATTGTTATGAAGATGAAATGAGGTAATGTATACTTTTTGCCTGGTAGACTTTGAAACCTTATCTAAAGGCCACATATTGGTTATCAGCCTTAAAGGTTCCTAATTAGGTTCAATAGACATTGTAATCATTCATGACTTCAGATACTTTGCTGTTGAGTGCTATATTTTGGGGCTGTGTAAAGGTACTAAAGATTTAACAAAAATTTAATCAAATAAAGACTTTTGGTAAGTATTAACTGTCATTCCAAATTGTAATATGTGAAGTCATCTCAAGTTAAGGTAATAAAAGCAAAGCACTCTAAAGTTCCATCTGTGCAGCCATTTGCCAGAATAGCCAAAGCATCTGGTTTGGTTGAACCATTCAGATTTTCCATAGATGTAAAGAATGATGGAATAGGAATCTGGGGGCGAGCCTTCCATTCCATTTGTTCTGTTAACTAGCTATATAGCCGAGGGTAAATAATTATCTTTCCCTGAGCTTTAGTTTCCTCCGCTGTCAAGTGATTGGGCTGGACTAAATATAACCAGGACCCTTTTTAGCTCCAAAATCTTATAATTCATATTCAACCATGGTTCACTTTGGAGAAGGTTTCCATCAGTCTATACCCTTGCCTATTCCAGGGAGACAAACATCTATGCCTTTACCTAGTAAACTGAATAAGGACATCCAAATTAAAAACAACAACACCTGATTTCTTTTACTATTAAAGACCAGCTTCAGGGAATGGGCTACCTTAGGATGAGTCATATTCATAATAATAATAAAATAGGTGCCATCTATGGAATGCTGTAAAGTCTTGGTAGGCACTTTACATACGTCATATGGGATCCAAGGATTAAAAAAACTTGCCAGACCTTAAATACCCATTAGTTTTCTTTGATGGAAGATTTATATAAGAGCTTTGAGTAACTAAGCTTTGGTCTTCTGCACAGTGATGAAAACTTGATGATCTTTTCTACTATTCTAAATGGTCTTATAAGTGGAATAAAGTGTGTCTTGCATTTAAGAAGCCAATGGGTGATAATCTAGGTTTACAAAAATGATAAATGAAAGAGCCATTATTCACTTTCCTGAAGGATACTTTACTGGGTAAAATGATTTCTCAAAAGATTCATTTAAATCAGTTCTTCTAATCAATTTAAAATATGGTGAAATTCATAAAAATGATATAATTTACACAAATTAGCTTTAGATATTTTTCAGAAACATGAAAGCTCTTCATAACGTATACTTTCGAAAAGGAATTTTGTGATTTGTGATTATATTTCAAGAGTCTTCCAAGTACTTAAAAGTAATCTCACTCTAATGTGTAGTACAGAGGGATGCAAAACACATATGCAGTAATTCTGACTATATACTGGTTGTACATTGGTAATTGAAAACACTACCTACCACTTAGACCAGACAAAGGTTTTTGAGTTGGGCCATGTGAATTTGTTTTTAAAAAATATCTTTCTAATTATTATAATTATATAGTTAGGTTCTTTTTCAATGCTATACATTTTATGGTTTAAAAACATTCTTCTAAGAAAGGGTCCATAGATTTTGCCAGACTACCAAAGGGGGTATGACACAAAAAAAAGAAAAGAACTTCTGACGTAGGTAGAATGAGGAATAAGATAATTTTGGAGATGAGACAACAAGCTTGGCCTAGAGATATAATGTAAGATGAGGGGCTTCAATTATCTAGACAACTGCTGGAATTATCTGTTTATTCCCAGAAGAGAAGCCAGTTTCTTGATTTGCCTTGATTATTATTTAAATTTTCAAAGGATAGAGGACCAGTTAAGGGAATTTCTCTTCTGGATCTGATTCTCACCACCAAGGATGAACTGGCTCTTGGGGAGACTATCATGGCAAAGTTGGAAACCATTCCAAGTTATAAATGATGATACAGAAGGAAAGGAAAACTAGGAATGAACTGACATGAACCCTAGATTTTCGGGAGGAAAAATTTGAAGGGTTCATTGAGAGGATGAGTAGGATCCTATGTCCACTCACTGAGTGGGCCCAGGAGACCTGGGGAGTCTCAAGAATAAAAATTTGAAGACCTAGAGAGGAACAACTCCAATAAGGAGGAAGAGGAAGGGTTATGTAAAGTGACTACTGTGAATACACAGAAAACTTTTCAGCAAGCTTAAAAACATAGGAACAAAGGCAAATTGTAGAGAATAAAGACCAAGACACAGTCTTGTTCCATGAGGATAAATTAAGAAACACGATGTGCACCACAAAGAAAGCAAAGGAGAATAAAAATGTTTTATTTTTATTACTAACTTCATTGAGGAAGGAGGAGAGTGAGAGAAAGGACTTAAGGATGGAGGGGAGCATGATAAATTATGGAAAGGAAAAATAAACTCGTGATTCTATTCTGCATCTCTTTTTCTTGACAAGGAGAATGATTTGGGGGCTGGACAGTATAGAAAAAATGGCTAAAAGTGAGTTAAATACTAAGATAAGTGGAAGGGAGGAGACAAAGAGAGAGAGAGAGAGAGAGAGAGAGAGAGAGAGAGAGAGAGAGAGAGAAAGAGAGAGCATGAGCGAGCACTCTTAGCTGTTCTTGACGAGTTTGAGTTCCCTGTCCCAGATAAATTCTGTCCTTAGTGGCGTGTGTTATTGCAGAGTCAGTCAGTGATCTCTCAAACCACTTGTTAATGTTCTAATTTTCAGGAAAAAAAAAGCAATTGAAGTCCTAAAACTATAGGCCAGTGAATAGGCAGATAAGTAGTGCAATGGAGAGAGCACTGGGCCTGGAGTTAAGAAGACCGGGGTTCAAATGTGGCCTCCGATGTTTGTTGGTTTGTGTAACTCAGAGCAAGACACTTAATTTTGTCTGCTTCAGTTTCCTCAACTATCAAATAGGACTAATAATAGCATGTACCTTGCAGGGTTGTTGTAAGGATCAAATAGAACTGATTGATGACCAAGACCAGAGTCTTCATTGATGGCCTGGTGTCAACTTGGAATCAGATCTCTAATGGAATGTGCCAGGGATCTGTACTTTGTAAACATAGTTTCAGTGATTGCAATAAAGACCTCAGTAGGGTGTTTATGAAATTTTCAGATGATACAAACCAGAGTGGGATGGCTGACATGGTCCATGGCAGAGTCAGGATACAAAGAGATGTTTGAAAAACTTACTATTTGGGGACGAATTTAATAATATAAAACTTCATAGGGAAAAATATATATTCTTATACTTGGTTTCATGCAGTCTTCTTCACGTTCATGAGATATGCAGCACTGGAGGTGATGAGGGGTGCAGGGGATATAATTCTGGGCCTGAAGTCAAGAACACCTGAGTCAAAATTTGGCTCAAACATTTACTATCTGTGTGACCTTGGACAAGTCACTTAGCTCCTGTTTGCCTTAGTTTCCTCATCCAAAAAACAGGGATAATAGGACCTACTTCACAGGGTTGTTGTGAGGCTCAGATGAAATAATTTTTGTAAAGTGCTTAGCACAGTGTCTGGCACATAGTAGTTGCCATATAAAAATTAATTATTATTGTGATGATGATGATGATGATGGGGTTTTACTGACCTGTGAGCTCCATCCAAGAAGAGGGAGGTTACAGTGCTATTGTTCTCAACCATAGCCACACCATTTCTAAAGTAATATGCTCTGTGCATCACATTTTAGGAAGGATGTATTCATCAGAACAACCAGAAAGGCAAAGGTCCTCTGGATTAGCCAGTGTGGACTTGGTTGAAGGAGATGAGGATGTTTCGCCTCCAAAAGAAGATTTAGGGGCAACATGATAGTTATCTTTAGGCATTTGAGCTGTCATACAGAAGAGACAGTAAATATATTTTGCTTAGTTCCAAAAGGTCTGATATGGGACAATAGTTAGAAGTTGTAAAGAGGCAAATTTAATCTTGATATGAAAGAAAAACAGTAAGAATCACTCAAATATGGAATGGATTGTACGTGTTGAGGTAAATTCTGGGTAAACTTTTTTCAATTATGTTTATTCAGAGAATTCTTTTTTTAGATACCTTTTGGCCAGATGTTCTCTAAAGTCACATCTATTTCTAAGTTTTTTTTAATTCTTTGCCTTATTTCTAAATAAGTATTAAAGATTGTCATTTATACTTGGTGGGAAGTCCATATCTTAAATCTACTTCTACGTAATTATACTTTGAATGTTTTCTTATAGATGGTCACAAGGCAATAATCCCTTATATGTAAATTTTAATCATATGTTTTACATTTTTAAATGTTTATTATCCATAAAAGGAAAGAACAGTTAGCAAATATATTACTATAATTTTTATAACTTTTCTAAGATAATCATTTGTTTAATAAAGTTATCCAACCTTGATTAAATAAAAATATTTACACTGCTAGCTAATAGTGTAAATTTAAGAAAACTGTAAAATATTAAAATAATCTAATTTGCTGTTCATTTGATTTTAAACCCTATGTTGTTAAGTTTAAAGTTTTTCAAAATAATTCAGTTTATTAAATTTTTATTTTAAATTCATTATGAGTAGCTAATTTCATTATTTTTGATTCTTAGTTTATCAGTTATTTTATAAAACATAAAAGATTTTTTTAAAAAATTAGAGCAAGAGGTTAGGTTATATATCTTATCTACTTGTTATTAAAGAAAAAGAAATCATTCACCAGTGGCACAATTGTTTGTGATATCCCAGTAACGAGGGCTAGTCTTTCTATTTTTCCCTCTATCTGGGGATGAAATAAGATAGAAAAAACCAGTACTTGATCACATTGAAATTCTACACTGGTCCTCAGTTGCTGATCCTGTTTTTAAGAGCAGAGGTCAGGGGTCAGAGACAAGATGGCGGTGTAAAAGCAGGAATTTGTTTAAGCTCCCACACCAAACACCTCCAATACCTGTAAAATATGACTCTAAACAAATTTTAGAGCTACAGAACCCCAAAAAATGGAAGAGGGAAACAACTCTCCCAATGAAGGTCACCTGGAAGGCCTACAGGAAGGGTCTGTCACTCCAAGCTGGGAGCCAGAGGACAGTCCCACGTGAGTGGCCCAGACCTGAGGTGCCCCAACTAGCTGGAGCAGACTTAGGGAGAGTAAATCATCAGCAACTGGTGCTTTCCAGACTTTTCAGCCCATCAACTCCAAAGAGAAAGTAAAAGGTCAATAGAGAACTCTGTTGGAACTAGGTGATGGAACAGCACAGTCTGGCCCCTGCTCCTGGGGTGAGAGATGGCAGAGGAACAGTGGCTGTAGCTGTTGCCATGTGACTGCCTCCAGAGCTCCTGGACTGCAGATTATAGGGGGACCAAGCAACCATTCAGGGAGTAATTGTTCTTGCTTTGACCTGCTTGGATCTGGGTCAGAGTGTTAGGTGGTGGTCCTGGGGTGAGAAACACCAGTGTACCAGAGCTTGTAGTGGCTGTAGAAAGGGTGCCTTCCCCAAACCTCTGACATTTGTGAAAACCCCAGAAATCTGGGACATAGCTCTCTCTGGAAACAGAGTTCTACCATAGTAAAGAGCTCAGAGGTCAAGTATGTGTCTGGCAAGATGAGCAAGCAGAGGAAGTGCAGTCAGATCATAGAATCCTGTTTTGGGGACAAAAAGGATCAAAATATGGAACCAGAAGAAGTCAACAAAGTCAAAACTCCTGCATCAAAAGCTTCCAAGAAAAATATGGATTGGTTACAGGCCATGGAGGAGCTCAAGAAGGATTTTGAAAAATCAAATAAGAGAAGTAGAGGAAAAATTGGGAAGAGAAATAAGAATGATACAAGAAAATCATGAAAAAAAGCCTGCTAAAGGAGACCCAAAAAATCTGAAGAAAATAACACCTTAAAAAATAGACTAACTCAAATAGAAAAAGAGGCCCCAAAAGCTAATGAGTAGAAGAATGCCTTAAAAAGCTGAATTGAACAGATGGAAAACAAATTTCCAAAAACTCACTGAAGAGATTAACTCCTTCAAAATTAGATTGGAGCAATTACAAACTTAATGACTTCATGAGAAATTAAGATACTATAAAAAAGATCCAAACAAATGAAAAAATAGAAGGAAATATGAAATATTACATTAGAAAAACCACTGACCTGGAAAATAGATCCAGGAGAAGTCATTAAAAATTGTTGGACTGCGTGTAATCCATGATCAAAAAAAAGAGTCTAGAAATCATCCTTCAAGAAATTCTCAAGGAAAATTGCTCTGATATTCTAGAACCAGAGGGTTGAAAGAAACTTCTTCATTGAAAGAATTCATTGATCACCTCTTGAAAAAGACTCCATAAAGAAAACTCCTAGGGTAGAAGCAGCAAAGCACTGCAGCTCCCACACAAACATGCTAAAAAATTCATAAAATGGGACTCTAAACAGATTTTCAAGCTCCAAAACTCTCCAAAAGACAGAAAGCACATCTGTTGCTACAGGCAGCTCAGCAGGTGGGACTCTTCCCAGCAGTCTGGGAGCCACAGCCGAAACCTGGTCAGGCCCTGGGGCATCGGGCAGGGAGCCGCTTCTATAGGAGAGCAGATAGGATCGGCTGCACAGGAGGCACAGTTACCACATTTATCAGGCCAGAAGAAAAAAAGGCTAAGAGAAAGGTCAGTGGATTTTGCTAACTCGGGAGAAGAGTAGCTCCGGCCAAACTGCTCCCAGGGCAAGGAAGCAGTGGGAGGCAGCTGTAGAAGCAGGAACGGAGCAGCAGTGGCCTCCACTGGGCTGCTTCAGAGCCCTCGACTTGCAGATAACAGGGGGGCTGAGGCAATCCATCAGGGCCAAGGGCTCTTGCGTTCAGCAGCCTAGATCTGGATCGTGGTCTTGAGTGGTGGTCCTGAGGTGCGCTTTCAGTGAACCAAAGCTGGGGGGGGTGCTGCAGCATCCCACTAATAGCTCCGGCAGTTGTGAGGGCCCCAGCGATTTGGGACACAGCTTTCCCCTCCAGGAAGCAGAGTTCCACAGAGCTAAAAAACCAAGCAATTAATAGACTGGCCAACGTGAGAAAAAGGAAGCAAGGTAGGAACAGCAGTAAAACTCTAGAATCCTTTTTTATGGACAAAAAAGATCAAAGCATGGAGCGGGAGGAAGACAACTCAGTCAGAACTCCCTCATCAAATGCTTCCAAGACACTGGAAGAATGCCTACTAGCTATACATCAACTGAAAAAGG
>CM053593.1:49890504-49906245 GCA_028646575.1 Pseudocheirus occidentalis
TCCCTCCCCTCGGTAGTCCCTTCTTATTTGTCCCCCTCCCTTTTCCTACCCTTCTCCATTACTACTTCTTCCCTACCTTGTAAACCCCTCCCCCCTTCATGGCCCTTCCCTTCTCCTACTGCCTGTAGGATATGATTGATTTTTGTACTCAATGTTGTATGTTATTTCTTCCTTGAATTAAGATTGACCAGAATAGATCTCATGCAGTACTCCTCTCCCTCCCCTGTTTCCCCCGTTACAATAAATTTTATGTCTCTTCTCAACAGAGTCCTATATTTAACTGATTGTGTTATTCCCTCCTTGCACCAGAACCAGTGAGGGAAAAGCTCATATAATGGCCACCTCCCTCCCTTCTTTCCCTCTACTATTTTGTTTTTATGCCTCTTTGTGTAGCAAAATTTACCCCCTTCTGCTTCATTCTTTCTTCTTCTTCCATTGCAGTCCCTTAATAAGGATTTTTATCATCATTTTCCATAATTTATATCCACACCTTCTATCTATCTATATCCCTTTTAGATATTGCCATAGGTATCAAGTTCATGATATTAACAGGTATCAGTTTCCCATAGAGGGATGTAAAGTGTTTGCTCTTGTTAAATAACACAATATGTGTGTGTGTGTTTCCTTATTTGCCTTTCTATGTATCTCCTGGGTCTTGTAATTGGAGGATGAATTTTTCATTGGGCTCTGGCTTTTTCATCAGGAAGGTCTGGAATTCTGCTATGCCACTGAATGTCCATCTTCTTGCCTGGTAGATTATGCTCAGTCTCGCTAGATAGGTGATCCTTGGTCATAGCCCAAGCTCTTTTGCCTTGCAAAAAAATCATATTCCAGTTCCTTTGATCTTCCAACGTTGAGGCTACCAGATCCTGTGTGATCCTCACTATGGTTCTGCGATATCTGTATTGTTTCTTTCTGGCCCCTTGTAGTATTTTCTCCTTTACCTGATAGTTCTGGAGTTTGGCCACAACATTTTGTGGACTTTTCAATTTGGGATCTCTTTCAGGAGGTGTCTGGTGGATTCTCCTGATTTCTATTTTAGCCTCTGGTTCTAGGATCTCAAGGCAGTTTTCCTTGATGTGCTCTTGGAAGATATTGTCCAGACTCATTTTTTCATCATGATTTTCTGATAGACCTATGATTCTTAGGTTGTCTCTCCTGGATCTGTTTTTCAGGTCAGTTATTTTTCCATTGAGATATTTTACCTCTTTTTCTAATTTTTCTCAGTGCTTTGTTTGACTGATTCTTGGTTCCTCATAGAGTCATTGGCTTCAATTTTTAGCGAATTATTCTCAGTTTTTGAAGCTCCTTTTCCATATGCTCAGATTTCATTTTTAGTTCACACATTCTACTTTTTAGGGAGCTGTTCTCTTCATTGTAATATTTTTCTAATTTCACCAATTTTGTTTTTATAAGAGGTGTTGATTTTATCTTCTACCTCTCTAAACTGGATTTCAAAGTTCTTTTCTAGCTCATCTAGGAATTCTTTCTGTGCCTGAGACCAGGTCATAGTCCCTGTTAAGGCTTCAGTTGCGGGTGTGGAGTCAATATTCTCCTTTGGAGTTTGATTCCTCCACCTCACCACAATGGGATTCCAGAGTCTTTGTCTTTGTCTTTGTAGCCTGCTTTCTTCCCATTTTGGGGCAGAGCCTTAGCCACATCCTTCCTCCGGGGCTCCTAAGCTTTTACTGCTTAAAATTTTCCTCTGGGGCAATAATTACTGTTTTTTTGGGTGGGTGGGGGATTGGAGGAGCTGGGGTTCACTTTGCCATCTTGGTCCCTGAAAGTTCAGATAGAGACTTTTTAAATTTCCAGGCTGTGGATGGGTAGTCCTGGGAGTAGCTTCTGCCCCTGCCTCTGGCCCTGCCTTTTCTCTTACCTAGCTCAGTCTGATCCCCACCCTGTGGCGATAGGCCTGGAAATGGCCCTTGTGGTTGGTGGATCAGCAGGCCTCGTCTGGGGGGGCCTCTCAGTGCGTGCCGGGCTGCATTGGCAGGGCCTCTCTCTGCTGGACTTGTCTCCATGATGCCTCACACATTTATATCTTAACGGGATACTTAGAGCATCCATCATTTATCCCTTGGTCTTTTCATGTGGTCAGCCACTCATACATTACTTTGATGACAACCTACATATCACTTCCCCTTCATGATTCCTTATTTGTAACATGGTACCATAGCTCCCCACTATCCTGCACTTCTCCTTTACTGCTTGGCCAATCTTCAATTCCAATTTTTTTATAGACTGGAATGTTCCATGACTTAATCATACCATAACACTGGCATCATATTTATATTATGAAAGATGGATCTTTGCTTCATAGAAAAGCTTGGCGTCATCAAAATGATGACTTTATATGAGATATTGTATATATTATTTGCCTTTATAAAGTACTGTTATGAAGGTCATCTAAATACCTGCAGAGGGCATCTCTGATGAGGGTATTAAAGGCTCTCAACTGATATTCCATAGTAGACCCTCATACAACTGAGTTAAAGTTATAGATAATACAAGCTCATGCTGAAGTTACTGCTTGAGAACTATCAAAAGACTGATTTATTAAATCTTCAAAATCCTGACAAAGTCCCTTGTACATATGTTAAAACTGTAGGATAATAGCTCATATTTATGAAACCCTTTAAGGTCTGCAAAAATACTCCATTATCTTATTTGACCCCTGCTATGATCCCATGAAGTAGGGGCTATTATTTTCTCTTTTCTACAGATGGGGAAACTGAGACTAAGAGAGGTCAAGTGACTTGCACCAGATCAAACAGCTAGTGAGTGTCTGAGATGGAATTTGAATCCTGATCTTCCTTATTCCCAGACCGATATTGTGCTGCTAAGACTGGAACAAAGTGATATAGATGTGTTCCAATTAGGGCAGAATGAATGATGCTCTTGTTTTCTTTACTTTGGAACCTATATCTCTCTTACTGTAGGCTGGAATCTCATTCAGGTAAAGGATATGTTGAGAAAGGGTTTAAGGTTTCCTTCTCTGTAGATCTCTGGCCACTGAAGAGGTTCTTGCCAATGTGGAACATCAAGTGTATAAGTTCTGTCTTGAAGAGAGCAGGGGATTGGGATAATAGAAACTCTCAGCCCCCCGATAGCCCTGGCAGTCCCTGAGAGGGTGATCATAGCAGACAGCTACTCACCAACATGAGTATGGGCATCTCTTGCTGTAGCGGCAACAGTAAAACTGCCATTCTCGGTCTAGGACTGATTCAAAGTAGCGGCTCTGGAACCCAGCCACAAGGCCATTGCTGGAACATGTCTGATACCTGAGAGAAGAAAACATAATCGAAAGAGATTATTAATTTGGGTTCACAGTTAGCACTCTCAGTGATTGGTTCATACCTGGTCTTTACCTGGACATTTTTTTTTCTCCCCAATTTGAAAAAAATATTATTATTTAAAGTTTTGAGTTGAAAATTTTCTCCTTCCCTCCTCTCTCCCTTCACTGAGAGGACAAACAATCAGATATAGGTTACATATGTGCAATTATGCAAAACATTTACCTAGACATTGGGGTCTGATATGTTCTATATATCACAACGTATGACAGATATTGACCAAGTAAATCACCCACAGAAACATTCCATCCCATGGAAGGGGTCAGGCTGTAGAAGAAGAGAAATGATTAATAAAGGAAGAAGACTCCTATTTATCACATAGGGACACAGAATTCTAGATCTGGAGGTGAAAAGGACCTTAGAACCACCTATTCCAGGTTCCTTGTTGATCAGTTGAGGAAAATAAAATGTAAAGAGGATAAGTGAATAAATGATTGGATGATCTAACTGTAAAACCTCCTTTGCTGATATAAAGACAGGCCTAAATAGTTGAAAAAAAAATAAGTACTCATGGGAGGTTAGAGCCAATGTAATTTAAAAAATGGCAATAATACATAAATTAATCTACTTATCCAGGCCTGTACCAATCAAATTCCCCCCAAATATTGTACATACGGACCTAGAAAAAAATTTATATAAAGAAACAGGTCAAGAATCTCAAGGATAATGATGAAGAAAAGTGAGGAGGAAAGGGATCTATTAGAATCACATCTCAAACTGTGCTACACAGGAATAATCATTAAAGATAAGCTCCAAATGGATGTGACCTAAATGTAAAAGCTCATATATCCTAAATATAAAAGATCATACTTGTCATAAATAAAATTAGCAAGGAAGAGATTGCTTTTCAGATCCATAGAAAGGGGGAAAGTTTGTGACTCGATAAATGGTAGAAAGGATCACATAAGATTAAGTTAAAAAGATTTTGCACAAAAAAATCAAATATATTTTTAAAAATTAGGAGAAAAACAGGTAACTGGAGAAAAATCTTTACAAGTTTCTCTATTAAAGGTCTCATCTCCAAGCTGCTTAAGGAACTGATTCAAATTTATAAGACTAAGGTCTCTTCCTCAGTCAACAAATGGTTAAAGGTGGGCAGTTTTCAAAGGGGAAAATAAGACCATGTTATCAAGAGTTATAAAAAAGTTTTATATCACTGATAATCAGAAAAAAGAAAATTAAGGCAACTTTAAGGTTTGTCTCCCTTCTGTCAGATTGTCAAAGATGTTAAAAGGGGAAAATGACAAATACTGGAGAGGATGTGGGAAAACACATACACCAGAGCATAGCTCTCTTGTTGGGAGAGCTATGAACTCGTCCAGTTATCCTGGAAAGCAATTTGGAACTATGCCTAGAAAGGCACCAATCCAGGCATACCCTCTTTGACCTGGCCATACCACTACTATGTGCATTTATGTGTGTGTGTATATGTATATGTATATGTATATGTATATGTATATGTATATGTATATGTGTATGTGTATGTGTATGTGTATGTGTATGTTACATGTATATGTATGTGTATGTGTATATGTATGTGTATGTGTATATGCAGATGCAGATGCACATGGATATGCACATGTACATGCACGCATATATGTACATATACGTGCGTGTATGCATGTATGTGCACATGCATGTATGTGTGCATGTGTAAATGTGTGTGTACATATGCATGTGTGTATATGTATATGTGTGTATGTGTGTGTGTGTATATATATATATATATATATATATATATAAGTGCTGTGAAGAAATCAAAGAGGAAAAAATTTATATGTACAAAAATATTTGTAGCAATTCTTATCACGATGGTCAAAACCAAAATTGCAAACTAAGAGGATATCCCATTGAGAAATAATTAAACAAAGTATAGTATGTGAATGTGATAGAATATTATAATACTATAATAACTGGTGAAATGTATGGTTTCAGAGAAATCTCAGAGGACCATAACTGATAAAGAGTGAAGTGAATAGAACCAGAACAGTTTATACAATGATAACATTATTGAGGAAAACAACTTTGATGACTTTAGCACTGATCAATTTGATGTTAAAACATAAGCCAGAATGAAAATAAGACATGCTGTTCACCTTCTGAGAGCTGATAAACTTAAAATGTAGAAAGAGATATACATTTTTATATATAGTTAATTGGGAATTAATTTTTCCAGATCATGTAACTTTGTGGTGAGGATTTTCTTTTATTTCCTGAATGAGGCAGTTGGAGTAGTAGATTAATTTTTAAATGCTCGTTAATTAAAACAAAGTAAACAAAAATATTAATGAATGAATATGAAGGTATTTGTGAAGATTGAAAAAAGTCTTTTGCATCTGACAACTTAAGAATGCACTGTTCTTGGGTGGCTAGGTGGCACAGTGAATACAGCACCAGCCCTGGAGTCAGGAGGACCCAAGTTCAAATCCGGCCTTAGACACTTAACACAAAATCTACCTGTGTGACCTTGGGCAAGTTACTTAACCCCAATTACACTGTAAAAAAGAAAAACAAAAACAAAACCATTGTTCTTGCTGTTTGTCCTTCACTCTCAAAGAGACCAGGACATCAAGGAGGTGAATCCAGGACAACCAAGTGAATTGGATTTAAGTGAGGGAGGGCTGTGCAAAGTCACCAGCCTCACTTTTTCATCCTGAGCCATCTGAGTCCAGTGATAAGATATTGATGAGGATGACTGGAGAGATCATTAGAAACTTCCCTAGGATCACAGTCTTGAACTCCAGTCTCCTATGGTTCAATGTCAGTTCTACACATTATGCTCCAGGCCTCACTAGAATGCCTCTCAGAAATGATGTACAAGATATATAGAAAGTAGATTCTAGTTGACATATTAAATTGAATTAGGATTACAAGGAATTCCCTACTCTCTATCATTCATTCCACACAAATGAAATATGGGAAGCTGGCAGCTGGTGAACTGTGTGTGACAATACACATGGGAAATTGTACACAAATAATCTTTGAAGTGGCAGCATGGCCACACACACACCACACACACACATACACACATTCATGCTTATGTATAATACATATACATTCAAATTAATATTCTTAATAATGTTATTATATATAGCCACATAATTATATATGATTATAAGTCACATATGTAATATATGTGATTATACCTTGTGGATATATATGCATACATGTGTAAACATATATGATCATGTATTAATATAAAGATTATATAATCACATATTGCACATCATGATCATATTTATTACATAAAATTATACCTACATCTGTATATATCCACATGTGTTGCATATATATGTGTTTGTGTATATATGCATGTATGTGTGTAGACATACATATGTGTCTGTACCTCATAAAACATATTAGCACATCAGAATCAGAATGACCTCCTGAAAAAGCATTCTAGATTCATCATGACTTAACATGAGTCTAAGTCTCAGCTCTGGCCACTTACTGCCTCTGACATTTCCTCTTTCTGGGAAAGTTTCTTCATAAGTAAAATGAGGAGGCTAGCTGCTGGACCACAGGGCATGTGGAGGAGACTAAAATGTGAGAAGATGAAAAGGTAGGATGGGGAGAGGTTGGGAAAAATCAGTCATATGACTTGATTTTTGAGCCCGGACGTAATGGAGAAACAGGAGAATCTATTGAGGAAGAGAGTGGCTTGGTTAATTTACACTTTTAGAAAATCACTTTGGAAGTTGGGTGGGATGAACTGGAGTAGGGAGAGATTGGAGGCAGAGAAATTAATTAGAAAGCTATGACAAGGGTTAGGGACTTCATTTCCCTGTGTTTACTGCGTTCTCCCATACCTGGCTTCTCTTGTGTGATCAAGGTACCACAGGAGATATCCATGGTGCCAGCATGGCACCCACTGCAGTGGTATAGATCAGGAATTGGGTTCTAATCCTGATTATGTTAATTTGCCAGCTGTGTGATCTCAGTTTAGCAACTTTTTCTCCTTGGGTCTCAGTTTCTTCATCATTAAATGGGGGGGGGGCTTGACCAAATGGTCTCCTGAAGCTGAAAGAAAGAAGCCCCCACAGGGGGCTTGACCAAATGAAGGAAGCTCATTGGGCTAAAAATAAGCACAAAAAGATAAACTGATATATCCAATAGGCTAGCCAAGATCTTGCCAGCTATCTTGGAATTTCCTGCCAGCTGTTAGTCAACCAGTTGGTGAATGCCTTTTATGGGAATAGCACATGTTACACTTACAAACAAACACAATCTCACACACACACACACACACACACACACACACCTGCTGAATTTTATTTCCATGTGGCTACCTTGCAGTAACCTCTATACTGGCCCATATTTTCTAAAAGCTCTGGATCTGTAAGTAAATAATGATGAAATTTGCCTCAAAAATATCATTTGACATCAACACTGGCCCACTTGAGGTCCTTAAAATTGTTCCCATTTTCAAATTTTGTGGTTATTACTAATTTCTATTCCTAAAGAGAAAAAAGTGGGTTGAATTCAGATATCAGAAGACATGGGCTTGAGAATAATAGATTCGGAATTGGAAGGGACTTTAAAGGTTATCTCTATCATCTTCCTTACTTTATAGTGAGGCAATAGAGAACATTGGGGGCACCTCGGTGGAGTGGTGGATAGCCTAGAGTGTTTGGGTGTTAGCCTAGAGTCAGGAAAACTCATCTAAATTCTAACCTTAGACACTCACTAGCTGTGTGACACTGGGCAAGTCACTTAACCTTGTTTGCCTTGGTTTCCTCATCTGGAAAAAGAGTTGGAAAAAGAAATGGCGAATTGCTCCAGTATCTTTGCCAAGAACCCCCCCCCCCAAAAAAAAGGTGTCGCAAAGAATTTAACATGACTGAAAACAACCAAGAAAATTTCTTCCCAAACTTCAGCTCTTTATTGACAGCTTCCTGTCATTGCTAGATCCTACACTTCCTGAACAGCCAGGAATCAGAGGGCCCAGATGATGGTAGGAAAAACTCAAAGTCTGTTCTTGTATGAGTGTGTGTTGAAAGACATGATTTTAAGAAGAGAATTAAAATGCATCATCTTAATCTACAGAAACTATCTTGGTAGATTCAATATATTCATTTAATTAGCTGAAACTTCCTTAAAATAGTTTAGTCATATTTTAGTTTTGTATAAATACTAACTAAATGCAGTAGATTTTTCACTTCAAAAACATGTATTTAATATGTTAATAGGGAAAACCAAGAAATAAAAGCAGATATGCTTTTGAAATTTTTGAACCAATTTTATAAAATTCTCTTTGGAGCTGAAGGACATGAGAGGTGGCTTTTCAAAACAGCGAGTTCATAACTATCAGTTATTAATCATACAATGTGGGCTATAAGGCTTATATACTGCCCTGACTCACACACCATCCATTTATGATTATCATTCTAGGACCACTATTTCAGAAAATCCAAAGTCACCTTAACTTGCTATAGTTCTTACTCTGTGACCATCACCTCCATGGCTCTTTACTCCTTACTTCCTCTGTCATATACCACTCCACCCCCAGTTTTGGAAATAAGAACTGTAATCAAATCTTTTTTTGCCATGATCCCTGGATGGAATATTCCAATCACTTCTCCATGATGTCATGCACCACCCTGGAACTGTCTGGACCAAAACACCCTTCCTTGACCAATCACTACTCACCTTTAATGTTGCTTTAGGATTTAATTTCTTGAATGTGGGGACTATCTTTACTTTTGTAACTTTGTGTAACTTTTGGCAAGCTTTCTGTCACTAAAAATTAATTCCACATTTTGAAATGGTTGAAGAAAAAGTCTTTTTTAGTAAACCATATTCCCTATTTTTCAAAGAAAACTGTGAGAGATTTATTTGGGGGTGATGGTGGGATTAAATGAGCCGGTTTTAATATAGTCAAAATCAGATTCTTAAACATTTTCAGAGATTAGCTTTGAAGAACGAATTAAAGCACATTTTTATTTAGGGATTGAAAGACTCTCTACCTTGAACAGTCTTCATGCTCTGTACCTTTGTATTTCTGAGTATGAACAAAAGCTGGTCAGAAAATAATAGAATCACAGAATTTCATAGTTGAAGGGAACCTCAGCGTCCATCTAGTCCAACTCATAACTGAAAATTATCCTCCTAACCTTTGAGTTAGGTGACAGTATGTGGCATGGTAGATCTGGAGTCAGGAAAACCTGAGTTAAAGTTCTTTCTCAGATACTGATTAGCTGTTTGACACTGGGCAAATTGCTCAACTTCTGCCTCAGTTTCTTCATCTATAAAATGGGGCTAATAATAGCACCTGCTTCCCAAGGTTGTTGTAAAGATCAAATGTGCAAAGTGCTTTGCAAATTGTGAAATATATATATATATATATATATACACACATGCATATACACACATATGTATGTATATTGTTATCCTCAACAAGTGTTTATTTTAGTTTTTGTTTAAAGATCTCAAGTGATGGGGAATCTATTTTCTCATGAGGGTAGTGCATTCCATTAGGAAGATTTTCCTTATACAAAAATTAAATTTGCTTCTTCGAAACTTATACCCATTACTCCTAATTCTGGTTTCTAGAAGCAAATGTTGCTCAGTGATTTCAGTCCTATCTGACTCTTTGTGATCCCATTTGGGGTTTTCTTGGCAAAGGTGCTACAATGGTTTGCTTTTTTTTTCTCCAGTTCATTTTACAAATGAAGAAACTGAGAAAAACAGGATTAAGTGACTTTCCCAAGGTCACATAGCTATTAAGTATCTGAGGTCATATTTGAACTCAGATCTTCTTGACTCCAGGTAAAGCATTTTATCCACTGCAGCACCTAGCTGTCCTATTTATCAGCTGGAAGCAAATAGAATCATCATCATCATCATCATCATCATCATCATCATCATCATCATCATCGCATTTGTTTGATACTTTAAGGTTTAGAAACATAAAATAAAAAAGAATGTATGTATGTATGAAGTTTGGAGAGGATAGTTTTGATAGTTGACAATCCCAGAGTGGGGAGAAGGCAACTACCATATGACTGACAGTGTTAGTCTTAACATCTTCCTGTGAATGGCTTTATCAGCTAGTTAGCCTAGTAAGTGACAGGCAGTATCCAGAGAGAACCTGACTGAGATGTATGCATGGGGAGTCTAGGAAGAGCTCATGGGGGAAAAAAGAAGCTGAAAGTGGGAAAGATTGGGTTGAGGAAGATACAGGAGAACCACATGACCTTCACAATTTTCCTTAGGTTCAACATTGATGAGGAAGCCTTTATTTAGTGGAGCAGTAAAGTTTTTTTCATTCTTTGCAATCATATATCCAGAACCTAGTACAATGCCCAGAACATAGCAGGCACATGATAAAAAACCAAAACAAAACATGATTGATTAAGAGAAAAAAAACAACCATCTTTTTTGGATAGTTTAAACATTGCATGAAGTGGATCCAATCTCTTTAAGTGCTTTCCAAATATCTGATGCAATTCCATGTCATTACCTATATAAATTCTCTTTGTGATTACCCTCTTAACTCTACCTACTAATAACTCATAATTTTATAGTGTTTTCACTTTTACCAAGAACTCTCTTCCCAATAACTCCCTGAGGTAGATAGTGCACATACTTACAGATCAGTAAACTGATACTTGCCCAATATCACAATTAAAGTAGAAGGAAGGATTCCTGATTCCTCATATTCAAGATTACCTCTTCCTATGGTCTGTTTCTAATTCAAAACCATTCCCTATTCATATTAAATGCAATGGAGAATGAAGACTATACCCCAATAGAGACTCCTCTTCTATTTCAAATAATTTACTCTGTCCTGTTACCCTCTCCCTTGTTTTCTTCTGACAAAAAATCCAGAATCCAGTAGATAGCCAGGCTGAGAGTGAGGCAAGAATTTGGAACTCAGGTTTGTTTGGGGTTTGTTTATAAACTTGTCTATGGAGCCTTTCCCTCTGGTCTTTATTGGTTTCATTCCAACAGTGACAAAAGGGAAAGAAAAATTGTGTGTGGGGGGGGAGAACACCATTTTGGCTGAAAACATTTAAAAACTCTTAAGATGAATTGTTTAGCTGTGATGCTACCTCACCCAAGGGATGAACTCTTTCTTCAGTCACTGCAAACACCCAGATGTGTAGTTAGAATCTCTAACCACATTTTATATTGAGAATCCAGGTAGAGGGCTCATGCATGGGTGATGTAGGTGACTGTTCTCTGATGAGGGGTGAGAAGGCCCTCTTCACCCTCTATCCCTACTCTACCTCTTCCTCATATTTCACTACTGGCTTAGCCAAATGTCCTTGTGGATCCCTTCTTTTAGCTTGTGGCTCTGATCCCCATTAAATGTAACCTCCATTACCTTGCTTGTAGTATGTTTATGGTACAAGGGTTTTGTTTTGTCAGGTATAGGGGAAATATGCAAGGGAGAAAGAAAAATGCTTGATGATTGGAAAAAATAAAATTTAATTAAAATTTTAAAATGTACAAAGAGAACAGTGTAGAAGGAGAAGAATAAAACCTCCACCTTCATCCTTGGGAAAGAAGGCACTTAGCACAGAATTTCAGAGCTAAAAGGAATTTAAGAGGTATGATGATGATGATGGTGATGCTGACAGCTAACATTTATATGGTGCTTACTATGTGCTAGACACTTTCTGATCATGATCTCATTTGAGCCTCATGTAGGTTATTCTCTGGGTAAATAGGTTTCTAGTCTAACTTCTCTGATAAGGAAACCAAGACCTAGAGAGATTAAATGACATGTCTCACATTAACACAGCTAGTGAGTGGCAGAAAGAGGACTCAGAACCAGGTTTCTTGACTCCAAGCTCCATACTTTATGTTATGTTGAGGTGCCCTTAGGTCAGGTCCCACTCTCAAATAATTTTGATGATGAGAAAGCTTGAGATCGTATAGGTGGTAGGGCAGAAATTAAGGCTAATACTGACTGGATTTAGGGACAGAGAACTGGTGAGGAGGAAAGAAAAGAGTGAAAATATTCTGTACCCACAGCAAGCCACCCATTGCTCAGTAGCCAAAATGATCTTCACTTAAAGAGCATATCTGACTATGTATGTCTCCCATCTCCCCATTCCTTCACTTCTCTCATTCAATAACCTCTAGGAGATCAAATATGAGGTAATATGTTTGGCTTTTGAAACCTTTCACAGCCTGGTCCCTTCCTTCCTTTCCAGTCCTACTTTACTCTTATTTTATGTTCTCTCCAGTCCAGCTACTCTGGCTTTCTTGCTATACCTCCCACTTGACACTGGTCATTCCTCATGCTTGGAATACTCTTGCTCCTCACCTGTGACTCTGGCTTCCTTCAGGACTCAGCTAAAGTCTGACTTTCTACAAGAGGTCTTTCCAAGTCTCTTCTACTGCTAGTATCTTTTCTCTAAGGTTTCTTCTCATTTGCACCGCATGTATCTTGTTTGTGAGTAGCTGTTTGCATGTTGTGTCTTTTTAGAGTGAGAACTCCCTGAGAACAGGAACCATGCTGTTTTTACTTTCCTTATCTCCAAATGTGTCAAGTGAGCTGAAAAGGAGCTAGGGATTCCAAGAGGTGGGGGGAGGGGGATAGCCTACACAAAAGCATGATGGTAAGAGAAGGAATGTTGAGTTTGGGGAGTGGTTAGTAGGGCAGTTAGTAGGGCAGTTCAACTGGAATCTAGAGTATATGATGTAAAGTGACCTGAAACACGGTTAAGGGTTGGTAGAAGCCAGGATTTGGGGGACTTTAAATGTCAGGTTGAATTTGCATTTCATCCTAAGGGTGATAAGAAGTCACTGAAGATTGTTTAGAAGATAAGGAATGTGGTAAGACCTAGAAGAATGGTAATTGGGCAGCTGTGCAGATAATGGGTTGAGGAAGGGAGAGACTAGCATGAGGGAGGGCAGTGTGAAGGCTGTGGCAATAGCAACAGTAGTCTAAGGATGAAGGACCTGGGTTAGGACAGTGTCCTCGTGAATGAAGAGAAGGGGCCACATGGGACAGTTGTGGTAGGACTCAATTTGAAAATGATTCTCTAAGAGGAGGAGGATGGAGTAGGGTGGGTTGAGGCTGAGGGTATGGGAAGAATCTCTACTTTGTCCTGGCAGTGACCATGCCTTTACCAAAGATAAAAATGCAGGCATTTCTTATATAGCTATGCAGACATGTAAATATTTAACTGGTTGTCATGGCCTTTGGCTCCTACATTCAGGATCTGCTTCAGATGAAACCCCTCCCCTTAATTCAATTTTCTGCATCCTTACGTGTTTAGGAAATGAGTTTATGGAAACTGTGGATGTTAAGAAGAGTCTAATTGAGAGGGCCCTGAATTTGGAATCAGAGCCCAGCTTTGAATTTGGTTTCTGTAACTTAGTCTATATATCCTCAGCTAAGCCGTTTAACCTCTGTGTGATTGTTTCTCTGTGCGATCTTTATTCATTTTTTAAAATATTATTTTATTTTTTCCCAATTACATGTTAAAATGATTTTTAAATTTTTTCTTAAAGTTTTGAGTTCCGAATTCTAGTTTTCCCATCTTTAAAAATGAGGATGTTGTGCTAAGTTATCTCCCAGATTTCTTTCAGCTCTCAATCAATAATGCTATTATAAAGATGGGGGTGGTTGCATCAGCTTAGACAACTACCCCAACCCATTTAGAGTGGGCACCAAACCCAGGGAGAGAATACATCTGGACTGAATAAACCAGAGGTGTCAACTAAGTGTGAAGGAGAGCTGGACATTCCTTCCCTAAGGCTACAGTAATTTTATTTTGTGACTGCCTGGAGGATTGGTTGTTTAAGTTGGCTCTTTGTTCTGTGAACAGTTGAAGATTTTCCTGTAATGTATTGTATAGCGACTCACTGTCAGGAAGCTAGGTGGTGCAGTGGATAGAGTACAGTGACTGGAGCTAGGAAAACTCATCTTCTTGAATTCGAGTCTGGTCTCAGGCACATATTAACTGTGCGACCCTGGGCAAGTCACTTGACTCTGCCTCAGTTTCCTCATTTGTAAAATGAGCTGAAGAAGGAGATGACAAACCACTCTAGTATCTTTGCCAAGTAAATTCCAAATGGGGTCATGAAGGGTCAGATGATACAAAATATGACTGAACAACAATAACCAGTGCCTTACTATAAATACAACTAGATTAGCTGAAGCTCTGGCTATCTAACCATTTTATTTATCTTCAATCTACTCTCCTTCCTAACTTAAGTCTATGGGACATTCCTTCAAGGGATTTGTCGTTGGCAAACCCACATACCCAAATGGCCAGCTTAAATCAGGTTGTCATTTTTAAAGCTGTCTTTAATATACAGTAGAGAAGCAGGACTGACTAAGAATCATAAACTTGTAAAGCTATTAGGGACAGAGAGAGCACTTTATCCAAGCCCTTTCATTTTTTTGTGAGGAAAGTGAGGCCTGTGAATTTGAAATGGTTTGACTGAGGTCACATAACTATTGACAGGCTCACAGACATGAGAACTGAAAGGGACCTTAGAGTTAATATAGTCTAACCGCTCATTTTTCAGATGAGGAAACTGAGGCTTAGAGAATTGTCCTGCTCAAGGTCACATGGGTAGTGTCTGAGGTGAGATTTAAACCCATGACCTTTAACTTCAGAGTGAGTGCTCTTTCTCCTGTACCTGACTACCTACTTGCAGTAGAAACAAAACTAACTTCTAAATCCACCAATTTGAATGCCAAGGTTCTTTGTACCACATCATGCTGACCAGCCTCAGGGATGGCATTCAGTTTTCACCTCATCCTTAGTGTTATTTTCCTTACAAAAAATAAGGCCAAGAGGGTCTTCATGGAAGCAGCTGAAATCACGCCCCAGAATTGCAAGACTTGGCTTACTTATTCTAAAGCAGAGGTGGCCAGTTCAAGCCAATCCCTAAAACTGGAGACCAACAACTAGGGCTTAGTGACATCAGAATATGGTACCAGCAAACTGGGCTTTTGGCTGATAAACCATGGTAAACATCAATGTTTCAAGCCAGGCTTGCCTAATGGAATCACCATTCCGGCACTGGCTCTCTAAGGAACATCATCTGCATACCAAATAGCTGTTAGAACTCTCTCCTCCCCACAGTTAAAATAAACCTAAAAGCTAATTCTGTTGGGCAAGGCAGCCAGTATAAAATATTCCCTGTCTCCAATCCCCTGCTTCCTCCTCCCCAAGCATATGAAGAAATACACAGCCTCCAAGATGCCTTAATCACCAGTCTCCAATCTTTGGGCAATTTCTTTCTTTTCAAGTTTTCTACTGAGCTCAATGTAAAAAACGCCTCCAAAAATACTGGTGTAAGGAGGGGCTGTTATCACTCTAAGCCACAGAGACTGCTTTGAAAAGAAACATTTTTTTTTTAACACTAGCAAAGTGTAGGGGAGATATATGAGGGAGGACAGGAGGCTCAAGAG
>CM053593.1:49906345-49972185 GCA_028646575.1 Pseudocheirus occidentalis
AAAGGATTTGAGAGTGAAGCCAAAAACAGCCAAAAGCTGGCAGCTTGAAATCAGATGGTTGCTGCTTCCATCTGACTAACAGGGATAGAAGTAAAGAAAAAAAAAAGGGGGTGGGGGTGGAGATTTAGGTGAATTTTCCAGAGCAAGGAGAATCATTGAACCATAAAGATCCCCATCCCCACCCCCAACATACAAGCATGCTTCATGGTACAGGTCCAGACACTGATGTCCAGAAGGTCCAGAAAACTCGAACACTTACTATGAGACCCTGGGCAAATCATTTACCTCTCTCTGCCTCAGTTTCCTCAACAGTAAAATGGCAGTTATAACAGCTCCTATGTTGAAAGTTTTTATGAAGATCAAGCGAGCTAAGACTTGTCAAGTACATAGTGCAATGCCTACCACATAGTGGTTACTATATAAATACTTAATCTCATCCCTTTTGCTCGAGGTTTGAGATGGCTAGAATATGATACAGAGGAGGCAATAGTAGAAGGAGCACTGACTTTGGAGTCAGAAGACATTGGGGTCACATCCCTGCTTCTGATGTTTACTGGCCATATGACCTTGCACAGATTATTGAACTACTTTGGGCCTCTGTAAAATTATGGGATTGAATTCCTAGATTCTTCCTGAACTCTGGCTTGATGATCTTACGACAAGCCAAGATGGGAACCCCTATCTCTTTCATCTCCTTCAGGTCCCACCTTGTGTTCTTTCATTATACTGTGTAAGCTTTGAGATGCCAGCCAGCCTTCTGAGAAAGGCTTCATTCAACAGATGGCATCTGGAAGGAACCCTTGGTCATAGGCAAATGATTTTTAAAAGGGAGTGGTGGGCTCTAGTGAATGTCCATCACTATGGGAAGGTGGGAGGTAATAACCTGAATTAGGGCAGTTCAACTAACAGCAAAACTGTCTGGCAGTGGGAAAGGTGGAGGCAGGAGAAATGAGGGAGAAAGGAGCTACGAGAAGAAGGTCTGCCATGGCTGATGCCCTCAGCTGCAAGTAGACATCCATCTGTCTGCAGAAATCATGAGATCAGCGTTGTCACCCGGCACTGGGTGTCTGTTAGGGATGACTCAGGAAAAGGCAGACATAACTCAAAGATTTTAATTATTTTCATCCCCCCTCTCCCATGGTCATGAGGCATCACAAAATGTAAATCCACACTACATGAGTGCCCCAGCAGCTAAACTTCATAGTGTTCAGCTCATGATAAAGCTGTATCTCCTGCCCTGTTGCAATGAGTATTGTCAATCTTGCCCCAAAATGAGACATGTGGAGTTTTACTCAGTCCTCAAAAATGACTTAGTCATGAAACAAGTGGGTTTGGGGAATGTGGGTAGGGAAGAGAGGGGGATGCTATAAGGAAGGAACTGTCACTAAAAGCATTATGGTTCTTTGGGGACTGGGGCAGTAAAACCTGTCCAAATGACAGCAATGAAAGAATGAAGAAAGAGCATGAAAACAGGGAAAGCAGAGTGCATGTCCTGTCCAGGTCTCTGTTACCATTCATGTTCTCTAAATCACAGTAACTCCTTAAAGATATCAGTCCACAAATGGGTAAATTTGGCAATGAAGATTTCCTATCCTGGTTAGATGAGCTTTGCCACATGGTGACTGTTGTCCACCACCCCACCTTCAGCATGACTTATAACAACTTTGGTAGTTACCTGCCCTGTCCCTCCCAGGGATAATGGGAAGCATTTCAATTCCCCAAGCCCAAATAGAGGAGACTATATCTTACCATTCCATTCCAGCCCTGTTGATCTCTTCCCACCAGCATTCTGTCGGCTCCCCAAGACTCTGGGGGGTGGGCAGACAGGCATAGTTCCACTGCCTGTCGGAACCCTCCTTCTTACTGAAGATGCTTCTCACAGCCACCACCACCTGCCCATGGGGGCACTGAAAACTAAAGCCTTGTCGGTTCAGATTCACCCAGCCTTCATCACCGTAGTCATGATACTGATAGCGGTAATCTCCATACTGGCCTTTGGCTACCATCACCAGTGGTAGGAGCAGGCAGAGCAGCATGAGGTCCATGTTGCCTTTGCTCCTGGCATGGAATTTCACCCTTGGTTTGTCTGGCTGGCCCCTTTATACTGCCTCAGACATGTGGTTTCCAGATGTTGATGAGCCCGATCCAACTGCAATGTGTCATTGTTTTAACAAAACTTCCCTGCCTCAGACATGTTGGCCACAAATGCATTGAGCTACTTTTAAGGTGGACTTCTAGAAGCAGCAGAAGCTAGAGGAGCACATGTGTGGAGTAGACCCCGGAGGAACAATCCTGCAGAGAGGTCCAAGAAACCCACCTCTCCCTCTGGCTTGTTCATTTGCAGAATTTGCATTTGGTCACCATCCACCTCCCATCTCCTCAACGACAGACCCTCAAACTTGTCTTCTGATCACTGATGGGGAGGAGGAGATTACTCTTAATAGATCCCCTCCAGATACTAATGTTCAGACATAGGTTCCCAAAGTGGATGATACCACCCCGTGGGGGGTGCTGGAATGTTTGGGGGGATGGTACCATTTTAGTGATGCAAATTTAAAAAAAATGTTAAAGGGTTAAAGAAAGTAGATTTCCGGGGGGGAGGATGTTGAGTGATTTTTTTTCTTGAAAAGGGGATGATAGGCCAAATAAGTTTAGGAAACATCAATTCAATTCAGGATATTATTAAATACAGAATGTTCTTCTAGGTGCCATGGATACATAGAAAAAGCTAGAGTGGTTTTACACGCTACTGGGGTAACACCAAGTGGAACATATGCTTTGACACAAATATCCCATTGCCAGGTATGTACGAGGTCAGAGATAGGAAGCTCCCATCTACACCACAGTATTCATAGCAAAGTAAGGTCATGGATTGAAAGCCAGAAGGCATCAACAAATCCAACTCTCTCGTTTCATAAATAAGGAAACTGAGAAAGTTAAATGGCTTTTCTTGGGGTGTGCAGCTTGTAAGTGCCTCGAGAAGGATTTGAATTCTGGCCTTCCAGACTACATGTCCCTAATTCAATTAATTATATTGCTACCACCTCAGATGACCATCAATCAGGGAAGAGAAATTGTGTCACATGAAGGTGTTTCTTCTTCTTCTTCTTCTTCTTCTTCTTCTTCTTCTTCTTCTTCTTCTTCTTCTTTTTCTTCTTCTTCTTCTTCTTCTTCTTCTTCTTCTTCTTCTTCTTCTTCTTCTCCTCCTCCTCCTCCTCCTCCTCCTCCTCCTCCTCCTCCTCAACTGGGCCTTGAAAAAAAATTTGTGGAGTCTATGAGGTGAATATAAAGAGGGAGTATATTTCATATATTAGTAATCTGACCTGGGTAAAGGCACATAGAAGGGGAAGACCTGGTTGACTGGAACAGAAAGTATGAGAAAATGATTAAAATAAGAAAAAAGTCTCAGAAGGTAAATAGAAACCATATTTTGGAAGGCTTTAAATGCTAGATTGAGGATTTTGTCCTTTTATTCAAGAGAAAATATGGACTACCTAAGGTTTTTGAGTATGGGAATGTCATGATTACAACACATACACATACACATATATATTTTAGAAATATCAGTTTGGCAGCTCTGTGGAAGATGGGACTATTTTCTTTGTATCTCCAGCTCTTAGTACAGTGCCTAGCCCCTAGTAAGAAACTTTATCACTGCCCGTTGACTGACTCGTTTGAAGATGTGACTGAGCAGAGTCAGGGACACCAATTAGGAAGTTACTGAAAATAGCCCAGATAAAAGATAATGGATGCAAGAGATACTGTGGAAGTAGAATCAACTAACTTTTCAGGATATGAGAGAGAAAGGAGAGGGAAGAGTCAGGAATCAGATTATGAACTTAGGTGACTAGAAGGATGGTGGTTTCTTCAGCTGAAACAGAAATTCTGAAGAGGGATGGGTTTTGAAGAAAATAAAATGAGTTGCATTTTGGATATAATTGATTTTGAAATTCCTCTGGTACATCCAGAAAAAGATGTCCAGTAGGCAGTTGGTACTGTGGGAATAGATTTCAGGAAAGAAATAGGCATTGGACATATAGATGACATTTAGCTGCATAGAAATGGTAATGAAACCCATGGGGACTTATGAACTCACAAAACAAGACACTATAGGGAAAAAAAGAGAAGAAGGTTTAGGAAAGTCTTGGGATCCACCAGCACTTATGAAGCTAGAAAAGGGTGATTCACCATAAAAAGACTGAGAAGTAATAGTCAATCAATCAATTAATCCATGGACAAGCATTTACTACCTGGATACTATATGTCAGGCACTATGCTAAGAAGAATCATGGGAATGTGGTATTATAGAAGCCAAAGGAGTAGGGAGGGTCCAGGGAAGATTCCTCACTGCTATTAAAAGCTGGAGTTCAGGGATGCCACTGAATTTAATAGTTAAAACATTCTTAGTAAACTCAGTGAGCAGTTACAACTAAGTGCTGGGAATAGAATCCAGATTACCAAGGTACTGAAAGTAAGTGGGAGGGAAGGCAATGGAAGAAATGAGTCTTAGATTTGTAGTATCATAGGGGATGGTAAAGGAAAGTGAAATAGCCTTTTTTTTTTTCAAATTTTGCTTTGTTTTTAAGGTTAGGAAAAATGTGGACATGTTTGTAAAGAGCACAGAAGGACCTAGTAGAGAAGAAGAGATTGCATATGAGAGGGAAAAGGGAATTACTGAGGCAGAAATCTCCTCATCTTTACCAAAGTCCTGCAGAAAGGAGAAAACTAATTGAATTTCTTCTAAGACTGATGTCTTCCTTGAATTCGTAGATTATAGAATATCAAAAACTAGGTGAAATCTTAGAGATCATCTAATTAATAATTTTTAACTTGATGGTCAATCTACCCCAGAGTGTCCATGGATTCATTTTATAGAGGCAGGGAGTTATGTTTACTTGGATGGGAAAAATTATATCTTTATTTTCACTAACCTTTGTTTTCCTGTAATCCTGTGTTTTATTTTCTGCATTTAAAAACATTTTGAGGAAGGGTCCATGAGCTTCATCAGATTGCCAAAGGGGTCCACAACATTAAAAGGTCATGGATCCCTGAATATAATCCAACCCTTTTTACAAATGGGGAAACTAAAGGTCAGAGAGAGGGAAATTGTTTGCTCTAGTTCACATAGGAAGCTAGTGGGAGAGTGAAAATTGAAACCCTGGTTTCTAGTCTCTCATTTAGTCTTTTTTCTATCATATCCTGGGGCCTCCTGTTACCAGATTTTTTATAGTCTTTGGAATTAAAGTCTCTGTGTTACGTTGCATGATTAGATGTTGGTTTTGATGAGCTTCACTGTTGAATGCCCTGAAGATAGTTACGTTATGAATTTTTTATTGAATACCTAAAAATACCAAAAATATCCCTCCATTCCTCTGTGGACATATATGTAATAATAGCTTCTATCTATCTATCTATCTATCTATCGATCTATCTATCTATCTATCTATCTATCTATCTATCTATCTATCTACCTATTATCTATCTATCTATCTATCCATCCATCCATCCATCTATCATTATCTATCTATCTATCTATCTAATCATCTATCATCCATCATCTATCTATCTATCTACCTATTATCTATCTATCTATCTATCCATCCATCCATCTATCATTATCTATCTATCTATCCATCCATCCATCTATCATTATCTATCTATCTATCCATCCATCCATCCATCCATCATTATCTGTCTATCTATCTATCTATCTATCTATCTATCTATCTATCTCTCATCTATTTACAATTACTTTGTATCATTGAACCTCTTAGCCTTTGTGCATCAGCAGATCTTAGAGATAGTTCTGGCTCAAGTTTAAAATTGGGATGAAATGAGGCACTCATAGATCCTTGAACCATTTACTTAGCCTTAAGCCCTACCAAGGATATTCAAGAACAATGCAGAAGCATTTAGCTTTAGTAGACACAACCCTTTTCATCTCCATATTGAAATATGGTGTTGAAGAGGGTAAGGTATGGTGATTCATGAGGTCTCAGGATATCCCCCATGTCTGAAGGGCACAGACCCTATATGGTTGGGACTTTCTATGCTATTGGGTAACCCTGTCAATGTAGTTAGGGGCCATGAGGAAGCTTCACCATCAAAGGAGGCACAATTTGAGCCTTGCCCCATTCTTTAGGTTAATCAAGTCCAGCTTTGTCTCCTTTTAGGGAAAATCTATCTTAACCTATGTGGGGAGACCTTGGTCAATATTGGTATTATAACAGCAGGGCAGGGTTATTATCTCTGTATTACAATTTAAGAAACTGATACCAAGAGATGTCAGATGGTAGTAATTAAGTAGTAGAAGTAAAACTCAAATTTAGACCTTCTCACTGGAAGTATCATGTTCTTTACATTGTTCCCAGCTATTTCTAGATGTCCACACCTAACCAAGCATTTACATCAATCTAGGTCCTAGAGTCTAGGATGTTAATAATGACTCACCTTTATGTAATACCTTCAGTTTTACAAAACATCTCTCACAACAACCCTGTGAGATAGACTTTGCCTTCCCTTGCCACAAGGTGCTCAGGTAATGGGGGTCTCCATTGATACCCAGGCCCCTGACTGAGTACCATCCATCTCCATCTGCTGCCATCCCTGGACCAGGGAGGGTGGGACTCAAACTAGGAGCACCCCCCCCCATTGCCACTTGTGGAGACACAGACAGCTCCAATAGTTATCACACAGAGTGCCTTAGAAAACACTGAGTGTTCAGCCCTCTGTGACCAGCATTTACATCTTTCACTTCCAGGACTCCATCTAGGTCTAGGCCCTAACACACTGATCTTGACCAATAGCTGAGTACACATTCTACACAGGGGTATCTCTTGGATACATAGAATCCTCTACCCTCTTGGCACAAAGCAAAGAAACTAGAGCTAAATATACATTCTGTCAGGGCTGTGGAAGACAAGAATTCCATAAACCAGGTGCTGGAGCCCATCTCTCAGCTAACTCCACCCCCTTTCCTGTTCTCTGGAGTTTGGAGAGAACAGACTGACAACAATCTCTTATCGCAAGAGACTGTGGGTTGGGGGGAAGAGGAGAAGGACCCAATTGGTACTCTACCTCCATCTCCATTCTGTGGCTAGCAAACTCCCACCTTCTCTGTGAATCAGAGTTAGCATTTGCTGAGCTGAAAATCCTCTTCCCCTGCTAAAACTCCCACAGATCTTTTTAACTCACTTCCTTTTTCACTAAAATGGTTCAGAGGAAATAGCATTGGATCTAGAATCTGGAAATCTGGATCCTAGAGTCAGATTCAGTGATCTTTGGAAAATTGCTTCACATATTGCTTCACATCTGTAGGTCTGTTTCTTTGTCCATAATCTGGAGAGGATGGACTCGACAATCTCCAGGATCTATTATTCAAGGCCTCTATGAGCTGATCAGTATTTGGCTACAGTTCCATGTAACCAAAACTGGGATCTGAATGAGTTTTGCTCCTCATCAAGTCCTTCCCAGTTTCACTTACAATATCATACTGTGTCTAGATCAGCATGCACTACTTAGCATACATTATTCCACCCATAGGTCTGGGCATTGTGAAGTTACTGGTCCACCAAGGCAGCTAGGGCATGTAGTAGGTGGAGTGTTGGGCCTAAAGTTAAAAGGGTCTGAGCTTAAATCTAGCCTCAGACACTACCTGTGTGACCTTGGGCAATTCAATTAACTTCTGTTTGCCTCAGTTCCCTAAAGTGTAAAATGAGGAATAATACTAGCACCTACCTCCTAGGGTTGTGGTAAGAATCCAATGAGGTAGTATTCCTAAAGCACTTAGTGTAGTACCTGACTATGTAATATATGTTATATAAATGCTAGCTATCATTATTATTACCCATTCATTTGCGCTACTCCTGGCATAAAGTAGCCCTTTTCTGGGATGTTTGAGGGAGTACATACATTACATCATTTGGGGTTTTCAGTGCATGTTAGTCTAAAGCTAGTCCTTTCTAGCTCAGAGACCCTTCACCAGGACTAAGCAATGTTTGCATGGGTGATGTTGGTTTGGGAAGAAAGGAAGGAAGGAGAGAAAAATGCAGAAGAGGAAGAAGAGCTGAAAAGAGAGGAATAATAGCAGAGAAAGAGGAGATAAGAAAATGCTGTATGAGATGGGGAAGAAGCACCGTGAATGTGGATGTAGGGAACCTGGGGAATGTTTGGGAATAACTAAGTAGTCCAGTTTGATATATACAATATCACCTTCACTACCACCACTACTACTGCTACTAGTACTATTACTACTAATGCTACTCCTACTGCTACTGTTGCTGCTACTGCTGCTTCTGCTGCTACTCCTACTGCTACTGTTGCTGCTACTGCTGCTTCTGCTACTACTCCTACTGCTACTGTTGCTGCTACTGCTGCTTCTGCTGCTTCTGCTGCTACTGTTGCTGCTACTGCTGCTTCTGCTGCTACTCCTACTGCTACTGTTGCTGCTACTGCTGCTTCTGCTACTACTCCTACTACTGTTACTACTGTTGCTGCTACTGCTGCTTCTGCTACTACTCCTACTGCTACTGTTGCTGCTACTGCTGCTTCTGCTGCTTCTGCTGCTACTCCTACTGCTACTGTTGCTGCTACTGCTGCTTCTGCTACTACTCCTACTACTGTTACTACTGTTGCTGCTACTGTTGCTTCTGCTACTACTCCTACTGCTACTGTTGCTGCTACTGCTGCTTCTGCTGCTACTCCTATTGCTACTGTTACTACTTTGACTGCTTCTGCGGCTCTTTGTTCTCCCAGGAGCCCTTCAAATCATACCAGGCAGAGTTGTTTACTATAAGTCCATTGAAATGACAACTAAGCACTTTGTGCTAGGCACAGTGTTGGAGCTGGGATTTAAAAATATGAAAACAAAACTATCCCTTCCTTGAGGGAATTGGTGTTCCTGTGTAATGTGCACCACATTGCTTGTCTTATCAATCGGTAGGGGAGGGGGCAAAAAGGAAGGAGAGAATTTAGGACTCAAGATGTAAAAAAAAAAGTTAAAAATAAATGAATGAATGAATGAATGAACATTTTAAGAAGGAATTTATATTCTACAAGGTTAATACAGCATGTACCCAGAGTACTAGATTTTGAGCAAGAAAACTTTGTCTTTAATCTCACCTCTGTCAGCCATCTCACTTTGGGCACATTTCTTCATTTCTCTGGGCCTTATTCCCCTCTTCTGTAAAGTGTTGGGGATGGACTACATCTTAATCCATTAGAATATAATGTCCTTGAGGGAAAGAATTGTCCTGCTGTGGCACAGTGCATAGAATGCCGGACTTGGAATCAGAAAGACTTGAGTTCAAATCCTGACCTATTACAGACCTGATTACTAACTTTGCAAACTTGAGGAAGTCATTCATCCTCTGCCAGCCTCAGTTTCATTATCTGTAAGATGGGGTTGATAATAATACATATTTCACAGAATTGCTGCAGAAATCAAATGGGCTGATTGCTGCAGGTCTCTCACCACCATAAGAAAAGCACATCAAAAGGACTGAATGGATGTGATGTCAATCAGTATAATCTTCACATATGAAGGAGATCAAGGTAAAGAGAACACATTCCTAGTCCTAGCCCTTTTTAAGGGTCCCCCCTGCTGGGGGGATACATCTTGATGCTGCTTCTGCTACTCCTCCTCCTCCTACTGCTATTGCTCCTGCTGCTGCTGCTGCTGCTGCTACTACTACTACTACTACTACCACTGTTGCTGCTCCTGCTGCTGCCTGCTGCTGCTACTACTACTACTTCATATTTGTATCCTGCTTTAAGGTTCACAAAGTACTTTTCTCCGAACAACCTAGTGAATCAGGTAGGACAAATATTATTCTCAGTTTGAAGATGAAGAATTGAGTCCATGAGACAACCCACGACCACATACAGTAAGTATTTGAAATAAGATTTGAACCCAGATTTCCAGGCTCCAAGTAAGTTATCAGTATGCTATAGCCGTAAGCCTGGAATTGTAAGATCAACTGGGACATGAAAGCAAGGATTGGGGAAGGGGCAGTTTTTAAACCCCTAGGAGGAGTACTTTTAGCACTAGAACTGTGATTTCATTGGGATAGAGGACTCCTGGGCATGGCAACTTCCTCTACCAATGCATATTGGCACCTTCTCTGCAATTTAGACTATAGAATTGCTTAGAGCACTGAAAAGTTAAATGACTTATTCAGGGTCACACAACTAATATTCTTCAGAGGTAGGACTTGAACTGTGGGTCTTCTTGACTTCAAGGCTAGTTTTCTATTCACCATACCATGGCACCAAAGAATAATTCACATACTCAATAATCCTGGTATTTCCTACTCATATTTTCCATTAATATGGTGCTGAGGGCTTAGGGATGGGCATAAGATGATATCCACTTACCACTCCCCATAGGAGATATATCTGATAGGAAATGGTGAGCTCCATTAAACTGACTTGGGAGTGAAAAACCACCAGAGCCACTTAAAAGAGCATTTGAGACAGTCTGAGAAGAAGAGGGTTACACAACCCATGGCCAAGGTCAAAGGGTGGCAGAATTCAGGGGCACTCTAAGGAGAGTGCACGTAAAGATGAAAAAAAAATGAGCAGGAAGGAGGGAGGCCCTGAGCCCTTAAATCAAGAATGATGGTTGAATGTCCCCTTGGGGAAGAGGAACTGAACTGTTCTGGATGAGGAAAGTAAAAGGCAACATGTTATAGTAGAAGGAGGATGAGATTTAGAGTCAAACGCTGCCTATGTTTGAATCCTGGTTTGTTGACTTCCTACCTATGTGGTATTGGTCAAGTCATGTCATTTTTCTGAGCCTTGGTTTCCTTATCTGAAAGATGAAGGAGTAAGACTAGATCATTTATTTCTAGAGTCCCTTCCAGTGCTAATGGGATGCTTATCTTGGAAACACTAATAATCCACAGATTACAGGAGGATTGAGTGGTTAATTTGTACTTGGGGATCCATTAGGATGAATGAGGCCGAGAAGTGCCAACTACAAAAAAAATAAATAAATAAACCCCAAACAAAACCCCTCTATTACATTGCAAAGTACATGATGTGCTTATAAATGAGAGCAGCATAACCACAGGATACAGCCTGGAGCCTGGGAGTATTAAGAGAGTTGCCCTCCCTCAGTATTTTTTCCCCTTTTGTCCTAAGCACTTCAATATCAGGCCAGCTTTCCCCATCTGTCTGCATCATCTGCCTCAGACCTTTCTGAACTCCTGTGACTCCAATCCCAGGGGCTCTCAGGAGGCAATCATTGTGTTTCCAAGGGATATGCGATTGTTGGTACATGGAGGCTTGCAGAGGAGATTTTAATAGGTTAACTGAAGGACCATCTATCTATTCCTGGAGTGCTTTGAATGAGTCAGCCTGGACATATGTTTGCCCTCAGTTTCGACAGAGATGCTAGGTGCTTTCAGCAGAAGAAGCCAAAGCTTCTAGATTGAGCTACTTGCCCTTAACAGATGGTCTAAAGCTTCCTTAGTGTCCAGGCCAAGAACATGTACAGTCTCTTTCTGTACTGCTGTCTATGAGATCCTTGAAAGCAGGGACTGCCTTTTGATCCCTAACACTTAGGTCAGTGCCTGGCACAGGGAAATGCTTAATAAATGCTAGGTGAGTCGACTTGATTTCATTTCTGAGCTTTAGTTTGTGTAAATGTAAATATGCAGGGGCTAGATTTGATGGCTTCTCAGGTCCCTTCTACCACTCAATCTATGATCCTGCTAACAATGGCCATGAATTGCCATAGACAGGCACACACACAGTCATCCATCCAGTCACACAGGGATCCACCCACGCACTTGTATATAAAGTATCACATGAAAATCGGGAACACACACAGTACAAACCTGTATTATAGTCTCTTTCCCTCTCCCTCCTTCTCTCTTGCCTTTTTTCTCCCCACCCTTTTCTCTTTTCTGTCTCCCTCCTTCTCTCTCTGCTGCCTTCTCTTTCTCCCTCCTTCCTCTCTCTCTTTTTCTCTTTCTCCTTCCCTATCTCTTCTCTCTCCCCTGCATTTTCCCTTTCTTCTTCCTTCTCTTCTGACATGTCTGTGTCTCTGTCTCTCTCCTTCTCTGTCTCCCTTTCTCTCTCCCCCATTCTCCCTCTTCTCTCTCTCCCTTCTCCCTTCCCCCTCTTTTTTCTTTCTCCTTCCTTCTTTCTTCTACCATCTCTGTACTGTCAGTCTCTGTATCTGTCTCCCCCCTTCTCTCTCCCTCCCTCCCTTTCCTCCCTCCCTCCTCCATCCTTCTCTCCTTACTCCACCCTCTCTGAATGATGGCTTGAACCACTTGCCCCTGACAGATGCCCCCCCTTAGTTTCTAGGCCCAGAGCATCCAAGATCTCTTTCTTCACTACTTGTCTGCGAGTTCTGAGAGCAGGGACTGTCTGCCTTTCTTAATCTTCTTAGCACTTTGCACAGTGCCTGGCACAGAGTGGGTGCTTAATGAATGCTTCTCCAGTTGATGTCATTTCTCTTGGTTTTAGATTTTTCCAATAGCAAAAAGGCCAGATCAGATGCAACAGAAATACAATTCCCCTCTCCTCCCCTTCTTCCCTCCCCTTCCTCCCTTCCCCTTCCCTCCTCTCTTTTCTTTCCCCTCTCTCTCACATCACATCACCTCACCGCACATCACATCTTACACAAACCAATTAACATGTAGAAATATTCTCCCCAAAGCGTTCCCTAACTCCTCCACTGTGTTTCCAGTGCGCTCCAAAAGAGAGCTAATGCAGAGATCTCCAAGTAGCCAGCTCCCAGTCCCACTGCACTGCAGAGCCTCCCCTCACTCCAAGGCAGGTGGAGCAGGCTGAGCCCTCTGCACGATCATTTTTTTGGAAAAAGTGCTCCGCCTGCCTTGTGGTTTGCAGTTCTCACACTACACCTACGCAGAAACGAGTGCCGCATCAAAAGGCAGAAGCTAAGGACTTTTTTCCCCTTGCTGACAACAGCTTGCAGTCAGACGCATTGCACGTTAATTAGTACTATGTTCTAGCCAGGCTTTAAAAAATGCTGGAAAATTAATAGCTACCAAAATAGAATGCTATTCAGCAGGGGCTTATACCTGAGCAGGAATATTCTTCTAGGTGGCAGTTTCCCTCCTATCATCTCCATAATATGGAAGTATTTTATCACCTTCATTTTAATTTTTATTGCACCAGGAAAATTTTGATTGACATGAGTCAATAAAATGAAAATCGATCGCAAGATCTCAAGTTTGCAGGGCAGAATGTGGCTGCTGCTTTTTCCCTCCCCTCTTCCCCCTTTTCCACCAAGTGCTAAGGTACTTCTGTTACTCTATTTCTTATTCCTCTTCAAGGAGAGCGGGAAGTCTCTTGGCTTGGGAAAAGAAATTGTCACCATTACATTTCAGTTTTGGTTCAGGGATATCTGAATCATTTCCAGGCTTTTGTTAACTGTTCTGGAAATTGGAGATTGAAATGCAGGAGGTCAGGAGATATTGTACAGAAGAAGAAATGTTCGTCTTAGAATCAGAAGACTTGAGCCTGAGGGTCTACTTAGCTGGGCCTCAGTTTCCTCAACTGTAAAATAAAAGATCTGGGCAAGATGATCCCTTAGGTGCCTACAGCTCTGACATGCTGAGTCCATTAGGAATTTATTAAAATATTCCAAGTAGAAGATGATGAGTGACCTTGAGTAGAGAAAGCTATGATCATGATAGATGAGCACAAATATTTTTTATGTCTAGACTGATAAGAATGGATGATTGTAGGATAGTCAAGAATAACTACATAGAGGACAGAAATAGGGGAACTACAGAGAAGGTGGGCAGGGGAAAAATGTCTCTAAGGACACACAGAAACATCCAGATATGATGAGAGCCATTGTGTAGAAGTATTAGTGGCAGAAAGATCTAAAGCACGGGTGCAAAGAAAAATGGGAGGGCTTTTTTTTTATTCTGATTTTTTGTTATCTATTTTTTTGTCTTTATTCATTTGTTTGCTTTTAGTTTACAAGATTCAGTTCCACAATCCCTTGTTTCAAATTTTCTCCCCTTTCTTCTCCTCCCCCCTCCCCATGGCAGCATGCAATCAATTATAGGATCTGCAAATACTTTCACATTATTAAAGGTTCATCAGGTTATAAAGAAGGATTGTTACCATGGGGTGGCTTTTAAAGATTTTATTCAAGTACCAGAAGTCCAGAGACAGGACTATAAACACTGAAAGTTTTGCATACAATAATTATAGTCCAAGGACACTCTTTCAATATAGGCAGTAATCTCAAGAACCTCTAGCTAACCATAGCCTCAAATGGTCATCATAATATGAATATAAACAATAATAATGTATAATATGTATGATATACACATATGTAGTATAACATTTAATAATATGTGTGTATATAATTAATTGTTGTTCAGTTCGGTTTTTTCAGTTGTATCTGACTCTTTGTGATCCCATTTGGGATTGTGTTGGCAAAGATACTGGAGTGCTTTGCCATCTCCTTCTCAAGTTCATTTGACAGATGAGGAAACTGAAGCAAATAGGTTGAATGATTTACCCAGGATCACACAGCTAGTCTCTGGGGTCATATTTGAACTCAAGAAGATGAGTTTTCCTGACTCCAGGCTCAGTGCTTTATCTGCTGCACTATCTAGCTGCCCATATATATATATATATATATATATATAATCTATAGGTATATAATTTTGTATGTGTGTTTGTAAATTTTTTTTACTAGCAAGCATTTATATAGTGCCTTAAGGTTTACAAAGTAATTTACAAATATTTCATTTGATCCTCACAACCCCGAGGTAAGTGTTATTATTATCCCCATTTTATAGATGAGATAACTGAGGCAAACAGAAGTTAAGTGACTTTCCCAGGGTCCTTCATCTAGTGAATGTTTGAGACTTGAATTGAACCCATGTCTTCCTGATTCTGGGTCAAGTGTTCTATCCATTGAACCACCTAGCTGCTCCTGTAGCAACAGCAAAGTAACATTATTTTAAGATAATAAAGTTTGTTTTAAAATGTGTGAGCCTCAGTACTATCAGATGGGTGGTTATAGCAATGTAAGTCTATGCCCCTCATTGATAGAGACTGAAATTTCTCTTGACCTTAAGTAGCTTTTAAAGCTACGTTTTTCATACTCATGGCAAGCTTCACAAAAGCACTCTTAATTCAACATTTTTAGAAGAAATTCTTTTTTTGGAGAAAATTTTTAGAAGAAATGTCTGGTGGCTTCCTATTTTTACTAGCTTAAAAAAAACTAACTAGCTTCCATTTGTAATTGTTTCTGTAATACTAAAGGAGTTTGAGTCCTGGCAGCACCCTCTAAATTTTAATGCCATAAGCTAAAGTCATGTTGCCCTCCCCTAGTTACAGTTGCAGTAGGTAATTTTCATTAGTTTCTGTAGCCAGAAAGCATTGTTTTCTATTGCTCAATGTTCTGGTGGCAACCTTTATTTCATTTACCAAAACTGGTCCTCAGATGACAGCCCTACATTGCCAAATTGGCTGCCAAGACCATGTTTCAAGTCTTTCCAGCTTGAAAGAACCTACCAGAACTTAACTTTGCTGGCATAGATTTTGAGAACCTAAGGTCCCCTTAAGTATAAAATGAGGCAACAAAGTCATACTTAAGTAGAAGATAAGAATCTTAATTTCTCTCTTCTGTAATATACATATACAGATACCCATATACACACATGCACACACATATGTGTATTTATTTGAGTCTTTAATTTCATTAGTGCAAGGGATTCCTCCTACCAGTGTGCACTCTTGGGAACTAAGGAACTTGTCTGGGGTCATACAGTCAGTATGTGTCAGAAATAGGACTTGAACCCAGGTCATTCTGACTCCAAGGCTAACACTCTATCCCTTACACCACACTGACTCTTGCGTGAGGGTGGCTGTATCCCATATGGGAAACATATCTATTTATATGGAGAAACCTATAGAAATCAACTGACCTACTTGGTTGAGCCATTCAGAAACAACTCACATTGAAAAAGTTCTATTAGCAAAGCAAATATTTAAATACTTTTGACTTCTGAGAAGCAGCATAAACCAAACAGTGAGCCTATCCTAAAACAATCAGGCTTTGAAATCTTTGTTTTGTTAGCTTAGAAAGGCAAAAGAACCAAGTCTCCTTCAAATGAGGACCGATTTATACTGTTTACCACAGGATAAATAGTCCCAATGTGTTGAGTAATCAACTACACTGGCAAGACAAGGGAACTATGGTAGCAAGTACAACCTGGGGAAGGATGAACATTGCCAAGCAACAGGGAGGAAATGGAAATAATGGAAAGTGATGGCTTGTTTTTATTTTGGGCTTCTCTGCCTAAAGCAAAGGTAGATTCATCTTCAAGGAGGGAGGAAGAAATGTGGTGTTATAGTAACCAAGCTATTAAACTTATGGATTAAGAATCACAGGTGGAGGGAAGACATTGTTTGGGTTATACAGGGGTAGGTTTGCTTGGAGCATTCTCGACTACCATAAACATTAATCTAAAATCTTTAACTCATGACGGAAAATGTTATCCATATCCAGGGAAAGAACTATAGAGTCCAAATGCAGATCAAAACATACTATTTTCACTTATTTTGGCTTTTCTGGTTTTTTTCTTGTGGTTTTCCCCCTTTGATTTTGATTTTTCTTTCGCAAGATGACTAATGAAGAAATATGATTAACATGAGATTGTACATGCATAACCTATATCAGACACCTGTGGTCTTGGTGAGGGGGGAAGGAATTAAGGGAGGGAGAAAAATTTGGAACTCACAATTTTACAAAAATGATAGTTGAAAACGACCTTTAAATGTAATTGGAAAAAAATAAAATGCTATTAAGTGCAAAAATAAAATCTTTAAAGGAGGCAGTATCATGGTATAGTTAAACAGCAACAATAACAACTTAAGATATGGCAAGAGATGTCCTTAATTTAAGGCTCAGCTCTGCTCCTTGCTACCAGTATGAGCTTGAGAAAGTCACTTTACCCCCTCTCTACCTCGATTTGCTCACCTGTAAAACAAGTGAACTAGACTAGACCATTTCTTAAGTCCTTCTAGGTTTAGACTCCACAAATAATGAGAAAAAGATCTAAATTCTGTTCTTTGATTGAAATAATATTTAATTATTGGAGAAATAAATAAATAAATTTGTAACAATGAAAATACATCCTGCATATCAGATATTTCCATTACAATTCATAACAGTAGCAAATTTGCAGTTATGAAGTAGCAACAAAAATAATTTTATGGTTGGGAATCACCACAACATGAAGAGCTATAGTAAAGGGTCTCGGCATTAGGAAGGTTGAGAACCACTGTTGTAGGCTAAAGTACTTTTGAGATACAATTATACAGAGAACTAAGTCACAGAGGAACAAAATCTTTAGTATTCTCCTATTCAAATAGGTCAGTGATATCATCTATTTTAATTTTTTTCCCATGATTCTTATTTCTTATTAGACCACTTGTTCATGTCTTTCCTTAAGTTTGCCACAAGGTTTTTGCCCAACATCTCAGAGGTTTTCCTTATTTCTTCTTCTTTTTCTCTTAATGTCATAATGACAACATTGGAACCTTTGGGCTCCCTACCTGTTATCCTCTGTCCTCACTTTGTGATCAGTCTGTCTTTTTTTTTTACTTTAATTTTTTTTTTGTTATGAGCTGGAAAATAATCAACAAACATGAACATTACCTTGTACCCCCCAAAGTGGATTGTGCATGAGTATATATAAAATGCAGGTTTAAAGAAATGTCCGTATGTGTGTTCATGTTAATATACATAAATGTATGTGCGTATGTATACATGCACATGCTCTTGTCTGGATCCCTTTATGAATTTCACTTTGTTCTTTTCTGTGTACTTTTAAATGTTTAACTGATGTGCTTTTTTTTTAATCAATAGCTTTCCCACTTCTTCCCACCCCAGAAATAAAGCCTGTCTCTTGTCACTGGAAAGTATAGTCCAACAAAATAAATTCATGTTGTATAACTCATGTCTGAAAATGCATTAATCTTCTTTTCTGATCACACATTTCTCTGTGACACAGTGAGGCACAGGGTAAAGAACTGTGACTCTAGAATATGAGGAACTGAATCTGACCCCATCTCTGTCATTGACTTTTTGTGTGACCTTGGAAAAGTCCCTTAATTTTCCTGAACCTCAGTTTCTTCAATTATAGAATGAGAGGGGTTAAACTAGATCACCCTTGAGGTCCCTTCTGGTATAAGATGGATTGTATTTTTTGCTTCTGTTCTTTGAAATACTTCTGAAATATCTTTGAAATACGTGCAAGCTATGCACTCTCAACACATGCCTCTCTGTGACCTCTGTGTGAGGCTCATTTTCAATTTTTCAGGGCACTATAATGTTCCATGTTTCACAGACATTATAACCCTGGAATAGTAGTGATAATAAAAGACACTTGACACGTGTCTCTTGAGGAGGCTTGTGGGGAATCATTAAAGCTTTAGAATTGGAAGGCAATCCAGCCTACTCCCTCACCATCCCCCACCCCTTGCCATGAGGTTTCTGAATCATGTACAAGCCTCAGTCTTTCTCATTCCTTATTTGTGATCCACATTTTCTAACTTTTTTTTACCATTATTTCAAATTCCCACCTCCAACATCTCTAGGTATCAATATATTCATTGATTTAATATGTGAATCATCAGCCAGAGCCACTCTGCTGGGTATTATACATAGTTATTTTTCTTTGTTAGGAGGGAGTGTTTAATTTGAAGGAGAGGAGAATATGTTCAAAAATGACTGTGAAGATAAAATTGGAGGTTTTTCAAGTCCTGGGCAACTTAAGCTTACCAACAAAACTTACATAAAAACAAAATCCATCAAAAAACCTAATAAAAATCATAAAGGGAAAAGGATGAGAGATATGGAGTTATCTGTCACTGAAGGTGTTCCCAGCGGAAGTTAGATGACTATAGGGGATGTTTTAGATGTCATTTATGTTTGGGTTAGGTTTGGACTAGATGACCTTTGTGTGCCCTTCTTACTTTGAATTCCTACTCTTCTTTGATGACCTTGGTCCTTCTTCATTGACCTTCAGTTTATGCACATGATCCAAATATTTAGTCTTTTTGGTGTGATGTATGAAAAATGCAAGAGACATAATTTTGGGGTAACTTAAAATTTTATTAATTATGGCTAGTTAATAATTAATGAAAAGGATGGTCATTTGGCTTTCTCTGTAAACCAAAGATGAATCATAGAGGCCTCTAGATGCTTTCCTGCCTTTGGAAGAATGAGTGTTCTCCCACTCTCTGATTGGTTAACAATGAGAGAATGAATATTATAATGAGGTGGACCAATTCTAAAGAGGGACTGGGGGGATGTGACTTGGATTATGTAGCTCTGGAACAAGGAGAGACTCCTCACAAACCAGACTGCTGGCCTTGGGCAATCTATACAAAAGGATCTCTTTCACATCTGAGACTCTCAGAGGAGAACACAATGGGTCAGAATTCAACTAGATTACATTCTCTCAGTAAGGTTTTCTGGTTGGATAGAGTAAGAATTCCACCTAGATAAGATGGTCTAGGTGGGGTAAATTTTTGAGCAAGGTCAGAAATCTCCTTGAAAGACAGAACTTCGAATGAAGAAATGGAAGGGAAAATCTTAATCTCAATTAGTAATTGGTTATCAATAAAAGAGAAGTGATGATTTCTCTCACTGGAATAGGAGGAGAAACCAAGGGTTTACGGTATTTTGTCTCCATGTTGGAGGTCTTCTCCTAGGAATCCACAAAAGGGAAAGTAAAGAACACTAATGGGTGCCTATCTCTCTGAGCTTCTAGGATAAAAAGCATATTCCAAACCCAACCTACTACTTGTTATCAAACATAATGAAGAAGTATAGCCAATATACTTAAGCACAGGGTTTTTTTTCTGGTATATCTATAGTGTATAAGTCCTCCCAAGGAAACTCCATTTGTTAACTACAATTAACAATGATGTGTCTATTGATTTCTGTCCAGTTTAGGCTTCCATAAAACAGTGCACTGTCTACCAGTTAGTTAAGATATACCAACTCAAATGGGTGAATAAAATTAATATTAATGCAAGATCACTTTCCCCAAAAGATATGGTCCTAAAATACATACAAACTTACTGAAAGGAAGAGAAAATAACTGTAATTACCCTGTCATGAAAAAAGAGGGCAGAAAACCAAAATATCCTCAATCTTTCTTTCACCCACCTTTTCTGCCCCAAAACTATTACCTTGTATTGTATTAGCTGACTCTTGGGTTTAAGTAATACTTTAAGTAATACAGTCATCTTTATTGAAAATGCAGCTTTGGCACAGTTCTGGGCCTTGAAATTTTAAGACCACTTTCATATTTGTGCACAAAGGCATTGGTTAGTGAAGGAAACTGGGGGAATGGCTCTCCAGAGGTCTTTGAAAATTGTGATAATCTGGGTTATTCCAGTGGTCAATGACATCGGATGATAATACTTTGTAATTTTGTAATACTTTTTGAAATTTTAAAATGCCTCCTATCACAGAAACTTATCTTGTAGTCCATCCAAATACCAGTAGGTTTCTAGAACTCCATGGGAGATAATTAGGTGTTTCTCAGTGCTCAATGGACTAAAATATCCTTTTTTCTTTTTTTGCTGTTTGCCTCCACCAAACAACATTGCATCTCCCAACTCCACATACCTAGAATCACTCCCTCTTCCTCTTCTTCCCAAGAGTCTCTATGAACTGCCCAGAAACTCCATCTTTTCTCTCTCCAGAAGACTGGATTCCTGAACTCTCCAGGAAATCGAGGATAAAGCACTCTGAGTGAAAGGGCATGAAACTGCCATGTGCCTCTACTCTACAGCAACCATTAGAAACTGGGGACTGTTTGGGGGGAGGGGAAAGGGGAGAAGTAGAGAAGCTATGTAAACGTATAGCTTTTTTTCTCCTTGTCAGATCCAGGTAACTTTCAGCACTGACAGTCTTGTCAAAAGTCAGTAAAAAGGGACAAACTTTGCAAATTCTCCCTTCCCCTTATATGTTCGGAACAAAACATTGGTTCTTAACGACAATCTGAACCAAACATGCATGCAGCAAGCACTTAATAATGATTTAAGTTCAACTACATTTTGGAGCAGTGAACAGGAAGTAGAGTTTGATGTCTATATAGTGCCCTGGAATTACATGTACCTTCTCCTCAGAAGAGACATGTGGGAAAGGGGAGTTACAGGATCAGAGGTGTTGCATATTGTCAGATTTAGTTGCCATATTGGTTATTGTTACTTAACTATTTTTCTTTGGCACCAGAGCCATAACTAGAAGTGTTGATGGTTGGAGCACAAGGAAGGTAATTTGAATGTCCATAGATGATAGCAGTAAGGATCTGGATAGGATGGAGTTAAGAGTCTGAAAGCAACAGTGGAGAGGGAGGAATATAGCAAATCCTCCTGCCCTTTGTAGGGGGTGAGAAATGCATGCTTAGAAGAGGCAGCCAGTCTTCCAGGGGGTGCCTGCCACATAGTAAAACACTTAATAAATACTTGCTGCCTGCCTATGCTTCTTAGAATTAGTTTCCTAATCTGTAAAATGGGGATCATAATATTTTTGCTATCTCCCTCTCAGGGCTTATATAAGGAGAAATTTTTGCAAGCCTTGCACTATTTTTATAGGTAGGATTCTTTTAAAATAAAATCCATTAAAAAGGTCAAGGTCACTCCACTGCAGTTATGCATAGTCTGTGGTACCTTAAGGATGCTTAATAAACATGGCTTGATTATAATGATTGTGAAGGTTTGGTCTTCTGGCCTAAACTACCTACCTTGTCAAGTATGTGTCACTCATTTATTTCCACACTTCTCTCTTTTCCTTCCATGCCAGTTTTCAAACAGACTATTTAAAGACAGATTTAAGGGAAATTGTTTAGGGTTTCAGCCTCTGCTGAGCCATGTCACTTGGCAATGACCAAACATTAGGGTTAGTAGAAAGAAGTAAGAGCTGGCAAGAAACAAGAAAAGCATGAGGGCCAAAGTGTAGATCCTCCAGGCTAATGTCACCACTGAACCTTTAAATGGGATCACTGTCCAGAGCCTGAAACCCCAAGCCTTCTGCTAGGCAACCACCCATGCCAATGGAAAATTATAGAACTATACTCCGATAGATAAATGATTGAAAGATACCAACAAATAGTTTTCAAAATAATTCTATTCTCCAAATAATCATTTCAAAATGCCTTCTCAATTGGGGAGAGTAAGATAGTGCAAATTAAAAACAACCACAAATGTCTGAAGATTAATCTTAAACCTTGCAAATTGTCAAGATGATAAAAAAATGTGAAGAGTCAGTAGGAAGCCAGGCAGAAATACAAATGCATTCTTGTAGAATGGGAAGTGGTCCAGCTGTTCTGGATGTCAGCTTGGAATTAAATATAAGGCAGCTATATGGCACAGTGGAGATGGAGCTTGAAATTAGGAAGACTTGAGTTCGAACCTAGTCTCAGATACTTCCCAGTTGTGTGACTTTGGGAAAGCCACTTAACCTTTGTTTGCATTACTTTCTTCATCTGCAAAAAGTGGGTGATAACAGCACCTACCTCCTAGGATTATTGTGAATATCAAATGAGAAAAGAAATGTAAAATGTTTAGCACAGTGTCCAGTAACTAGTAAATGCCATATAAATATTTGCTACTTGTTTAAAAAAAAATTGATCATGTTGATAGACAGAAGTGTCCATATCATCTGTCCCATTAATACTACTTCTGGCCACGTGGCCCAAGGAAATTAAAATCAGAAGCAAAGCTCAAATATCTATCAAAATATTCCAAGCAGCAGCAAAGAACTGGAAACAACATGGGTATTCATCAATAGAGAATAGGTGAAAAAAATGGAGGTGATGACAGAGGGAATGGTGTGAAGGGGGTGAATGTGAGCTATGGCAGACATACTGCCATACCCAAGTGAGTAATAACATTGGTAGGCATAAAATAATTAAGAAAATGATTAGGAGGCAGCTAGGTGGCACAGTGAATAGAGCAGCAGCCCTGGAGTCAGGATGACCTGAATTCAAATTCGGCCTCAGACGCTTAACACAAAAACTAGCCATGTAACCTTGGGCAAGTCACTTAACCCCAACTGCCCTCCAAAAAGCAAAAAAAAAAAAAATTAAAAAAAAAGAAAATTTCTAAATGTATATTATATGCAAACAAAGTAGAGAAATAAGACAAATGAAATGTTGAAATGAGAGAAAAGCTCCATTACTTGGTGACTAATTTGGATATATGTAAATAAGGGAAAGAGGGAGGAATTAAAGATAATTCTAGAATATAATGGAGAGGCAACTTGGTATAGTGGATAGTGGTCTGGTCTTGGAGTCTAGAAGACAGGTTCAGATGCCTCCTCTGACACATAAAGACTGTGTAAGCATGGGTAAATCATTTAACTTCTCGTTGTCCCAGGCTACTCTCTAAGACAAAAGTCTTTGAGTCCGGAGGTCCTTGGAGGTAATTCATAGAAGATATTATAACTCCATTCACAGACAAGAGCTCTGAGCTTTGAAGAGGTCACATGACTTAACCTCTACTCACTTAGCTAGTAATCGCATGGTAATTTGAATCCACATCCTCTGACTTTGTCTAGACTCTTTGCACTGAACTATGAAGCCTCTATCAAAGTGTGAAAACAAAACAAACAACAACCTTGAGAGTTCATTATATTCTGGCAATTATTTTGAGTGCATTGGAATAGATGCGTGGAGTGACAAATGCCTCTAGCTATCTAGTAAATAGGTTTGGAGGCCCCTCTCAGTTATTTATTGACAAAAATATGCCATCAAGGACTCCTGCTGCCAGCAGATGACTAGGTGTTTCGAAATCTTAGCTGCAGGGTAACTTCCTACTAATAGTGCAGAGGGAGGTGCTTAACCATGGTCAGCTCACACCACCTGCTCCACGAAGGGGAAATTTTATATTCCTCTTCATTGTCCAAGAAACTATTTTTCAAACTTTTCCCTGTGCTAATAATGCTGAAAGACCTGTTGGGTGGGAATTTGCAAGGCAGGTTTCAGATGACGAGGCTAGATACCTAGTATTTTTCCATGAAATAGAACCATGAAAAAGCCCAGAGCAGCAAGGGCTTTTCTTCCCCTTCAGAGGTTCCACAGATGTGGTCATCAAAGCAGAGAAGCTAACACCTGGCCACACTCAGCAGTCCGCAGCCTTGTTCAAGTTCATGGGCTTTACCTTTCATCCATGGTGGAGTGGGAAAAGTACTAGATTTGAAATCAGAAGACAGGGGTTTGTTCAAGTCCTTATAGCCATGTGATCTTAGAGAAAGCCACTTGAAACTCCTAAAGGCTAAATCCCCTCATCCATGAAATGGGGATAAGTGATATTTGCACTGCTTTCTTTATGGGGTAGTTGTGAGCCTCAGATACAATAATGTATATAAGGTGTTCTACAAATCACAAGGAGAAAGTATAGACCTATTTAGGTGTGTATGTGTCAGCTACCATCATTATTCCTAATTCTGACTGCTGTTCCAGATGATCTGATTAGTCAAGCATTACAATGCCTTAATGGATTGTAATACTAGCTTGTCCCAAGATCATTATAATATTCAGATATTATGCATGATAGATACATAGATAGAACCATTTTGCAATTAGTATTCCTAATTTTCCTTAAATGGGTTGGAGGAAAGCTCTCTTAGGTCCTTAAATTCTGTGATTCTTAAGTATAAGACCTTTTTGCCCTTTTTGTATCCCTAAAACTTAGCACTGTGCCTGTCACATAGAAGATGCCTAATAAATATTTGTTTACTAACTGACCAATTTCATGCCACCACATAATACCATTATAATCAAGGAACCATAGTTATTCACCATGTAAACTAAAATGCAATAAGTAAGGGTACCTAGGGAATACTTTTCCTGTCTTTAAGAACCATGCAGTCTAGATACAATAACTATCTACTATCCTCCTCCTCCTCCTCCTCCTCCTATTACTACTACTACTACTACTACTACTACTACTACTACTACTACTACTACTACTACTACTACTACTACTACTAGTACATGTGTCCAGGCATGATCCTACTTGCCTTCTTTTCCCCTTTCCTTGTCCTTTCTTCTCTCCCTTTGGAGAGATCCTTCAAACTCTTACTATAGAAAGAAAAACTTTTCTGGCCAGTCCTGATTTTGTGTTAGGTTCTTTTCCTCCCAGGCAGGTAAGAAATAGAACTCCTTGGGACTTTTCAGCCAGCTCAAGCTTTGCCAGAGAGCTATTACATGCTTACATATAAATATTCAAATATATAATAGACATGCACACATACATTTATGTATCTTCATATATAAGTCACATATACAGTGATCCAGTTATAAGCCCATGATAAGCTTCATCCATCCAACTGCCTATAATAGTCCAAAGTAGTTACTATTCATCTGCTGGTTTTTCCTGTATGGATGGTTATGTACAAATGTTTTTTTTAATTATTCTAGATATCATTTAGGATACTACCCAGTGTTCTAGACCTTATTGCAGTCAGATCAATTTAATCAACAAATAGTAGAATCTGGAGGCCCTCACCATCTATAAAGGATCCATCACCTTCCATTTCTGCTCTACACCAGGCATCCTCCAAGATTGTCCCAAACACTTTAGTGAACCTATTTTTCCGTGTTCTTCACCATGCTTGATAGTAATGCCACAAAGATTCACAAAGTTATCTCTGTCATGATCTCTTTTTAGAAATTCTCTATAATTTCGACATTTAAATAGGAGGCACCATTTTATATGTAAAAAGATCAAAGAGTCAAAGTAACTGTGAATGATAAGAAAGAGATGACAAATTACAAGGGGACAAGGAGAGCAGGAGACAAGGTTCAATTTTTATGGTCTTTGTATCTTCCTTCTAGAAAAGTTTCACTTTTTTTGTTATACTTTGTCTGGATAGACCTATGATGTCATTGCTCCACTAACTTCTGTGATGAGGAAATTCAACCCATCATTTCAAATAAGCAATTGTTCTACAACTTACTTTCTTAGAGATTTGTGCAAGGTATTGAAAGCTTAAGTGACTAGCCCAGGGTCACATAGCCAGTATGTGTCAAAAGTCAGACGTCACTTAGTCCTGACTCCATGATAGACACTATATCCTCTATGGCGTATGACCTCATTCAAAAGATAATAATGACTTAATAAAAAATTTACTGAACTTCATTGAGATGGAGAAGGGAAAAAAGGTAGAAAAAATAATGATATCAGCTATGACAATGTGGGGTGGGGGAGGGGGAGGAAGGAAGAGATAAGAAAGTTACCAGAAGAGGATAGCAAACGGAAAGGGGAGATGATCAAAAGCTAAATTCACTGGCTTCACAATTTTTCCTCAGCCTGGGCCTGGAAGCCATGACATAATTATGCACCTACTTTCCTGGGACGTTACAAAGATTTATCCATTGAGGAAAAGGTTAGACATGACTCGTAAGGTCCCTTCCAAGACTCTGTAATATTGTTGGGTTGCACATGTTATAATAATGTGAAGATATCAGGAGTTTTCTTTTTAAAAAATAGTTTGAAAATTCTAAAATCTCTACTCCTCTGCCTATCCTGCTCTCAGAACCATATCTATAATAAAAATAACTTTCTCCTCAAAATAAAGTTACAGAGGCAGAGGTCGATCTGTAGTTAGGTTAGCTTTTTCTGATAAGGATATAGCCAAATTAACAATGCCTCCAGGGCACTTTCCACAATTCTGCATTCCAGGTTTCTTCTGATCCTGAAGCATGTGTGTTTTGAAATATTACAGCCACTCTGCTTTTCACTTTTCCAAGACTTATTCCTATTGTCCACATTGTTAACCTTTCCCAATCCTGCATTTATTTTTGGCCTTTAGCAACATTTGCGGATCCCAATTTAATATTCATTGTGAATTCATAGTCTTCAAGACACAATTTAATATTCACTGAGCATCTCATAGTTACATATTGAAAGAAACACAGATGAAAATTTGGGCTTCTATTCTCTTAGATCATTAATGAAATCACTACTCTAAAGTAGCATTAATGCTGGTGGTATGGAGTGACTGCCTTTTAGGCTCTGTTATTGATGCTTCTCTTTCATAAAATCATCTCTTTAGAAGTCAGAGACCTTTGAAGTCATCCAGCCTTTGATTAAACAACTCTAGTAAGGGGATCCCTCCCTCCTCATCTCTACCTCCTGGCTTTCCTGACTTCCTTTAAATCCCTTCTAAAATCTCACCTTCTACTGGAAGCCTTTTCCAATTGCCCTTAATTCTAGAGCCTTTCCTCTTTTGATCATTTCCAATTTATCCTGCCTGTAGCTTGTTTGCACTGTTGCTTTGCATTTGTGTATCTCCCATTAGATTTTGAGCTCTATCAAAGCAGAGACTGGCTTTTGCTTTTCTTTGTAACTCAAACATTTAGCACAGTGCCTGACACATAGGAGGTGCTTAATGTTTATTGGCACACTGATCGACTAACTGGCAGGAATGAACCAGTCACCAATGCTTTCTGTTGATGGCAAGCTCCAGGCATTCCTTAAGGATGACTTCCTCATCTTGAAGTAGAATCTATCCCCTTGTAATTTCTGTTCATTCTAGTTTGTCCATCTGGTGGAAGCAGGACAAGTTGAATCCCTATTTCTTGTGGGGTTTTAGATTTAGAGCTGGAAGCCATCTGAGAAGTTACCTCACCCAACCTCCTCATTTTACAATAAAGGAAACCAAGATCCAGGGAGACTGACTTTGCCAAGATCATGAGGATAGGGAGAGGCTGAGCCAGGATTCCAAGCCAGGCACTTACACTCCAAATCTAGTTCTTTCTCCATTACACTAGACTGCACAATGATGTTTTCAAGGCGATAAGTCATAGTCACCTTCTTCACTCTTCTCAACACACACACACACACACACACACACACACACACACACACACACACACTCCACGACTTCTCTTCTCCTGGCTATCCTTTCTGATAGGGGTGCTGGCAGGGCTTAACCCCAAGACCATTTGCATGACTTAATGAAATTAATGTTTCTCATCAGTTACCTAGTAATTTCACCTAAAGGAAAAATCAGGTCATGATAAAATTCTCTACAGCTACAAAGTGAGTGAATGTTGGCTTGGAATAGAGCTCCCACTTTGCTGTTAAAATGACAGGAGCTTGGATTCCCAGACTACTCCTAAGAAAGGCAATGCAAATCAAAGATGAGAACAGTATGTGCTCAGAATAGCCAAAAAGAGCGTGGTTTCTTAAACAAGCATTTCAGCTTGGTTTCCCAAGTCTCTCTTTTGTTAAAACTAGAGGAGTTTTATGGTATATATACTCTACCTCCCCCCCCTCCTCTTTCTATCACACTGCTCTGATTTTCTTCTAAAGTTTATGTTTTGGATGAAAAGAAATGAAATGATGAGAAAAAATAGTTCTTATAGGCAGAAATGAAAAATGAAATGATGAGAAAAAATAGTCCTCATAGGCAGAAATGAATGGATTACATATTGTTTTTTGTGTGTAATTTTCAAAGCGATTTATGGACATTTTTCTCATTTGAGCCTTCCAGCAAATCTGAGGACTAAAAGTCCCATCTTACAGATGAGGATACTGAGGTTCTGTGAAATTAAGTGAGCTGTTCATGATGACATAACTAGTAAGTACTGGAAGGCAGATTTGAACTCAGGATTTGCTATCTCTGAATCTGTTCTAGTCATTACACTGCATTGCCTATACAACATTTGATTAGAATAACCAACACATGCTATAGACCAGCCAAAGTACAGTAGTGGCCTATGTTCAGGGGAAAGCAAGGCAGGTAAAATGTAAAAACTCACGTAAGCTAGAAATCTAGGTACGGACAAGGCAGATGTTTGACACAGAGAACTGGGAAAGGAGGATTAAACCATTATCTAGGATCTCTTTACTTGAGCCTGAAACTATTCTTGATCAGTGGATATTTGACCTATGGAAGCCTTCGGAGGAAGTAGATGACTATCTAGAAGGCTATGGGAAAGGATTAGATATCAGCTGGAGATGGTAGGAAACTGAGTAATTGCTGGAAGCAGTACAATGTCCTACTGTAGGTCTCTGTATGGGAACCTGAGTCCACTTCCACATCTACCACGATGGATGAGCTAATCCAATTGCCTCAATACCCAATGAGTACACCTATGCTAAGAGTGCCAAGAAATGTCTATGAGCCTGTGCATGAGCTGTACAATGGGCCTACCCAGTTCTACTTATGGCACACCCCTATAGCAATTGCACATACTCCCTGGGACAGTCCTTCACTTTTCACCTCTATCTTTTAATTTCCCTACCTTCCTCAAAGACTCAGTCCAAATTCCACTTTCCTAGCCCCATCCAGGTACTACTGCTTTCCCCTCTTGGATTACCTTTAGATGTACATTGATTCTTTGTATATTTCATGTGCACCTATATTTATAATAACATATCATATATGTCATATTGTATACATACATACATAGATATATCTATATCTATATTGTGTGTGTGTTGTTTATATGTTCTCTCCCCTATTAGAAGAAAAGCTACTTGAGGAGCAGGGTCTGCTTTGGGGATTCTTTGTATCCTCAGCCCATAGCAAAGTGATTGGACTGGCACATAGTAAGTGCTTTATAAATGTCTGTTGGTTTGTTGACTGACACATTTCTATACAGTAGAAACACTTCAACACCCTGGGCTAAGGATGATAGACACCTTCATTGTTATTGCCAGAGAGACACACTCTTCATTCCTATGTCTAGGAAGAATGATTACACACACACACACACACACACACACACACACACAAACACACACACACATCTTTCTCCATCAGTCATCCTCTGATGACTTCATGAAACTTCATGAAAGTAACTTTGACATCTCAAAGACTCTACAAATGGATGACAAGCTCTGGTAGGTGGTGCCATCAGGCTGAGGAGGCTTCCAAATTTGTGGGTGATGCCAGGCTGGAAGGAAGAACTAACATACTGATGGCCAAGTCAGAATCCAAGAAAGATCTGTCAGGCTAGAGAACTAGGTTGAATCTAACATGATGGCATTTAATAGACACAAATGTCCTATCTGGGATCCAAAAAAACAAAATCACCTTCACAAAAATGATGGAAACATGACTAAGTAACTGTTTGCCTGAAAAAAAGATGTAAGGGACTGAAGGCTTCATAAAAATTGTAAGTGAAATATAGCAACAATTAAAAAAAAAGCTAATGTGTTATTGTCCTACAATGAAAGAGAGATAGTGTTAACAAATGAGGATTTTTTTGTGCCAGAGTGTATAGAAAGCTGGCCTCCGAAGTCAGGAAAACTAGGATTGAAATCTCACCTCTGGCACCTCCTGGTTCTGTGACCCTGAATAAGTCATTTCAATTCTCAGTGCCCCCTGGCAATTCTCTAATGCCATATATTATAGCTTCTAATCTGCCCCAATGAAAAATTTCTTCACTAATTTACTCTTTTTAAAAATGTTTTAAATTTTTATTTTTGCTTTTTGGAGGGGGAAGGACAGTATAATTGGGGTTAAGTGACTTGCCCAAGGTCCTTCTGACTCCAGGACTGGTGTTCTATTTGCTGAGCCAACTAGCCACCCCTGCCAATTTACTCTTTATGTTATAGTAAGATTCCCACCTAGGTATAGTTTGGAATGTATGCTCCCTGAGGAACCTTTAAATTCTGTCATTCTCTTGAGCCAATCATTTAACAAATATTCATTAAGTGCCTACTATGTGCCAGGAACTGTGCTAAGTACTTTACAAATATTATTTCATTTAACCCTCACAACAACCCTCTGAGGCAGGTGCTATTATGCTTTTTTGCAGTTGAAGAAACTGAGACAGAAGTTAAGTGACTTACCCAGGGTCACACCACTGAGGCCACCACTTTGCTACCTAGGTGCTAGTAAAGACAAAGAACAACACAAAACAAAAACCACAACAGAAGTCTCTGCTCCCAAGGATCTCAGTCTGTCTTGTAACAAGGAGCCTAGCTTTTTGTCAAAGAGCATGCTAGTATGGAGTGAGGGGAGAAGGGTTGTAAGGTGAATTGGTTGAGAGATTGTCTACACTGGTGAAATCATGGTTCTCTTGAAATATTAAATCAATGATGTACTTTACAATGATTTTCATATATTTCATCAAAGACCTTGGGGAGAGGGCATGGTGGTCAGGAGTCTTCTCTTCACATGCATTTCCTTTTTAGAGTCTATATGCTTTGAGTACTGAAAACAGTTCTTTTTTCCCCTTTCAAATCTCTCGATCATGACCAGGACAGTATTCCACACCCACTTAAAAAAAGTTGAACAATTAACTAACTGGCAAAAAAAAAGTGACATGTTAATTGCAAAACCCCCAAAATCAAAGCAGAAAGTGTGAAGGAGAATAAAACCTGAACTCCCCCTTATTGCCATTTGTGTCAAACATCTGCTTTGGGAAGGAAGTCACTGGCACCAACTTAATCAGCTTTCAATTGTACGAAGAGACAAAAGGCAGGAATAATGAAATAAGCATGACAGGGTGGTGATTTCATCCTGATCCTAGTTGGTGCCCTTAGAAAGGCTAGACATTGGAACCACCTCTGTGTTACTCTTCTCTGAAGAACTGGTAACACTCTGAACCCACCCAGGGGCACCCTACATACATACTTACGTCAAAACCTCTATGTACCATGGAGAGCAGACTTACAGAATTCAACTGTTTTGCATTTATTTAATTGCAATATTTAAAAGTTGTCGGTTATATACTAACCCCTGCCCCTTTTGTTGCACTCAGAGCATCTATGTCTCTTGCCTATTTGTAATCCTTTCTCTATATTCTAGTCTAATGGTGAGATTCACTAAAAATCTTAGTGAACTATAATTTTCTCTAGGTTAACATTCCTCAGACTGCAGGAATGTCATAGCACTCATAGTACATAATCTATGGATCATCAGAAAAAAAAAATAGAAATTGAACCACAAATTCACAGATCCAGGTGGAGCCTTGAAAGTACATCCCATCCCCCAATCCCTCAGGTAAGGTTGTATCTGAGCCAAGTCTTTGTCCTCAAACCAGCCCCTGTCAGATGCTGCAACCCAAAGGTTCAGGTGACTGCATTTTGCTGCCTTCTAGAGAGGGTAGTGTTTGGCTCAAAGATGGCTTCCCTGGGGAGATAACCTTGCCTGTAGCTGTCCCTGTACTAACTGGGTCATTCTTCTGAGTTAACCTGGTGGAAACTGCCTTAAACCGACCAATGAACCCAAACTGTGTGCTACACTGCTCCTAGCAGTGAAAGTCAAGGGCAGGCAGGGGAATCTGGCCTAGGTTGGGGAATGCCAAGCTGGCTCCAAATTATACTTCATTCACTATGGTGTGTGTACTCAGGCTTGAGTGTACTGTGCTTTTGAGTACAACTATGTTTTCATTACACAGATGGCTATTGCCAAAGTGATCAAAGAAATAAAGATTGGGTCATGCTCTTGTCACAGACACTGACATTTTTCACTTCACTTACCCTAAAACAAAATGGGGCCCTTTGAGCTTCCTTCCAACTGGAAATGGGTCAAGAATGAATGAGAGGACAGAATCCTTCTTATGCTAGTTCCATGGAGCCAAAGCAAGGCCTTTGAAATCTTTACATCCCCAACTTCTCTTTTTTCTTACTCTGCTCCCTCTATAATTTAAACTGGTAACATAGGATTCCCCAAGGCACCATCCTTAAGGCAAATTGATCCTTAGCACAGATCCTTTACAATGAGCTGATTAAGGTAGGTCATGGTTTGAGAATTGGAAGAAAATTTAGTGGTCATTTGCTCCAACTTTTCATTGTACAGATGAGGAAACAAGCCCAGAGAGATTTTTCCCTAACTTTCCCCAAGGTACATAGGTAGTTAGTGGCAGGGCTAAGATTGAAACCCAGGCCTTCTGACTCCAACACTTCCATTCTTCCACGTAGTGCACTTCTTTAAGAGAATGCCTTATTCAAATGTTGATGGATTCCAAGTGCCCACCTAAACCCTGGGAATAGTGTAGACCACCAGATGAAAATGTAAACTACTAAAGAGACAGCTAGATGGCGTAGTGAATAGATCACAGGGCCTGGCATCAGGAAGATTCATCTTTAAGAGTTCACATCTGGCCTCAGATACTTAATAGCTGAGTGAGCCTGGGCAAGTCACTTAGCTCTATTTACCTCAGTTTCTTTATCTGTAAAATGAGCTGGAGAAGGAAATGGCAAACTAAGCTAGTGTCTTTGCCAAGAAAACACCAACTAGGGTCACAAAGAGTTGGACACACGTGAAACAACTCAACAGCACCAATAAACAACAACAGCTCTCCTAGAAAACAGTAATGCTTTCTGTTGCCATATGGAAGGCTCCAAGTCTTGTGGCCTGTGTTGCAGGGGACTTGACATCATTGTGTAGTCCTGGATTGAGTAAAAGAAGCTCAGATGAAGTCCTGGTTGTATTAGCTGTATTGGTTAGGTGTGTAGCCTTGGACAAGTCTCCTAATTTCTTTTAGCTTCAGTTACCTTATTTGGGAAATGGGGATTAAAAAAAAAAACAACCTTGCACTACTAACCTCACATTGCAAGGTGGTCAAGAGAATCAAATGAAATGATGAATGTCAAATGCGTTGAAATTGCCTTAGTCATACAGTCATAAACTTTGAGCTAGAAGGGACCATGGAAGTCCAGTTCCCTCACATTATTCATGAGTAAATTTAGGGCCAGAGAATTTAAATGATTTGCCCAATGTCAAATACATAGTAAGTGCTGGAGCTAAGATTTGAACCCACGGCCCCCGATACTAAATTCAGCATTTTACCAAGATGCCTCTAATATGTCTGGTACCCACTGCTGCCCCAAGATATGGCTTAGGGAAAGCCATTGCCCTCTAGTTCTCCCCTTCCTCTAAGTAAGATGTAAATGACTTCTTCTCTCATCTGCCCTACCTTGTTCCAGTGAATGGGACATCGTCCATCATTCACAAAACACAGAACTCCTTAGAAAATTAGCATCTAAATGCAAGGTGATTAGGTTCCTAGGACAATCAGGCCATGTTTTTGTATTATTTCAAAGGTCTTCTTTCCTGTTGTAGATTGCTATTCTTGGCAGCCATAGTTCCATTCATGCTACCATGGCTCTGAGCACCATACATGTGATGTATTCCAGGAAGATCTGAAAGCGAAGCTCTTTCCCCTTTTTATCTTCCACCTCCCTCTTCTGCTCATGCAGAAACAGTCTAGAGCTATATGATCACCACTAACTGCTTGCACTCCCCTAGCCTCCCATCAAACTGTGAAGTCCTAGAGACTGGTTTTTGTCTTTATATTCCCACTGCTTAGCATGATGCCTACTATGTTCATAGTACGTGCTTAATAAATTCTTGTGACTTCTCATCTCTGGGCTTCATTTCCTCATTTATCAAATGAAGGGAATGCAAATTGGATTATAATCAGGGGTCTTTCGTCTGCTGTCCATGACTTTATAATGGGTTTCCTTTACAATAGTACATACTTCAATTTATACATTTTAAAATGTTCTGAGGAAGCATCTATAGACTTCCCCAATCTCTTAAAGGGTTTTAACATACACACACACACATACACACACGGGGGCAGGACAGGGAGAAAGGGAAAGGGAAAGAGAGAGTGAGAGAGAGAGAGTGAGGGGGGGGCTTATGAATTCCTAGCATTAGATGACTTCTAAAGTCATCCAGTCCAAATTCTATTTCAATATCCTTAGTTATTGGATAGCTAAAGTCTTATGGAGGCAGTGGAGACAGCAACGATCATAAAAATGGGGCTGAGCTTGAATTCTCATTGAAAACTTGAAAGATTAAGATGAAAGAGAAAAAAGGGAATTGAGACTAGAGAGATAAAAGAACATTGAAGGAAAAGAAATAAAGTTGTGTCTTTGGCAAGAAGGAGTGGGACAGGCCAGTCTTTATACCCCTAATCCATAGCCTGTAATGAGAAAGAAGAGAACCATAGATGAAAGGAATGACTTAACTGTGAGGCCTGATTTTGATTAAAGCCATGACAGACGCTTAAAGTGATTCCACTGCCAGACCCAATCAATGGAAAACCTAGAAGGATGAGGAAATTAAGAAATCTCTCGCAAATGTCATCTCCTTGCCACATTAGTTCACATAGCAGAAAGGCAAGGAGAGATGTGCTGTGTAAAGCTGGGTCGCCCTCCCGAGAGCTGAGTGCTCAGCAGAATGGGGAGCACTCATGCGTTTTCAGTTGGCCAAATGAGCTGAAAGTCCAGGAGGCGCCTTATACTGCCATTAGTTAGCACTTGCAGAGCCCATTTGCATTAGGTAAGCATGACTGACTCCTAAGTGTGTGATTTCAAATACCCTTGATTTGCCCATGAATTAAAAAATTAAGAAGATAAAACCTCGGCAAGATGTGCTTGGTTTGTTGGTGAGTATTTCTTTTAGAAGTTGGATGCAACTGAGCAGGTCAGTCCCCATTCTTGTGTTGCTTTAAAAAAAACCCAAATTATTATTCACAATAATAATAGCTAGCATTTATATAGTGCCTACTACATGTCAGATACTTGACAAATACTGTCTCATTTAAACCTAACAAGAACCCTAGAAGGAAGGTTATTAGTATCTCAATTGTTGTTGTTTGTCCTTCATTTTTGAAGAGAACCCTGATATCAGGAAGATAATGTCATGACTTGCAAGTGAATTGGATTTAAGTGAGAGAGGGCTGTGCAAAGTCACCAGCCTCACTTTCTCCTCTGGAGCCATCTGAGTCCAGTGGCAAGATATAGATCAGAGCTATAGAGATGCCACAGAATTGTTTATGCCAAATGGGCAGAGAAATGATGAAAACATTCAGGAAGTTGAGATTTTTTATTCCTCCAATGGCTGCCACTTTTGAGATGCACAACCCATCAGAAGGGAGATGGCCCCTTCTCCCCACTTTACAGGTGAAGTAACTGAGGTAGACAATGTTTAAGTGATGTGCTCAGGGTCACCCGGTAGTAAATGTGTGAGGATTGGAACTCACGTCTTTCTGTTTCCAGGACCAGGTCTCTATGTATTATGGTACCACTTAGCTGCCTCTATTTCATTGATAGAGGGAACTCCCAGTGAGGAAACTCCCTCCAGTTATGATCTATAACTGCTCTGCAACCTAAAGTCTGAGATGCTTGACTTGCAGAGTGCCATACAACCAGTGGGTACTCAGAATCCAAGAACTAGAACTCATGTCTTCTGAATGTCGAGACTGACTCTTTACCCATTATGCAACACTGCCTCTCTAGGCCCTATTCTTTAAGGCTCTCCCAGGATACACAATGGCAGCAGTCACACATATCCAGGGCCCTCTGATGACCTGTTAGGAGCTATCGCTAACCATTCAATTACAATAGAGATGCCACAGAATTGTTTATGCCAAATGGGCAGAGAAATGATGAAAACATTCAGGAAGTTGAGAATTTTTATTCCTCCAATGGCTGCCACTTTTGAGATGCACAACCCATAAAAATAATGGCCCTCATTTCCATAGCAATTTAGTGCTTTCTTTCCATTAACCTTTTGAGGTAACTATGACAAGCATTTTGGAGACTAAAATGGAGGCTCAGGAGGGTTGATTAATTTACCTCTGGTCACACAACTAGTAAGTGTTGATGCCAGTGTCCAAATTCAGGTCTCCTGAGTCCAGAGTTCCTGGTAGCAATTTCAGATTAGAATTGAAGAATATGAAGAGCCTTTATATTACACTCACCTCGTTCAAGGTTAACAAAACAAACAAAAGAAAAAATGAAGGAAGGAACAAAAGCAAACCCTGTGTGATAAGTGTAAGCATAATGCCCAGTTCTCTAGAGGAGGAAACAGAGGCTCAGGAAAGTTCAAATAATTTGCCCATAATTGCAGGACTAATGATGTGTTGAAGGCAACATTTGACCTCAGGTTTGCCTGGCTCCAACTCCAACATTCTTCACCACACTATCTCTTGCAAACAGAGAGAAGTGAAAGAGGTAATGTTCCTCTACCATTCACCATCTCCCACCACCTGGAATGTGATAGCATTATGCATTTAAAACTCAAGTTGCTGGTGTTCAGTTGTATCTGACTCTCTGTGACCCCATTGGGAATTTTCTTGGCAAAGACCCCAGAGTGGTTTGCTATTTCCTTCTCCAGATCATTTTACCGATGAAGAAATTGGGTGAAGTGATTCATCCAGGGTCACCCAGCTAGTAATTGTCTAAGACCTGATTTGAACTCAGGAAGATAAGTCTTCCTGACTCTAGGCCTAGTGCTTTATCCATTGTACCACTTAGCTGCCCTGGAGCTCAAGTGCCACCAGCATTCCTTCTCTAAACTGGCAGAAGGGATTATAGGAGTCCAGATTTGAAACTGTTTTTAAAGCCATCTAGTCTGACTCCCTTTAATTTTGCAGAGGTTGAAACTGAAGCTCAGAGAAGTTGTGATTTCTTCTAGGACAGGCAGTAGTAAGTTACAGAGCTGGGATTCAAAGCCAGGTCCTCTGACTCTAATTCTAATAGTCTTCTTACTCTATCAAGCTATAATCAGGATAAAGGATCACTTTGTGACTATGAAAGACCTTGAGTAGTTTCCCCAAGTGGTTCCAAAGGGCCCACAAATTCACTCTCTGTGGGTTGCCCTAAAGTGAGCACAGAGTGAGATGAATCAGTAGTTTTCAGTGGGGTGGGAATTGAGGGGTCCCATAGATGTCCAGCTGACCAAGATGGTTATTCCAACCAAGTGTCTGAAATGCCATCAATAGTCAAGTCAGTTTAAGTCAACAAACTTGTATTGAGGTCTTACTATCTTTCAGCTACTGTTGTTAAGAGATTCCAGATAGAAGCAAAATCAAGGATAATCCCTGTCCTTAAGGAGTTTACATTCTAATGGTAGAAGATATATAAAAGGAAGCTGAAGAGCGAGAGAAGAGGGAAGTATTTATAGGAATGAGGTGAAAAAAGAAGTCCAGCGTCAGGAGCATAGCCCAAAGAGGAGTAAAGGAGTGGTTGTCTTTCCAGGGCTGGCCTGGGGGCCCTTCCTCAAAATGGGGGTTCCAGGAAGAAATATTGGTGATTCTAACATTGCCTTCATATGGAATGAGAACACATCAATTTCCTAATTCTCTGTAAAGTGCTTTTTTCCATTATGCAAAGCTGCACGGGCTAAATTCCTAGAGGATAATGATTCAAAATTTATGAGACAGGCTTTGCAAATTTGATGTTTACCATAAAATGAAGCTGTGACTTGAGGGTCTTATCTTAAGGACATTGTTGTCCTTAAGTATTAGAGGATGAGGAAGACCATCTGGCACTACTGTACTGTGGAGATGAAACCCTGCTTCCCCCACTCCCCACCCCAAACAGATGCTTAGGCAGTTGATAGTTGGTGTACATTGATGGAAGCCATACTCCTTAGACAATGGTATATCTAGAAAGGAGCTGTCCAAAAATAAGGAGGGAGAGAAATCATGAATGGCAAAAAGGAAAATGTGGACAAAGAAGGAGCAGGAATAATATATGCTTTGTATTTACTTATCTGTGCAGGTTACATGGCTATAATGTTTGACCAGGAATTAGTAAGATCTATTTCAAATCCTACCTCTGACATTACTTGTGTAACCAGAGGTGAGTTGCAAAATTTCTGAACCTCAGTTTTCTCATCTGTAAAATGAGAAAATTGGACCCTTTTTCATTCTAAGATTTTAGGATCCCTAACAGATGGTTCCTTTGGAATGGGTTTCATTTTGTTCTTTTCTCTCCCAAGAACACAGTCCTTTACACATAATAGGCACCCAATAAATATGTGTTGAATTAATTGTAGTTGGAAAAGGTTATTATTCATTGATAGTTCTCCCCTTCTTATAAGGACCTTTTCTCCTGCCATATACTAGTAGGATCATATAAACCAAGTTCCTCCTCTTCCTCACCTTTGGAGTTTGTAGTGTTTTCTCTGTCAATTGATTATCAGGGTTAATAAAGCTAGAATCTGAATGTTTGGATCTGTATACCAGTATCCCAATTTTGTTCCTTAGGAGAGTAAGGATACTTTTCTCTGTCTCCATAGGAAAAGAGATCTTTTACTTCAGACAGACCTCAAGCAGTCAGAGTACGAGGGGAAGTTGTAGTTAATGACAATTTTACCTAAATAAGACTGCTTTGCCTCTCCTTAAAGAGTGAATGGGATGAGGTGGGAAGGAGAAGCAATTTCTCATTCTGCAACCACACCTGGGCATGAAGTAAGCATTTTTGTGTTATCAGCCTTGGCCTGAGGTTAAATCAGGTTAGAAATGAGAAGTTAGACAAAGTCGGAATCTTCAATGACACTGTACTTTTAATTTTCTTTCCTTTGTCTTTTTCATAGAATCACAGATTATCAAAGTTGAAAGCAACCTCAGGCCATTGAATTGAGCTAATACTTACCCAAAGAATCCTCTTGATACACACAAATCCTTGCTTGAAGACATTCTAGGAAGTGGAATCCACAGGCTCTCGAGGTAGACCATTCCACTTTGGTATAGCTCTTAGCTTAAAATAAAAAGTTTTCCCTTACATAAAGCTTAAACTTGCAACTTTACAACTCCCATGTATTGGTCTTACTCCCCAAATCCATTTCCAATTAGAACAAGCAGGGCACACCGAATGTCTCCCCACTATGGCAGCTCTTCAGATACTTGAAGACAAGGATCATGTTTTCTCTTAAGCCTTCTCTTCTCCAAATTAAACATCCTCAGTTATTTCAACCAGTGTTAAAAAGGCATAAATTCAAGACCCTTCACTGTATTTTCCAACTTTTCAATGATCTTTATCAAATGAGATATCCAGAATTAAACAAGGCAATGGGGGTTGGCGCATGTTCAGACAATCTAAAATGGAGTCACCCACATGACAAATGATTTGGAGCTGCTCCAGGGAGATAAGAGAACCAGCGCATGAATGGACATTCTGTGTTGGTCTATCGGGTGTTGGGAACACCCATTTTCCATTGTCTGCATAGCAAGAACTGTCTGCATCTTAAAAACTTTCTGACTGAATAAAGTAGTTCTCTTTCCTGCATTCACATCTAGAGGTCAAAGACTTATTCACTCACAACAGGTGATATGATATGATAAGGGGAAAAGGGGCAGATGAGGACTTAGGAGGGCAGAATAGGGAGGAACCATCCCCTCCCTATTGCTGGGAACTCTGCCTCTCATATTGCAGCAGAAGCTCTAATTAGCTTTCTTGGCTGTCATAGCAAACTATTGATTCTCATTCAAACTGCAAAATCCTAAATCCCTTGGGTCTTAATGACCTTGATTTATCAAGAAAAGGTTGAAGTACAGTCAGTATGATCTTTTTTAAGGAAACAGGATTGCCAGGCTTCAAATCATATTGTAAAACAATAGTCATCAAAAATTTTTAGTATTTTTAAAAATCACAAATAAACAGATTAATGTAACAGCTTAAATCAGGGGTTCTTAATCTTTTTTTCTTAACTATGGACCTCTTTGGTAATCTGGTGAAGTCAGTGAATCCTTTCTCAGAATAACGTTTTAAAATAATTAAAGGAAATGCTAAATTTCAGTTAGAGGTTAGTAAAAATAAAGATGCATTTTTTTTCCCTCTCATTCAAGTTCACAGACTTCTTGGAATCTGTCCAAGATTAATCTCAAGATTAAGAATTAGTGAACTAGTTAAACAAACTGACTAGCCAAATGGAATTAATAGCTTTTGTTAAACACAAAACATCATTTATGTCAAAAGATCTCCCTTATAGACAAGAACTTTTCAGAAAACTGAAGAGTAGTTTAACAGAAATTGGATTTAGACAATCATGTTAAAATATCATATATACCACTATAATATCAGCGTGCATACTCAGTGGTTTATAAAAGGCTACTGAATTTAAAAGAATTGAAAAGATCAAGAGAAGGTATCATTTATAACCATATATATAGGGAAAGAATTCCTTCTTACCCAAATATATAATAAAGGAGATCACAACTGAAAAAATAGATACAGAAAATTTTAAAGATATTTTTGGACAAGTGAAATCAATAAAAATAGAACAGGAAAAAAAACTGTAAACTAAAAAAAAAATTTGCATTATATATCTCTGATAAAAGACTGATATCCAAACATATAAGGAATTGACACAAACACAAAGCAGAAAGCAGTAATCAATAATAAATGATCAAAAGATAAAATGAACAGTTTTCAAAAGAATTGCAAACTACAAGTGACCATTTAAAAGCATGCATCCTTCAATCATTAATAATAAGGTAAATGTAATTAAAAAAAAAACCTCTCAGGTTTCACCTCAGATCATGAAAAAGAGCAAAAATTAGCAAGAACAAGAACAATGAATATTGGATTGGATTATGAGAAGACAGGCATTCTAATAGATTGTTGCTGGAACTGTGAATTGGTCTAATTGGTCTAGATATCAGCTTGCAAGAAAAGTAATTAAATTGTCCATAGCTTTTGACCCAGAAATCCCACTATAAGGAATATTCCCCAAAGAAATCAAAGGCAGAAACAAAGGTCCAGTTCATACCAAAATGTGTGTAGCCATACTCCAAGGCAACCAAGACCTAGAAATGAAGTGAGCACTTCACAATTGAAGAATGACTGACAAAACTGTGATGTAAAAGTGCGATAAAGCGAATTGAGTACAAAAATCATAAATATATGACTTAAAGAGAAGCATGGAAAGATTTGTAAAACTAACATAGAGGGAAATAAAAACAAAAAGGACATACACAATAATACAACGAAAATGAAAGGACCACACAAAAGTAGCTGAAATGAGTTAACACCTCCCTCCATGCACATACATAATGATGGTCTTGGGGAAGGTTAAAGGGATGGGGTCTACATGGGCAGAATGCTGTATATATTGTTAGATCAGACCATCGTGTTTAGGTATTTATGCTTAATTATTTTGCTTTGTCACAAAGAGTTCAGTGGAGGGGAGGAAGGGAGGTGTCAAGAAATGACTGAGGCATAAATTAAAATGTCAGATTAATACAATTATTTAAAAATTTAAAACAAAAATATGTATTATATAAAAATATTTTAAAGTACGTGAATATACTATGTCAAAACATTTTGAAAGATTTTTCATTCAAAATGGTTGTAATTTTTTTTAATTGGCATTGATCAAAAGCAGCATACTTTCATTATCTGGACAATTCAGTTATATAAAATTTCATATTCCCCAGGAATATCTTAGAACCAGAACTGAAAGGGACTTCATAGGTTATTTAGTCTAGTCAGTGAGTGACTCAGTCATTCATGAGTCACATTTACTAAGTGTTTACTATCTCCTTATTTTACAGATGAGAAAACAGGCTTAAAGAGATGAAGTGATTTGTACAAAGTCAAAGGTCACAAGTAACACAGCCAGGATTTGTAGAAGGACTACACTGTAGTGTGTAGGACTTCATTGTAGCTCAGAACCATGATTAATGTTCAGGAGACTAAATGCTGTTCTCCCTAAATATAAGCTACCTTAGTGGGTGCACCACCATCTGAACAGTAATTGAACACTTCACATTTTGTCTACCACTTTGATAGGATGTAGTTGACCAGTCATCATGACTTGTCTTCAGTAAAAGGTCTAGATGTAACATCATGGTTAGGGTTATCAATGATATCACTAAAGAGCACTAAATTTATAATTCAGAAGATCAGATATTAAGAGTGGAAGGGACTTTAGAGTTCATCTAGTTCCACCACTTAATTTTACAGATGAATAAGTTGAAGCCTAAAAAGGTGAGGTGACTTTCCCTAAATCATACAAGTGCAAGTGGCAGAGTCACATTTCAAATCTAGTTCTCTGGCTCCAAATCAATCAACTGATTATTCAATTAATCAATAAGCACTTATTAAGCATCTTCTACGTTTCAGATAATGTACTAATTGCTGGGGATACAAAAATTCAAACAGAACAAGTCTTCCCTTCAAGCATCTTACATTCTTCAGAGGAGACAACATGCATATTACATATAACATTACTTTGTGAATTCTCTTACATTTGGACTCACAGATTGGGTCTCAAGAGAGGCAATTCTTATGCTTGAGTTCTATGGGTAAATCTGTGGGTGACTTCCCCCATAATTGTAGCTCACAAGCCCCCTCTGGTATGCTTCCCTAAAATAATCAGCCAGTAGATATTTATCAAGATGGTATAGTAAGAAATGTCAGTAGAAAACATTCCTCCCCAAAATCTGAAGAGTGTTCTTTCACAAATACACACAATATCCATGAAGAGTAGTATCAATTTTAGAGTACAATGGTAGTGGTGGGAGATGGAAGAGTAATTGTTATATTTTCAGTGTGAGTATTTCTGTCTCAGAAATCATCAAATGCTACAGAGTAAGTTTAATTTTTTTTGTTTTTGTTGATTTCTAGACCTAAGAAAGTAATGGATACAACGTTAATAGTGCAGATCAAATGTAAAAGCTTGTCCTGTGTACATTATTTTCTGGAAAGCCAGTTGTTAAACATTTGCCAGCACATACCTGCCACTTATCATGAAGGTGCCTTCTTGATTTATGTCCTGTTATCCAAGAGACAGAGAAAAAGGGAAGGATGGCGAAAGGGAGAAATGTTACTAGGGAGAGTGAACAAGAAGGGACAAACAAAAGAACAGGAAAGAAAAAAACAAACTATTCTGTACCATGCAGTGTGGTCTTGGTAGTTCCTCAGCATCTCCTAGCTTTAGAGTGCCTGAAGACTGGCTTCTGTGACAAGAGATAGGAAGCTTGTGATATGACTCAGAAGTTTGTGGTCAGAAATAACTGACCTAGAAACTGAATAGCAACCTAGACCCTATAAATATTGCATTGTAAGCTGAAGCAGAATTTTTTGGAGAAAATTAAAAATTTTGAAAGCTTTCACTTAATTTTTTCAATTATGTCTTTCATCATCATGTTAGGGTCAGAGTTTTTCTACCTTACCTCAATGGAACACAGAAGACTCACACTTCTTATTGAATGATGAATCAATCAAATGTGTAAACCAGGTGTGAACAATTTCTTAACAATTATTGATTTGAATAAAGATTAGTTTATCAATTTGGGAAGCAATTCTAGCCAAAAATTTGACAGGGAATTGCCAGAGAAATTCTGTCTTCTCTAAAGTGGATAGAGTGCTAGGCCTGAGCTGAAATTCTACTTCAGACACTTAAAAACTGTATGACCCTGGGTAAGCCACTTAACCCCTGTCTGCTTCAGTTTCCTCAACTGTTTAGTGCTAATCATAGCACCTAACTCCCAGGGTTATTGTGAGGATCAATTAAGAAAATACTTGTATAGAGCTTAGTACACATCTTGGCATATAGTATACATGCCACATAAATGCTTATTCCCTTCCTTTCTTCCTTCTTCCCCTTGATCAGGGGAAGTTTCATGAGCTTCCTGATGCCATTTGGGCTTTTCTTGACAAAGATCCTGGAGTGGTTTGCCATTGACTTCTCCAGCTCATTTTACAGAAGAGGGAAAAAAAGGTTTAAGTATCCGAGACCAGGTTTGAACACAGGTCTTCCTGACTCTAGGCCCAGAACTCTATCTACTGTTCCACCTCGCTGCCCTTTCTACTACTTTACTCTCTGTCTGATCAAAAGGTCTTCTTGAAGGGGTCCTAATCACTGGAAAAAATAGGATGTGAATCCAGATTCTCTAACTAGACCCAGCGTTCATTCAAAGATAATGTATTGTTACTTGAAATATTCAGTCTCTGGTGTCGAAGACGACTGAGCAGGACATGGTGGTAGGCTAGCCACTCATCGAGGCAAATGGAAAACTGAGTCACTTCTGAGTAATCTCCTCCCCAAAACTATTCCAACCTTAGTTAGCCCAATAGTTTGGGCTAAAGTACATGATTTCCCTACAGTTTCCAGAAAATCAGTTTCCCCCCCACACACACACAATCATTATGGATTTGGACTAAACCTTCATTTCTTACTGTTTACCCATCCTATCCTGACTATATCTTCCAGATCCACCCTCCAGCCCAGACTGCCAAATTCTACAAGAATTAAAGGAAAGCTCACTCTTTTACCCTCCTCCCCTCTTGCTGGTTCCCAGCCAACCCCTCACATATTTCAGTTTTGCTAACTGTAAAATGAAGCTGATGAGCTTTAAATACCGCACCTGAATGTCATGTGGATTAGCTCATTAGTGATCAAGAAGGGCTCTGTAAATGTTAAGCATTTGCAAGACATGATTTTTCCATTTTCTAAATTGCAAGCGAAACATGGGAAAATGGTAAATTATGCAAATAATTGACCTGTTTGCATGCAATCCCACCATTCTCTGGCAAACAGAATCCAGTCTGGGAGGAAACAGAATGCTAGCCTTTACGAATAAATTTTCCTGATCACCCAATGTGAAAAAGGAAATAATATTTCATTCCTGGGAAAATAAGCCATGTGGTCTTCCTTAGGGACCGTTGTATGTCTGAAAAAAAAGCCCTATATATTTTGGGGGGATTTGGAGAAGAAAATTTAATAGCAACAGTAGAATAAATTTAAAATCTAAAGCCTCAAAGGGGAAAATATCTTTGCATTCTTAACTTTCTTTTTGCTTAATAAAAAACAAATAGATCTTTAGGGTTGTTCTTACTGGCCCTGGACAGCAATCAATAGAAATTGTAGAGGAGTGTAGGTAGGATTAGCATACAGAAGAATTTCCAAACAGTTAGTGTCCTAAAGTGGGATGATTTGATGATGAAGATAGTAAGTTTCCCATTATTGGAGATATTAAAGGGAAGACAGGATGATTACATGTCAAGGACCTTATAGAGGTGACTCCTACAGTTATGTGTCCCACAGTTATGTGTTGGATTAAATTGTATCTTCTTTGCTTTTATGAAGGTTGGAACCCTACCATAGCCAACCAATCCAAGGATAACTAGGGCAATATTTATACTGAAGAATGGAAGATTTTCTTTTCTTTGAATGATGAGGTTCCAAGTGTATGGTAACGATGTTTTGTTCTGACCCTGCATAGAGAATGTATGGTATGATGGAAAAACCACTGATTCTAGAGTCAAAGCATCTATGACTTACACCTTGTGTGACCTTGAGTAAATTGCTTAATCTATCTAGGTCACAGTTTCCTCCTTTGTAAAATAAGGAGGTTGGACCAGATGGGCTCCAGGTCCCTTCCAGCTCAGATCTATGATGGTATGATATTTTGAATGTGGACCCCCAAAAGACATAGCTTACCAGAAATATTTTCATAACATTGTGTTCAACCCATTCTTGAACCATGGCCCAGGACTGAGTTTGCAATCCTAAGTATGGCAAGGAAATTTAGAGGCATGTCCTTTCCATTTCTAATATTCTGCAATACTTGAACTGAGAATTTACGAAACTACAAATTAATGAATTTATTCAAGAAGGGAAATAGAAGGTGAGCCAAGTAAACAGTTTAACTTGGCTTCATAAGGCAACCCTGCCCTTCCAAGACAATGAAGTAGGTCTGGGAGTATCTTCCAGATCTGTGATCTGTAGAACAAACAAATTATTTGCCTGAATGCCAATAGTGTACAGCAAGAAACCTGACAATTATTATTCTGGAATCTAACACTGAGATTTCTTTGGTTGAGTCCCATCTATAATAGGGAATAGTTTTTCATCTTGTAGGCATTAAGGATGCACATCACTGGTCTCAGTATAGCCATGGATTGGAAACCTGGAAAAAAAATGGTCTGGAATTGGCTAGATGAAGACATATCTCAAAATGTCTTTGATGTTTCTTACATCTGAAACATGCATTGTTCTAACCTTCTACCAGATTTCTGAAGCCCTGTTTGCTACTGACATCACAACTATTCTGTTTGTCAAACCCCAGGGTCTTCGAGTTTTTTTCAAGAGTTGCATGAGAGGGGGCAGCTAGGTGGCACAGTGAAAAGAGCACTAACCCTCAAGTCAAGAGGCCTTGAGTTCAAATCCAGACTCAGACACTTGACACTTGCTAGCTGTGTGACCTTGGGCAAGTCACTTAACCCTGATCGCCTTGGCTTCCTCCTTCAAAAAAAAGTTACATGAGAGACAGAACAATGTAGTGGACAGAACACTGGGCTTGGAGTGAGGAAGACTTGACTTTAGAGCTGCAAAACCCTGAGCAAATTATTTAACTTCTCTGTTCCTTGGGTCCTTCTTCTGTAAAATGAAATGGTTGGATTTGATGGTCTCTAAGGTTTCCTCTTACTTTAAATCTATGATCTGGTGATAGGGTTTGTCTCTACTCCCCCCATAACTTTGATGAGATTTCAGAATAGTGAATCTTTGTTTGAAATGTTGATTGCATCTCCTTACGGAGGCTGTAGTTATGTCCACTGGCATCAGCAGACAGATAGATACGTTGTGGAGAATTAGGGTTAGTGGTTGAGTCCCAGTGATTTGGGATGAATGGAACTTTAGCATCAAAGATACTTCTTTGTGTAGGTAGAGTAGGGCTTTCTAGGGGGTATGAAAGAGCCATTAAGTCCTTTTTATTTATTTGCTTTCTTCCTTTTTGGAGGACAGACAAGAAAGCAGCAGATACAAGAGCAGATATGGAGCCCCTGGTTCCCCCCACACAGCCCCGCCCTGGAATTATGGCTGCATTAGAACCAAAGCACATGGGAATTATAGAAATTCCTTTTTGCAAGACCCAAGAGGAGAGTTGCTGTATCCCAAGTTTATGAGATCAGATTGCTAAGAAAGGAAGAAAATTTCCACGGGTGACTGTGATCTCAGGATTGCTGATACAGCAGTCTCAAGAGATTTAGAATCCAGCTACCAGTTAATAAAGGTGGTGATTGTCATTTGACAGTTTCAGAAATGATTCCCTAGCAACTATAAGTTTAACAGTTCTGGAACTGATCCTTCCTCCTATAGGAAGCAGATGATTAAATATATTACATCGAGGCTAGAGGAGCAACAAGGGAATAAAGTCGTGATATGGAGGAGCAAAAGGTCTAGATTTTGCCTTCCACTATTACTATGAGTATTTCAGATGGTATAGTCTAATGGAAAGCAATTTGCTTCTCTAATCTCAAGTTCATTTTCCTTTTAGGATGGGGGAGAAACTGGACCCTCAGGGGAATATGTGATTCTGGATAAAAGAAAGACTCACCACAACATTGAATTTTTCCTTCCCCACCATCCCCACTATAAGTTTCTTTGCAAGGGAGTACAAAACCCATGATGGCTGGCAAAAGACTGGAATATTGAATTGTCCCCAGAGGTATAGGTAGAGGGAGGCAAGAAGTTAGAACACAGTGGGTAGAGAAATAGAACCATTTTGACTGTGAGCTACAGGGATTCCTTTTTGTTATGGTGGTTTTTTTCCTCCTTCATTTCCTATGTTGTGAAATAAAAATTGTTCAATACCTAATATACATTATTACCTCAAGTGCTTCTTTTGGTATCTAGGGAACCTTCTACTTCTATATGTAGATACCTCAAAATGAGCTATATTTTAGTCATATTATGAGATTTCTTGAAGGAAGCTCTGAAGAAAGGGAATAGAGTAGGGGTAGGGATGGGGAAAAACACAAAACCTAAGAGATTAGACCTGGTGTGTTTACAAACAGCGTCAGGGATATTGGGCCACAAGTTACATCTGCATTAGTATCAATGGAGTAATGAAGCATGTGGTTGTTCTGTAATGAACCAGAACTGGGTCACATCCCAAAGGCTTGGGCTACACTTACGTGACTTAAAAAAAAGTTACCTGTCACGTAAGTGCAAAGATTAGGCTCAGACTTGGTGCAACATAACTGTCTAGACAAGGAGCCTCTGAATCCGACAAGGCAGGTGACATTAAGACTCTAATGTACTTTATATTAGTAAAGGTTTTATGGAAAGCCTTCTATATGCTGACCACTGAACTAGGCACTGTAGGTCAGTAGTATCAAAATCAGATAGAATCAGGGACCACCGATCTCTACATAAACATCCCTGCAGACTGAATATTGACTTAGTTTTAAAATATATTATTATCTATGTTATATTGTATTTAATTTTGTTATATTTGTTATTTAATTTTGAGATAATAAAATTTGTTTTATTTTGTTAAATATTTTCCAATTACATTTTAATCTGGTTTGTCTCACCCTCAGTGTATTGTGAGCTGTATACATCCCATGGGCCAGGTTTGATACCTCTGCTGTAGCAAAAGCAGCCACAGAAGACCAAGAGAAGAAGCTCCTAGGGTAAGTATTTATGAAGTATGTGGTTCATTGGCTAATGCAGTCTGTTCTTTTCCCTTCCTCTTGCTGACTGATCATCAGCTGTCTCTACCTCTGTCACCTTCTTGCTGATATCACTTCATTATGAACACATTCACTCCATTCACTGATAATGTGGAAAGAACATTGGATTTGAAGCCAGAAGACTTCAGATCTAACCCTGGTCATTCCATGTTGGAGCTGAGTCATCTTTACATCTCAATTTCATCCATAACACGAAAATATCAGGCCAGGTGATCTCTAAGACTCTTTTCTGCTCTCAAATTTTAGGAACCTACTGGAATACAAGTAGAGGAGTCTAGGTGGTCTGATCAATTTGCCTTTTGCATGACCAGGCTCCCTCAAAAAAGAGAGAGTCAGTTTTGGAAAGTGAATGGCACTGGAGGAGAAGCCTTCAGTATTCTACCTAGTTCATAGCTCCTGACTATCTTGCATGGGGTAATTTTCTTAGCTAGGTCCAATGATCCCTTCACAGTGTCTCTTACTTCTCCACAATATAAAGACTTAAACACATATAAAATGGCAGCGTGCAGTTTTGTACAAGGTGGAATGGAAAATGACATGTTCCCATTTACGAAATATATGGCATACTTCACCCTTCACTGAAAGGGCTATAAATTCTGGTTATTGGTTATTTGTAGCCTTGAGAACTTTGAACAAAAACAGAAATAGAGAACAGTGTGGTCAATGAAAAGAATACTGAATTTGGAGGCAGAGGTTCTGGGTTTAAATCCTTCCTCTGATGCTCATTAAACTTGTGATCCTGGCTAACTCACTTTAGCTCCAGGAACTTCAATCTTCTCATTCATAAAATGAGGTGTTTGGGCTAAAGAACTTTTAAGGTCCCTCCAAGCTCTAGCTCTATAATCCTATAGATGACTTTGATCTTGTTATTCTTTTGGGGACTATGAAGTACCTAGATGTGCATTTAAGAAAACCTTGATGGACCAAACAAATTTTGCATCAATTGATGTACTCAGTTCTTCCATTGGTAACAAATAGTGAACTAACCAACCTTTTTGAAGGGATAGAGAAGAAGAAAGATCCCTGTCCTCCCATGCCTTTGTACAGACTCTGTTCCTCACCTATGCACACACATAACCCTTTACCTCTTAGAATTTCAGAACCCCTTCCAAACTCAGCACATGTGCCAACTCTCACACACAGGTCTTTTGTGATCCCGTAGTTGCATAAATTGTGAGCAATGCAAATTACTTTGAAATTACTTCATTCTGGTTAGTTCTTATCTATCTCTATCTATCCTATCTACAAATCTATCTTATCAATTTATTTTATGTATACATATTCTCTGGGTCTCTCACCCTCCAAAAACCTAAATTCTTGTAGGGCAAAGATTGTTTCATTTTTCATTCGGAGTCTTTGACTCACACATGGAAAGTATTTACTGAATGATTGCAGGATGGATAGATGGATGGATGGATGGATGGATGAATTGATTAATAAATTGATCGAAGAAAAGAACAGAGATGGATCTATTTCCAATCTCCCAGTTTTCCCAAGAGGAGAAAAGCTAGGTAGAAACCAAGCAGGTATCTATTTCCCCAGGATCATTGCTGGCCCTTTTCGCTTCTACCTTTTACAAAGTAGTTTGCTTGCAATGGGCAAATCTAAGAGATATGAGAAGAAAGTTAATCCCTCCACCATAAATGGCTGGTATACAGAGATTGTTTTTTTTTTTCTTTCCTGATCTGTTTAGCAGTAAACACCAATTCATCCTTTCATCAAAAACTGCACAGCATAACAATTTTAAAAGAAAAAAAAGATCCTGCTTCATTTAAATGCAGCATATCCACAATAAAAAAAACATTTTCTGGTATTAATTTCATTTACTTGTTTCCTATATGTCACTTTGAATCTACAGATTACATTTGTAAAGGGCTCAGAATCTTGCTCAAAAACTGAGGATGGATAAACCAGTTTGCTGGGTTGGGACTCTATTAGCATGGTCTCCCACTAAGACCTAGTCTCTGCTTATAGTGGAGTGATTCTCCAAGAAATCTAAATAGAAAAGATTTCACCAGACATCACCTTAGTGATATCTCCTCAAAGGGCATTTTAAGAGGCAGTGTCACCCATTTGAGTCAAGAGATCGATATTCAAATGCCAAAATGAGAGGAGAGGGTAGAATATTTCTGGTGGATGAAAGACCATGAAATAGATGGTTTGGTGGAGAGAACCCTGGACTGGGAGAGAATATGGACTGGAATCTAATCTTGGGCACTTGGCATCTATATGAAACCATATATGTTAGTCAAACCTGGGTTTTATGTGTAACCTGATTCCTCTCCAGAACTCCAGCATCAGCTCTGTCCATGCAATCACACAGGATCAACATTTTCCATAGTACTATAGGTTGATTTTCTAGGACTCCAGAAAAATTATCCTTGCTATTTTAAAGTTATGATAAGTGTGTTTATGGGCAGCTAGGTGGCACAATGAATAGAGCACTAGCCCTGGGATCAGAGGGACCTGTACTTAAATTCAGCTCCAGGTATTTACTAGTTATGTGACCCTGGGCAAGTATGCCTACGTTCCTCATCTGTAAAATGAGCTGGAGAAGGAAATGACAAACCCCTTCAGCCAAGAAAACCCCAAATGGGGTGATGGAGCATTGGACATGACTGAAATAACTCAACAACAAAAATTGTGCTTACACTATATGGTTATATGTATCAGGCTTGCCCCAGGTGATTTTGCAAGGGACTGAAAAATGTTTCAGCCTAGGTGAGGAATATTATCAGACTCTCAAACAAGCTGGGGAGGAGAGAGGCAGCCTCTTGCTTCATGCTGCCTACAGATTGGTGGAAAAAGTGCTATTATGAATCTGCATGGCTGTCTGAGAGTTAGAGTTGGTTCAAGAGCTTTGGAGAAGACTTGGGTTACATGAAGAACACAGATGCATATTATGCTGCCTTAAGTCTACCATGGACATAATCACTCAAACAACAAGGGGATAAGAGGATGTGTGTCCTTCCTCACCACTATCTACTAGTTCTACATTTTACCTTGTTTAGATGAGTGAAGTCACATAACTTCACTGCTTCCAGAAAGTCAGCCCTGTCCAGATATGGTCCCACCTCCAAACAACAGGTAGCTGTAAAGGTTGTGCAGTTTCTATGCAAATGCACTAGCCTTGAGTAGGCCACATCAGGGCTAAGGGATTAACACAACTTCACAGTCAAAGGTTGCAATTTATAGACAACATGTACATGACTGGGCAGCTTTCCTTTCTTCCCTGTTGATAGATAGAATAAATGCTAATGACAGGTCCAGGAGGAGGGCAAAATACCAATACTGAAGCAGTTAGCAAACCAAAGGTAGTCTGAGTCCAGGCACATTTAAACTTTCCAGGTTGGCACTTAGTTAAGCTGTATCAACAGCCAACCTAATGACATCCCCTCCTCTGGAACCCAATGCTTTCTTGAAAAAATTTCCTATCTGAAGGCCAACATCTACTTGAGGCTCATCTTACCTATCCCAAAAAAGTCACTGAACAATGTCTGGCATACAATATTCATTTAATCAAAATTTGTTGAGTTGAATTAACCTCAGAACTCAACTATTTTTTAAGCTGACCAGCTGAAGAGGAGAATAAGCATCTTGAAAATATCTCATTTGTTCCTCATGACAGCCCTCTGTGGTAGGGGCTTCATCCCCATTTTACAGTTGAGGAAACTAAGGCAAGCAATGGTTAAGTGACTTGCCCAGGATTATACAACTAGTAGATATCTGAGGCCTGATTTGAACTCAGGTCTTCTTGCCTCCAGGCTTGGTGCTCTATCCACTTAGCCACCTAGCTGCCTTGTATTGACTATATTTTGATTTCTGAATAACCACCAGATCTCTTCAATTTTGAGCTCAATACACTTTTTGTGGTTTACACCCAGGGACACCAAAAAGCTGTTGAGGTGGGGGCTTTGCCTACCCAAAAACTGTTGTGGTTTCATGATGTATTGTGGTGGAACTGTCTCAAAGAATTCAGAGTCATACCCACCTCTATTCCAAGTATAGGCATTTATTGAGATTGACATCTCTCATGAAGTGCACTAAATTCTAAGAGGAACCAGCAACTTCAGAGAAAACAAGATGGATTTTTATAGGGTAATGATGCAATTACATAATAGAAATTTATATTGAATAGAGAAATATCATTAATATAAAAAAAGCAGTGGAGCAGACTTTCAGGGGTCCCCCACACCTTCCCCCGCCCCACTAATGACATGCTCCCCTCTTCAATGAGGTCAATAGGCAGATACACAGGAGGAATATAATCTTGTTTGTTGATGCCTCCATTGGTCCTATGAATAACTAAGGAAGATTCAGGGTAGTTAATTAGCAAGTCTTGTTTGTGACTCCCTGTTTGTTTGTTCCTCTGGATGTGGTCCTAGGATGAAGTCTTAATGAATAATTAGCCTTAGGCTGGGGTAGGGAGTGGTCAAAACCAAAGGAGGGCCCTTTCATTCTGGTTACATAAGAATTTCTGCTAGAGGCATATAAGCCTTGTAAGTTTCTTGTATCTTGGCTCTGTATGAAATGGTTCTAGAATAAACAGACTATGGAATACATCCCTGTCTCTTTATTCAACTGGTTGCTAGGCCACACAACTGTGCTGGTCACAGCAAAGCAGGAGGAGTTTGTTAAGGATTAGGTAATGGAGGATGGGTCCCATCTATGGTTAAAAGACAATGGTTAAACATTCTGGTAATGCTGCCCTCCAACTGGCTAGCTATTATGGTCCTGTCTGGTTAAGACAGATAGTTAGGTATTGTGCTCCAGTCTTGGGCTAGATGGATGATGTGATGGTGATTGAATACAAGAATACTCCTGGTTCTATCTGAGTGAGTCTGGGGGCAGTGACCACGTAGAGGTAGTAGCTAGGTTCCCATCACATGGACACACCTGCGGTTTCTGTGGGAACTAAGAGTTCAGGGACACTCCTATTGTTCTGGTGAGTAGTGAGACGTATATGAAGAAGTTAGGACATTGGCTGGGGGTGGGGGTGGGGTGGCTAGGTACACTAGGTCCAGGCCTGTAATGAAGTTAGAATATTGGGGTTGGGGTTAACTTTATTAGGGTTCCATCACACTCACTTATTTTAGCTCCTTGGATCTTGGCATCTCACTAAAGCTTTGGTAACTCTGGCCCTGCCAGGCTTTTGGATTATGTCTACTCTTCAAGCAATGTCACTCTCCTGCCCTTGGTGAGGATTACTTGACCTCCCCACCCTCTTTTCTCATGGTAAGTATTCTTAAATATTGATATTAACTTGTCCTTCTGAGTGTCATAAATTACTGTCTGACACTGTTTGCCTGAGTTCTCTCAGGCAAACAACCATAGCACCTACGTCAGCAGGTTGTTCTGAGGTTCAGATGAGATAATATTTGTAAAGCACTGTCTTCTCTCCTTCCCCCACCCTCACACATACCACAAGCAGATACACCTTGTAGCTATAATGACAGATCTGCTTTGCCTCCATTAATAAAGAGTTGGAGAGGTTGTTGCTCACTTTCCATTGCTGAACTTCCTTGGCCTCATCACCCATGCCAACATCCACATTTGTTGGATGCAATTCACCCTGCAATGGTGCATGCACTGTCCAGTGGCATGAATTAATTCAGTGTTGGACTAGAGAGCATGAACATTCCCAGAGATCTTGTGCTGCCTCAGCTGGGGTAAAAAAAAATGCTAAGACCCCCTCTTTAGTCTGGTCCAGTCACCCAGGACACCAAACCCTTTTGGGTCCCAAGGGGGAAATTTTGCACATTATATATTATCTAACCAGCTTCTCCGTCTTCTTTATAATATTTTGGGGACTGATTGACGAAGCAAAATCTAGCTATTGTATGGAATTCTCTCAGGTGCATAGCTTAATACAGTTATATGCCACTTCCATGCATAGTCCCCAGTCAGCTCCTACCCCAGAGATCCCACTCCAGTACCAAGAATGTCTCAATATATTTAGAAAAGTAGAGGCTGATAAGTTGGAACAAATGCCTTCTGAGATTCCTTCCAGCTGTACCTTCTAGGATCCAGAGCTGCTTTCAGAAAGGCCTTTCTTTTGTAGAAGTCATCTTGTTCTTTGATACCCCATCCTAGACGACCAGATATCCTTGTTAATCATGAGAAAGATGGTAGCCTTGTGAGAGTTCTTGGCAAAAAAAAAGGGGGGGATGGGGGAAGGATAGAAAAGAAAAGACAAAAATTGAAGGACTTCTTCCATTAACAGGTATTTGTTAAATGGCAACTGAGCCAATTGCTGCACTAGGTGCTTGGAATACAAATATAAAAGAAAGACAATCTTTGCCTTTAAAGAATTTCCATACCCCCACCCCCACCCAGAGGAGAGAGACTTCTTTAGAGAAATAAATATAGGACACATACAAAATGTGATTTCAAGGTGACTCACTGACAACTGGGGAAATTAGTAAGAAGCTTCTTGGAAGTAGTGGGTCAAGTGGAGCTAGGGCCTTGGAGAGATAGAGGCAAGGAGTGAGATTATGAGAGTTTATGCTAAGACAAAAACTGGGGAGATGGAATGTTGCATGAGGTAGGGAGAGGTAAGTGGGAATGAAGTGCCATTGGTTCGTAGACCTGGAGCCAAAGGGAATCTCACCCCAAATCTCAGATTTAGAGCTGGAAAGAGCCTTAAACACACCGCTTATTTTACAAATGGGTAACAAGAGGCCCAAGAACTGAGATGCCCATGCAACATCCAGTTGGCTATATCCTGCAGCCAGTTCTTTTGGCCCTTTACTTCTCTGAGTAGGTCTGGTGCTATATATTTAACGAAACAATCAATCATGATTCCAGACGACTAATGAAAAATGTTGCCGACTCATGACAGAGAGATGATGGATAACTATGTGGTATGAACAAACACTTAGATGTAGCTAATGTCAGAATTAGTTTGTTTGACTATGTTTATGAAAGGGAAGAAGGAAAAATACAAATTTATTAAGGACCTATTATGTGCCAGGAGATTTACAAATATTATTGCATGTGATCCTCACAACAGTCCTGGGAAGTAGGTATCATTATTCCTTCTTTCTTTCCCTCCCTCCTTCCTTTCATTCCCCCCTCTTTCCCTCTCTTCTGTCTTTTCCTCCTTTCTTCTTTCCCTCCTTCCTTCTATCTTCCCTCCTTTCCTTTCTTCTTCCCTTCTTTCCCTTTTTTTAAAGTGTATTGGAGAAGAAAAGTGGATGGAAGAAAAATTGCTTGAAAATTGAAAAACTGAAAATGTCTTTTAAATTAAAATATATATATATATATATATATATATATATATATATATATATATGGGTAACTATACCTCATCTATAATTATAGAACCTTGTATGTCATCTCTATTTTAGACAAATAAACAATTTTTGGTATCCAATACAATGGACCAGTTGGCATGGACAGTGTTGTTAAACAAACCATGCCTACAGGGGTATATATTCTGGACTTGATTTAAACATGCAACAATTAGGATGTTCTTCTAAAGTCAATCTGACTCATGGAGATCTCAAGTTATAATTTTTGGACTGGGTACTATACCCTCCCCTCTTAAAGCAAATGCTTTTTAGTGTTTTGTGAATTAGACATTCAAAGACCTGCCAGACCAGAAGGGCTGCTTATTTTTGGTGAAATTGTCCTCTACTCTTAGGATCCTGTTAAGCACATTAAACTGGCAACAGTGTTTCAATGCCCACACCAAAGTGGAGAACTATTGACTTGATAAGGAAATGACAGAATTTTTGGATAATGAGAATGTCTTCCTATGGAACCACAAATGATGGAGACCATACTTCATGAAAGAATTATAGTGCTTCCTTGGCTTTTCAAAACTTCATCACAGCTTCATCCCTAGGCTATCTACCTTGGTGTTACTTCCTCATTGAACTACCAAAGCACCCAAAGGTTTTACAGAAGATGCCATTTATGGAAGCCTTTAGTAACCTGAAAATCCACTCTACTTCAGCCCCTATCCTCATATTGCTTTATTTGCTGCAACAACTTACTTCAGTGTGGCCAAGCATTGCTTTTTTGTTTTGGTTTGTTTGCTTGTTTTGCTGATGCCTTTTGTTTTTGTCAGATAATAATTTCCTAATATACTCTTTCCTCTTCATTGAATTTTCCAGCAGAACAGAAAAAAACAATTAAGTTTAAGCATAATCAATCAACATAATGCCATTCACAATATTTATCTGCAATCAGTACCTCCCTCCTTTCCTTCCTTCATTCCCTGCTTCCTTCTTTCCTTTCTCCCTCCTTCCTTTTCTTCTTTCATTCCTTCCTTGCTTCCTCCTTTCCTTCCTTTCTTCCTTATTTCCTTATTTACTTCCTCCCTCCCCTTCCCACTTTTCCTCCCTCTCTTCCTTCCTTCATTCCTTCCTTCATTCCTTCCTTCCTTTGTTCCTTCTTTCCCTCCTTCCTTCCTTCATTCCTTCTTTCCTTCCTTCCTTCCTTCCTTCCTTTTTTCCTCTTTCCCTCCCTTCCTTCCTCCCTTCCTCCCTATACTCCCCAATCTAGCAGGTAGAAAGGACATATGAACCAAACACTGGAATAACATTTCCATGAGCATACTTCTTATACTTTCCACTACATGATAACTAAGCCATCCTATTGCTCTCTGTAGGATTTTATTACAATAACTTGAGCCATTTCTCCATTAGGAACTCTCCCTTCTATAAATATTTTAAATCACACCAGTGACTTGTCAATGCACTCAACCCATTCACAACAATCTGTATAGTTGAAAAGTACTTGGGAGACTTGGAGCCCTCTGAGGTTGACTTGAAATGCCCCCTTTGAGCAGACAAATGACACAAAAGCAAGGCACTGACCACCACTGCATTTCCAGGGAGCCCCTAAGCAAAGAAGACTAGGTCTGAATCTCCACTCACAAAATTTACCAACAGACTTCCCCTTTTACTCAGATAGTGAGTTCTATGGATGAATTCCAAGGACTACCTGCCTTGCTCTGAATTCGTTCTGTGTTCCATCCTCCATGCTATTTTCCAGAAAGGGCTCAACCCTGAAATACATGCTCCAAGTTCCTTTTCAGCATTAGTAATAACATTAGAACTTCCCAAAGAAGTGAGAAGACATGGTGGCCAGCATATTATGTATGCTTCTCTGAAATATCAAATTTCATGTGTGTGTGTGTGTGCGTGTGTGTGTGTATCTGTGTATCTGTGTCTATGTCTATATCTATGTAGACACATGGATAATGGAGAAGTTTCCTGTGTCAAAGATATCACAGATCTTTTAATATGCTACTCGTTAGATAATTCATCTTTACATTTTAAAATAGAGAAAGAATGTTTAGAATTTCAGGCACTTTAGCTGACCTTGGGAGGATATTATTTAGGGGGTAATTTGCAGGCATTTCCCCTACAAGTGACCACCTGTTTTGCTGCCATGTCTCATGCAAAAAGCTTCTGATTATATTCAGTTCTTCTCAGTCACACCCTTACAGAGAGTATGATCTGGAAGCATGCTGACCCTACCTGACCCACCCCATTCCCATCTAATCTGCTCTATCTGGATGGATGGGATCATTGTGAACAGCCCCAAAGATCTAGGAAAACTTTAAGAGGAACAAGGGCCTCATAAACATCATAAATCGATGGAATGAATCAAGGCAAGACAAGGAAACAGCCTTCAGAGCCACCAAGGAAAAATTTAATTTCTTTGTTTTTTACCATTAGTTCAAAAATGACACGAATTGGCTTAAAAGCTAGTCTCACGTTCCTCCTTAAATTTTTGGGACACTTTGGGCTCCAAGTAGAAATCACTCTCCTGGAGACTCGCCCAGCCATGCTCTTGGGTTTCTTCCCCTGGATTCTAGCCATGGTACAGACATCAGCTACTGCCAGCATGCACTCATATGAAGAACATGGAAAATGCGGCTCATATCAGAATGCAGCAACGTTTTTTCTGGTGGGTTAGCCAGAAAGGGTCCTTGCATTGAACAGTTTTCCAATAAAGACAATTTGTTGTTGTTGCTGTTTGTGCTTTTGTTTTCTGCTTAGGCCTAATCCTTTTGGCAGAATTGGGGGAAATTTCAAGGCTATGGTGAAGAATCACTGACTGAGAGAATTTTAACCAATATAAAGAGCCCAGTCCCCTCCTTTCTGTTGCAGCCATTCCCATTCTGGCGGGAAGGGGGAGGGATCAGGAGTTTCCAGGCTTTTGGTGACTTAACTGCCCCCAATTAAAGGTGAAGTCTTTTACCCTTCACTATTATCTGAAGCCTACCAGTCCCCCTGAGACCAAGAAGCAGTCTTTTGCCACATCAGCCCTGAAACAAGCTAAGGGAGCAAGAAGGTGTGGTACAACAACTGGGGAATGTCCTTTTTAGTACTAATAAGGAACCTCTCAAATGGCAAGTGCTTATCACCCCATCAGACAGATGCAAATATTAGGCATAAGTGTGACAGCAGCAACAGGGTAATGAGGAGGTTGTTGACACTGATAAGGAAGCTGGCACGCTGATAACACTCAAGTATAGTACTTAAGTACAGACTGACAGGACTCAAGACGTCAGCTGTACTGCCCTTTGCTTAGAACTGTTGACACATGTCACAGAACTGCGGAAGGGATCCCCAGTAGCTCTCTCGAACTTGAAGCCAGAAGTGAATTTCCAGAACAAATCAGAGTCCTCTGAAAAGGCTAGGTAGAATCTTCTGACCAACTTTACAGCAAGATGTAAACAAGTAAATGGATGGGAAAGCATTTGATAGGCAATGGGGATACAAATACAAAAATTAGACAATGCCTGACCTCCAAGAGCTTACATTCTAAGGGAGGGAGGCAATGCATGAACAGAGTGGTGACTACGGAAGGGAATTAGGGTCTGGGGAGTCACAGGATGGTCACTGTAGTCATTAGGCAGTCAATTTTTATACCTTTTATAATACCATCAGTAGCATTGAATTGATTTCTATTTCCAGAACAAGAGGTGGGAAGTATGTTGAACAGGGGCTAGAGGTACGTGGCCTGTGGCATGGCAAATGGTACAAAATGCCTATGTAGGCTCAAGTTTCCTGGTGTAGGGGCTGGATAGTGATGAAGCACAGTCTGGGACCTGCTAGATAAAGTGAGCTAGGTGAACTTTTACCTACTTACCAGTCAGGTCAATTCAGGTAATTCAATGAAGATAATTTTCTTTTTGAAATTGTCTAGCCATTCTTCTTCTGAATTCTTTTTGATTTCGTTCCATTAGACAAATAATTATTAAGCACCTACTATGTGTCATACAATGTGTTAAGTACTGGGGATACAAAAACAGACTATAGAATTCCCCGCCTCAAGGAGTTGACACGCTAATTTCTTCGTGTCAGTTTCCTCATCTGTAAAGTGGAAAGGAAAAGGACACTTACCATTGTTGCTGTGAGGGTTGAATTCACTTATATGCATAAAGTTTTTTCTAAATCTTAAGGTGATTATTAATATTGTTATTCCAATTATTATCCATATAACATATATCATTTATACTTACAATGTTATATCCAATCATGCCATGATATATATTATATTGTATTCTGTTTTGTTGTGTTATATATTATATGTTGTTTTGTTACATTATATCATGTTGCATTATGTATCATATGCCATGTGGTATGTAATGCTGTTACATTTGTTATGTCATGTAATATTGTATCATTTCTTGTCACATCTTGCAATGTCAAATTATATATCATATCATGTTACATTTTTGCCATTGTTAACAGGGGCTACCGTATGTACTCAGATGAATGAATGCAACTATATACACTTTTAAAAACATAGTAAAGCTAACTGGTATGGCAAAGGGAGCTATTTCACTTTTTTTTAAGTGAGGGACTTCTGTGTTTGCACTTTTGCATGCCCGTGTTGCACTTTTAAGAAGGGACTCAGAGACTTTCACAAACTCTTTCCCACTGGGGAAACATACGTGATGTCCTAGAAAGGTAGTTTCAAAAAACAAAAAAATGTTGAGTGTTTTAAAAAGTTGTTTCATTCCCTATTTCTCAGTGTTCTGGGTTTCTTGACATTGCCCAGAATTTTTGTATACCCTTTCTATTTATTTATGTGGAAACTTGCTATATCGAATCTTCCTTCCTTTTCTCCTAAGATTTTGTGAACTGAAGTGGCAGGTCTTGGAGTTTTAGTCTGTTTTTAATCACTGACTCCCAGAACGTTGCCTTGCTTAGGAAACATTTATTGAATGAAATGTAAGGATCTGTGAGAAGAGCTGAAAAATAGAATGAGCTGTGTTCTCAGACTATTTTGGTTTAAAAACAAGATATCATTTAGCACTCATGTACAGTTGAAACTGTACTTGCCACTCAGTTGTTTCCAAAAATCTTCAGCTATTCTACAACACTCTTGGAGTCTTTATCTAAGAGGTGGGGCTATGTTACAGGCCACTAGCAAGGCTCAAAACAATAAAAACTTCAAAACTTATAGAGCAATTCTTATGAAAGTAGAAACCTTCATTTCAAAGGCATTCAGTGCCAAGGATGAGGCAGCTATGCTACCTGGCCCATGTAGGTCTTAAATTAACAATAAACCCACCAAAAAGGATAAACAAAATATAAGTGAACAGTCCAGGGCATCTGTGGTTTTTTCCTGTTATTTTATAGGTTTGAATTTTGTAAGACCAGTGCAAAAGAAGCTGTTTATTTCCTCTGAGATCAATAAAATGTTGGGTTTTTTTTTCACAGCATAGAATACAAAGCCTAGCCTATAAAATCCTGGAAGAAGTCAGAGTAGGAATCAGGCCCTTGGGAAAGTTCCTTATTGTTTACCATGTGGCAGATTCTACTTGTTAAAAAGAGCTGAATGCTCAAGACTAGAGCAGAGATAGGGAACCTGCAGTCTCAAAACCACATGTAGTCTTCAAATGCAGTCCTTTGACTGAATTCCAGTGAAATCCAGTCTCAAGGCCTCAGATTCCCCATCCTTGGCCTAGAGTTTCTGCTATGACAATCATCAACCTCTGGTCTCTTATTTCTTATTACCCCCTAACCCTCACCCAGGCAAGATTATTCAGAGTCCTGGGTTGCAGGAAAATGGTTTGATACAAAGCAGATTTAAATAACATAACCTTGAAAAAGCCCTTTCTAACCCCTGGCCCCAACTGGCCCATCGTCCAAGATCCCTCTCCAGTGATATCATGACTTGAAAATCCACCAGGCCTATTTCCAGGTGGACATTTCCTTTGTTCCAAAGTCTTGAACACAACCCCCTGAAGAGGCAACTTCCTTCTTATATATGATATTCAGTGGTATTTTGGAGACAGCTCAAACCTGCTTGGGAGAGCCAAGTGTTAAATGTTTAATGTGAGCCTTTACATCCCAGAAAATCAGCAAGTACTACAAATCAAGGCTTGATTTATTGTTTGGTTGAATTCTGAATTTAAGAAGGTGATGGAGAAAATGTTAATAATGGAGACTGAATTTTAAAATGTGACATGCACTCCATTTTCCCCAGACAACTAGTTGTTAAACATTTACCAGCATATCCCTGCCTACAGTCTATGTGCATGTATTATGTCCTCCCACCATAGAATATAAGTTCTTAGAGGACGGGAACTGTCACTTTTTTTGTATTTATGTTTTCAGTGTCTGGTACGGTATCTGGCACATAGGCACTTGGGAAAAAAAAAATTCTTTTGCTTTTTTATTCCCGTTGTCTTGTATGACTGGTTGGGGAATATTCTATGTAGTATACCACCCCCCACCCTCACCCCAAGGAATATAATTTGATCTGAAATTTTATTTCTTATATTGAATTCATGAGAGCTCTCAGGGACTCCCCTCAGTGATGATATGACATCTGTCAACATCAAAAGATTTATCTCCATCTCCATTCTCATCCCTTTACCCTTTTCCATCTCCATTCATATCTATATCTATCTATATTGAGTCATGTCTGACTCTACATGACCCCAAAACCCATGAGTTTTTTCAATAAAGATATTGGAGGGGTTTCCTGTTTCTGTGTTCCCATTTTACAGATGAGGAACTGAGGCAAATAGGGGTTAAGTTATTTGCCCAGGGTCACGTAACTACTAAGTATCTATAGCCACATCTGAACTCAGATCTTCCTGACTCTAGAGCTGCCCCACATCTATACCTATATCTAAATCTAAACCTGTATCTGTATGTGTTTATATGACCCTTCTGGGGGTACTTTCCCAACTCCCATTCCAATTCATAGGTGGGGATTCCCTAGATCACAGCTAGTACTGTCAAGTTTCTAGAGATGACCCTAAGGGACTGGGGTTTCTAACATAGTTACTCAAGGGCCCCCATTGGTGTGCTTAAGATTGATTATCAGCCAAATTTGATCATCTTTTTTTTAAAAAAAGGTACTTATTAAGCAAATATTACAAAGATAATTGCTAGAAAAATGCTTCCCACAAATCAGATGTCTGTTTTCCCTTTACACAGCTCCATGTAAGGTGCCAGTTGACCTCCCCATACACATGGCCCCTGAAGAGAGTGGACTCAAACTTAAAATATAAAGGCAATGAAGTACATGGGCAGATATCACAGACAGCAAAGAGGGAACATGGCTCTTGGTTACTGGGAATTCTTTTTTCCCTTCATGGCATCCTTGTGAAGCTGATATTGGGAGGAGCTCCCTGCTGAGCTCCTAGGATCAAAACTTTTCTAGAACCCTATACTTCTTTACACCCTGATTAATCACACTCCCTGAATCTTTCTTCATGGGGCCTTGTTCATCTTCGGTGTGTCCCTCAGTTCCCAATTCAAACACTGCCATGACCCATTGCTCTTCTGAATATCCTCCCACAAACTTTGATGGGAACACAAGTGCTTCTGAACTTTCGAAGTTCACAATATCATCACCAGGTGGTTGTAGTAATGGAAATATTTTCTGTGTGATGCCATCTACCTCTAATCATGTTTCTTTCTGTCTCCATCATTACATTTAGAATCAAAAGTGGCATTGCTAGTCACTGTGGGGAAATGATCATACTCTTTCTTTCACTGCTTACCCCACTCCCCAACCCCACTCCCTGTCCCATGGGGTAAGTAGCACAAAACAACTGGGGAAACAGATATTACTCCCAAAGCAAAATGTCCCTGGAAGAGGAAGCCATTAAGGCAGTTATCTGGTTAGACAAAATATATGAGATCAGGTATGAAAAACACAAAGAAAAAGGAGAACTGGCAAGAAAAATCTTCGTATCAGAAAAGAGAAACAACAATGGAAAAGGGGTAAATGAATAAATCAACAAACATTTACTAAGCCATCTACTATGAGTAAGGCACTGGACCAAGATACTGGGTCACTAAAGCACTTTATAAAATGCAAAGAAAATATCAGAAGGAAATTCAGAAGGAAACATAGCTAAGAAAGATAGCCATGACAACATGTTAAGTTTATAATGTTTGTTAAAAAAAAACATTGTTATACCTAATAGAACTTTCATTATTTGAAGTTATAATTATATAAAATATGGTAATTGGTTCTAGTCCATCAGAAATATATGCCATGTGAATTTGAATAATTTGACCACTTCAAAAGATTCATTATTTGAACTAATTGGAACTAGCTATAATTCTTTCTCTAGTATTTGTATATGAAAGTCTTTCTCTCTCTTTTTTCCTACTTCTTTCCTTCCTTCCTTCCTTCCTTCCTTCCTTCCTTCCTTCCTTCCTTCCTTCCTTCCTTCTCTCCTTCCTTTCTTCTTTCCTTTCTTCCTTCTTTCCTTTCTTCCTTCTTTTCTTCTTCTCTCCCTGTCTCCCTCTTTCTTGTTCTTTTGTATTTGTTTAATACATTCAAAAACTAATTTTTAATGAAAAGAAAAAAAGTCCCTGATCTTAAGAAGGTCACAATTCAATAGAGAGACAAGATACAAGATGATACGATATAATATTATATATAAAATATATATGGAATAGATGGGAAGTTATCTCAGAGAGGAAAGCACTAGCACCTGGAGGGACTCATTAAGGCCCCCTGAAGAAACAGTATAAGAGCTAAGTTCAAAGGTAGTCATTGAAATTAAAAGATGGTAGAGTAAGGGGCATTCCAGGCATAAGGTTCAGTCAGTGCAAAGGGAAGATGGAGTGTTATGTAGAAGAACAGCAAATAGACCAAAAGAACCAGATTGTAAAATACATGAAAGGAAGGAAAGTATAAGAAAATTGAAGAGGCATGGAGGGATCAAATAAGGGAAAGTTTAAAATGCCAAAGACTTTTTATTTGACTAAAATGCACTGGTCATGTAGCTTGTCATTCATTCTTTTGCTTGAAGAATGGGAGGCTACTGCCTCCTGAGACTGTTTTCCACTTGTAGAAAGCATTACTTGCTAGTTTGTCCTAAAATTGGACCTAAGTGGGCAACCAGGTGGTATAGTGGCTGGAGCACAGGCCCTGAACTCAGGAGGATCTGAGCTCAAAATCTGGCCTCAAACACTTTTTAACTCTGTGACCCTGGGCAAGTCACTTAACCCCAGTGAAGAGGAGCCCAAAGATGTTTAGGGCTGCCTGAGACCCCAAAATACCAACATGCCAGGTCCTGCTGAAAGAATTCCACTCAAGTCTTCTCAGCCAAGGAAAAAGTAAAGTTTATTGAAAGTTCAAGTTCGCCACGTGGGGTGCTAGGCCATTTAAAG
>CM053593.1:49972685-50041711 GCA_028646575.1 Pseudocheirus occidentalis
TATAACATTCCTAGGAGTTTTCTTTTGGGGATCTTTTTCAAGAGGTGATTGGTGAATTCTTTCAAGTTCTATTGCCCTCTGGTTCTAAAATATCAGGGCAATTTTCCTTGAGAATTTCTTGAAGGATACTTTCCAAGTTCTATCTTTGATCATGGCTTTAAGGCAGTCCAATAATTTTTAAATTGTCTCTCCTGGATCTATTTTCCAGGTCAGTGGTTTTTTCAAGGAGATATTTCATATTGCCTTCTATTTTTTCATTTGTTTGGATCTATTTAATAGTATCTTGCTTTCTCATAAAGTCATTTGCTTCCATTTGCTCCATTCTAATTCTGAAGGAATTATTCTCTTCAGAAAGCTTTTGAGATTATTTTTCCATCTGTCAAATTCAACTTTTTAAGGAATTCTTCTCATTAGCTTTTTGGGCCTCTTTTGCCATTTGAGTTAATCTATTTTTTTAGGGTGTTATTTTCTTTGGTCAGGTTGTTGACTCTCTTTTCATGATTTTCTTGCATCATTCTCATTTTTATTCCCAATTTTTCCTCCACTTCTCTTATTTGGTTTTCAAAATCCTTCTTAAGCTGCTCTATGGCTTATAGGCAGTCTTCATGTTTCTTGGAAGCTTTTGGTGTGGGGGTTCAGACTGTGTTGTCTTCCTCCCATTCCATGATTTTTGTCCCCCAAGAAGGAATCTAGAGTTCAATTGCTGTTCTTACTTTGCTTTCTTTGCCTGCTCATGTTGCCAGTAAATTACTTGAATTTTTAGCTCTGTGGAACTCTGCTTCCAGAGGGGAAAGCTCTGTCCCAAATTGCTGGGGTTTTCACAGCTGCTGGAGCTATTAGGAGGCTGCCTTTTTTTGCAGCCCCCACCAGCTTTGACTCACTGAACATGCACCCCAGAACCACTACCCAAGACCACAGTCCAGATCCAGGCCACTCAACACAAGAGCTTAGTCTCTAAGAGATTGCTTGGCCACCCTGCAGTCTGCAGGCTGGGATCTCTGAAGTAGCCACATGGAGGCGGCTGCAGGGCTGCCACTTCTGCCTCTTCCTTGTCCTAGAAGCAGTTTGGCCAGACAGCTTTTCTCTCTCAGATTTATCTGAGTTCCACTGACCTTTCACTTTGTCTTTGTTTCTTATGGCTTGATAATTCTGGAAACTGCTACAGCTGTCACTGATCTACTCTCCTAAAGTCTCCAGCTGCAGCTTGTCCTGGCCGCCACAGGGACAAGCTGTGGTTTCAGGCTGGGCTGGTTTTGGCTCCCAGCATGCTGTGATGAGCCCTTCTTGCCAAGCTGCCTTCAGAGGGAGCTGTGTTTTTCTGTATTTTTGTGAGTTTTGGAGCCCTAAAATTTGTTTAGAGTTATATTTTATGGGTATTTGAGGTGGCTATGTGAGAACTGCGAAACTTTGCTGCTTCTACACAGCTGTCTTGGCTCCACCCCCCACAAGTGCTAGATTTCTAAAAAGCACATTGTTTTGTTGTGGTTCCTTTTAGAATAATGTTATTTTCACTATCTCTCCTGACAGGAATGTGTATTTTCCCTTGTCTTATAACATAATGGCAAACTCTTACTTCTTGAGGGAATGATCATAGACAGTTTAAATTTTGTTCTAGCCTCTAGTCAGTTTCAATCTATACATTCCTTATGGCTAGAATTTTTTTCTTCTATGTGACAAAATATAATTTTTCTTCTTATCATTTCTGCCACTTCTTTTGCTTTATTGTCTATGTAATTCATTCATATTTTTATTTTTAAAATATTATTTTAACATTTTTAAAAATTTCAGAATCTCTCCCTTCCTCCCACTTTTCCCTCACCCACTGAGAAGGTAAACAATATGATCTCAATTGTACGTGTGAAATCATGTAAAACATTTCCATATTAGCCATATTACAAAAAAAGGCAAAAAAAGAGAAAGAAAAAAGCAACATACACACATATATATTATATATACGAAAAAGAAACACATGCATGTTTGTGTGCATGTGTATGTATATATACATACATGTATATGTATATGTGTGTGTGTGTGTATTTCAATTCACACTCAGAATCCATCAGTTCTTTCGCTGGAGGTAGAGTTTTTTTATCATGAGTCTTTTGGAATTGTCTTGAACATTTGTATTGATTAGAGTACTCAGAGTACCGAGACTTTCAGTTGATCATCATTACAACATTGCTGTTACTGTGCATAATAATCTCCTAGTTCTCACTTCACTGTATCAGTTCATATATGTCTTGCTATGTTTTTTTCCTGAAACCACCATTCTCATCCTTATAGCACAATAGTACTCCATCACAATCATATTCACAACTTGTTCAGCCATTCCTCAATTGATGAGCATCCCCTCAATTTCCATTTTTTTTTTTTGCCAATACCAAAATGGTTGATATAAATACTTTCGATACATAGAAGCCTTTTAACCTTTCCTTTTATCTCATTAGGGTACAAACCTAGTAGTGGTATGAAAGGATCAGAGGGTATACACAGTTTTATAATCATTTGGGCAAAGTTCCACATTGTACTCCAGAATGACTGGACCAGTTCACAACTCCACCAACAGTTCATTAGTTTACCTATTTTTCCTTCATCCCTTCCAACGTTTTTCATTCCTAATAGGTATAGGTGGTACCTCAGAGCTGTTTCAATTTACCTGTCTTTTATCAATAGTGATTTAAAGCAGTTTTTCATATACCTATAGATAGCTTTGATTTCTTCTTCTCAAAATTACCCATTCATATCCTTTAACTATCAATTGGGGAATGGCTCTTATTTTTATACATTTAACTTACTTCCCTATATATTTGAGAAATGAGGCCTTTATCAGTGAAACTTGCTATAATTTTTTTTTACATTACTTAATTGACTATGGTACCTTTTAGCAAAATGTAATTTCCCAGATTATCTCTTTTAATTAGGTTTATTTTTGTTTTTGCTTTGAAATCATGATTGCTACCCTTAGCTTTTTTTACTTCAGTTGAATCATAGTAACTCTTGCTCCAGTCCTTTATTTTAACTGTGTGTCTTTCTGTTTGAAGTGTTTCTCTTGTATACAACATATACAACATATTGTTCTGGTTTCTAATCCATTTTGCTATGCACTTCTGTTTTATGGATTAAATTATAATTATTAACTGAATATTTCCTCCATCCTATTTTCTTCTCTCTCTGTCTCTGCCTCTCTCTGCCTCTCTCTCTCCCCCCCATCCTGTCCCTTCTCAAAAGTCTGTTTTGTTTATGACCATTGCGTCTCTTTATCTTCCTTTTAGCAGCTTCCCCCCACCCATATTTCTTATCTCTTTCCCCTCTCACTTCCCTATTGGTTACACTAGATTTCTATACTCAACTGATTGTGCATGTGTATACTTTTACCTCTTTGAACCAATTTTGATGAGTATGAGGTTCAAGAATTACCCACCTTACCTATTTTTCCCTCTAGTATAAAAGCTCTTTCTAGCATGCCTCTTTCATGAGAGAAAGTTTTCCCCATTCCTCCTCTCTCTTCTCCCTTCTCCCTCTCTTTCTCTTGCCATTCATTTTTTGAGAGGGGGACAAGATCGTCTCAACATAATCAACTGACATCTTTCCCCTCTGTCTAGACTCCTTCTAACTGACATAACAATGATAAATTTCTGAGTTACATTTATTATCTTCCCATCTAGGAATATAAACAATTTAGTTTTATTGAGTCCCTTTATGACTTCTCAAATTTCATGTTTAAATTTTTATGTTTCTCCTGAGTCATGTTTAAATGTCAAATTTTCTATTCAACTGGTCTTTTCATCAAGAATGCCCGGAAAGTTCCCTATTTCATTAAATGTCCATATTTCCTCCGAAAGATTATGCTCTGTTTTGCTGGGTTGGTTATTCTTTGTTGTGATTCTAGCTTCTTTACCTTCTGGAATATCACATTACCAGTCCTCAGATCCTCTAACATAGAAGCTATTAAATCTTGTGTTATCCTGATTGTGGCTACCCAACATTGCAATGACTTCTTTTTAGCTGCTTACAATATTTTCTCCTAGACCTGAAAGCTCTGAAATCTGTCTATAACATTACTGGTAGTTTTTATTTTGAAATTTCTTTCAGAAGATGATCAGTTGATTCTCTCAATTTCTGTCTTACCCTCTGGATCTAAAATATCAGGGCAGTTTTTCTTCATAATTTCTTGAAAATATGATGTCTAGGTGCTTTCTTTTATCATGACTTTAAGGGAGTCTAATACTTTTACAATTATCTCTTTTGATCTATTTTCCAGGTCATTTTTTTTTCCCCAATGAGATATTTTACATTTTCTTCTATTTTTTCATTCTCTTGATTTTTTTATTGTTTCTGGATGTCTCGTGGATTAATTTGTTTCCACTTGCCCAATTCTAATTTTGAAGGAATTATTTTATTCAGTGAATTTTTATACCTATTTTTCTATTTAGATAATTCTTTTTAAAGGAGTTCTTTTCTTTAGTGAATTTTTATACTTCCTTTTCCATTTGACCTATTCTACTTTTGAAGAAGTTCTTTTAATTAGAAAACTTTTGTGCCTCTTTTACCATTAGGGCTATTTTTAATGTGTTATTTTCTTCAGGATTTTTTGTTTCTTTTATCAAGCTGATAGTTCTCTTTTTTTACAATTTTCTTGCATCACTCATCTTGCTTCCCAATTTTTCCTTTGCCTTCTCTACTATCTCTTTCATTAACTCTTCCAGGAATTCTCACTGGTCTTGGGTTCAGTTAGAATTTTTTCTTTGAGGCTTTGCTTGTAGCTATTTTTAACATTTTTGTCTTTTTCTAAGTTTATGTCTTGGTCTTCCATGACACATTAATAGCTTATAAGAAGCTTTTTTATTGTTATTTTCTCATTTTCCCAGACTATTTCTTCACTGTGGACTTTATATTAAAGTTGGGCTCTGCTCAGTTCATGGTGGGGAGGCACTCTACCAAGCTTTATATGTTTTCATGCTACTGTTTTCAGAGTTAGTCCAGGGAAATCTGCAAGTTTTTGATGTTTCCAAGGTGGTATTATCCTGAGAAAGTTGTGATCATTGCTTTCCTGGTCTGCACTCTGGTGTTTACCCAGGAAGGGCCCCTGAGGCCACAAGTGTTCCTCTTGGTCCTGGAACTATAACAGAGTGGTTTAGTGGAAATAGAGCAAATGTTACCAATTAGTGCCAGCTCCACCAAGAGCCAGCAAAGGATCCACTTTAATCTCTTTCTGACCAGTCGTTTGATCCCCTTACTGTCTTTGTGCTGAGAGCTCACAAAGTTGCTACTGTTCCAGGTGCCCCCAGTGCCTACAACTGGTACTCCTTCTATACTCTGGATTTATACCTACCCTGGTATTACAGACCTCTCCTTCACATCTCCTAAGCTACTTTAAGCTGGAAAAAACATATTCTGATCTCTTATTGGTTATGCAGCTCCAAAACTTGATTTGAGGTGCTATTTTAAAGTTGTTTGGAGGAGAATGTTAGAGATTTCAGCTGAGTCCCAGCCTGTATCTTCATTCACATTTAATGATGTGATTGTTAGGTCTGCATTTTCCTCTATTTTTAATTAATTTTACCCATGTCCTCTTTTAAGTCAACATTTTATTTCTGGGATTAGTTTTTTTGTATTAATTTGATTCTAATCTATTTGGACACACACTTTCTCTCCCTATTCCTATTATCTGTCCTATCCAAATTTATATCTGTAATTTTTTATTCATTCAGCTATCTTACCCTTTTTTTATATTTTTCTCTCTTTACCCAGATAGTTATGCTAAAATTCCCTCTACCTTCCTTTCTAACCCTCTTAATATTAGTGACATTCCTCTATAGTGCTTCTTTCTAAAAGAGATGTGCTTAATTCAAGTGCATCCCTACTCCAATCAATCCTCCATACAATGATCTTCCTAAAGTACAGTTCTAACAATGATACCACTCTTCTCAGTAAACTCCAGGGACTCTTTTCTACCTAAAGACATAAAATCCCCTGTTTACCTTTAAAAGTCCTTCAAAATCTTATCTCTTTCCACCTTTACAATTTTCTTACACTTTACTTCCTGCCACATATTCTATGATCCAGTGACCTTGGATCTTTTGCTGGCTCTCAACTTCTTGCTGTTGCTCCAACAGAACATTCCATCTTCCTAGTTTATCCATTTTTTCAGGTTGTCTCCCATCCCTGGAATTCCCTCCCTCTTCACCTCCACTACCTGGCTTCCCTGACTTCCTTTAAGTTTCAGCTACAATGTCACCATCTGCATGAATCATTTACCAGAACCCCTTAATATTAAGTTCCCCTTAATATTAGTGCCATTTCTCTGAGATTATGTATATACATAATTTTTTTACTGTTGTTTTCCCCTATTAGAATGTGAGTTCCTTGAAAGCAGGGGTTATTCTTGCCTTTCTTTGTATCCCTAAGACTTATCACAGTGTCTGGCATATAAGAATTAATTAAATAATTTAATTGTTAATTAATAATTAATAAATAAATTAATGAAGTAATTAATAAATATTACTTGACATACTATTGACACCAATAAGTTAATTTGCCTTATTCTTATATCTTTTCACATCTAGGCAATTCTGAACTGTATTTCCCCCATTCTTGGGCCAAAAACTTCCATGTTTTTTATTTATACCATATTCCTTATGATAGCTGTGACTTCTAGAATACAAAAGTTGAGATTCTTTATCTTTGTCATTTCTGTTAGTGAATTATTCATCTTACCATGCATCCTTCCTTCCATTTTGTTGTATTTATTGGCAAGACCTTGTTCTGTTATTCCTCACTGTAGCAGCAACCACACTGGCATATCCAGGATGGCTGCTAGCACAGGTTCTTAGATCTGCTTTACCAGAAAAGACAGCTGTTTAAGGGGTCAACAATCTATTTTAATTACATTCACTAGCTCAGTGGAAAAGTCAGCACTCTGAACTTCAGAGAAAATACAAACAGAGTAAATTCAGAGAACATACAAGTGGAGAAATAAAGACCAACAGACAGGGTTCTGACTGCCTGAATCAAAGCAATATTCCTATATACTTTACATGCATACCTGTATTGAGAAAGCCTTTATATCTGAGCAGTCATGGAGCTCTGAACATACAGTCACCCAGAATCTCGACCAGAGAATCACAAGAACTTTCTCATAAGCGAGCCCCTAAAGCAAAATACCAATTCAGAGTACTTATACAGTCCTCATGACTCAGTGCCTAATTAGAAATTAGCAAAAGGTGTGAAAGCCTTCCTACAAGCAAGCCTCCCCTAAGCAAGCTTCCCTTAATGGACTCCATGTGAGGCCTATTAATGGGCAGCTAAGATCTTATATCCCATTAACATTACTCACTCATAAAATATAAATTTAGAAAGAAGAATATATGCTATGGTGGGAGTCAATCTGTCATGAAACCTGTTCCTTCCCCTGTCCTAACAATTACAATACCCTCTGGATATGTAATCTCCCCACCACCCTGAATGCTGGTAAACACCATGATGGGAAGATGTCTATTTTCACTCCTGAGGTGAAAAATGATCCTGGGAAGCATAATATCTACTCAGAGAAAGAGGTCTCCTAAGGTGCCCATTCATCTTACCCTAAAAGATGATGCCCCGATCTTTCCCTCTTTCTTCCATCATGGGAATATGATTCTTTAGAGTGGTAAACTGCAACCCATTGTCTATTTTTGTATGACCAGAGTTAATGCTTGTTTTTTACATTAAAAAATATTCTTAGCTGGTAGGTCATACAAAAACAGGTGGGCAGGATTTGATCCTTGGGCCATTGTTAACCAAATCCTATGTATGACAATCCTTTATTTATTTTTCTGGAGCAAGGTTAGCATCTCATCTCCCACCACCTTCCATCCAGTCTCTACTCCCCACTCTTCTTATTCTATTTTCTCACAGCTCCAACCCCCATGCTTATAAGAAGATCAAAGAAATTATTATCCTTTTTCCTGTTCTCAACATGGTCTCATTTCCAACTTCCCATTGTCTCTTGCCTTCCTCTCCCCACTCAAGTTACTATCCCTCAGAAAAAATGTTAATTCACTTTGGGGATAGCATGATTTTTATTTCATGGAATAGTCATTCAATTCACTATCTTTCCTTTCTTCCCATTATTCCAGCCCCTCCCCCCTTAAAACTTTAGCCAACTGATATCTTATTATCCCTTTATGATCTCTCTTTGTTCTTTTGTATAAGCCTCAATCAGAGTTCTCTTTTAAATAGTAGCCTTGTTTTGCCTGAGAAACATGAGAAAATTCAATTTGTTATTTAGCCTTTTTTGTTGTTGGTAATTTTCTTATTTATCTTTCTTTTATTTCTACAATTAGGAGTGTTTTCAAGTCAAATATTCTACTTACCTCCAGTTTCTTTTGTGGAAATCACTTGACTATCTATACTTGGTACACATGTTTCTATCAGTTTTTCTCTGGTTTGCTGGATGTTGTTATGGGGTATAGTCTGATCTCATTTGCTTTTTGGAATATGATATTCCAATCTCTCCTCTGATTTCCCATAGTCATAGAATAATCAGGAACTATCTGATCTGACTCTCACTCCTGGCTGATAGCCTTTTTTCCTGTATGTTTATAATATTTGTTGTTTGGGATAGAAATTCTAAAATTTCAAGTTTGATTTCCTTGGAGACTACATTTGGTCTATAGCTTTGTTCTATAATTTCTGAAGAAATCTATAGGATTTCCTGTCTTTCTCAGGAGTTTGGGGCAAAGTTTTTTGCTCACTTTACTTTAAAAATGCATTTATTCATTGCATTGTGAACTTTTAAAATAATTCTTGCACATTTTTCCTTCTGCATTTGTTAATCTTACTGTCATTTATATTTGCCAAGTGGGCTTATACCCACTCTTACTCTCTTACCGTTCCCCTCCCTCTGAGGAATTTTTCATTCTATTTCTTCTAGTTTTGTCAGACTTCCATCTTTACTACCTGACTTCTTTCTTTTCCATTACTTTGACTTGCACATTTCCTCCTGTGGCCTTGGTCCCCTGGAGTTAGAGGGCACATTTGCCTCATCACCCTTTGTATATTCTACACACACACAAAAAGTCTGAGAGCAGCTCTATTTCTAGGTCCCTTTCCTTTAGGCACAGAAATCCCTTCTCTAGTTAACTGTGTTCTGTTTCTTCTCCTTCTTGTCTTTATAGTCTTAACATTTTCTACAGGGCCAGACCTACAAAATAGGCATGATTTTGTGTTGTTGCTATTTTTGGTTCTGCACCCCCAGTGCCTTGCATATAGTAATTAATTAATCAATATTAATGAATTAAAATTCATTGAGCTGAAGATGACTCTTTCACTTATTCCTCAGCTACCTGCCTTTCCTTCAATCTTTTGCACTTGAAAAAAACCTGAATTGGTTGATGAAAACACCCTATTTCATTAAGTAGAATCCTCTTCTCTTCCTCAGTGAGAATGTTTCTGTATTTACCTCTCTGCCTCTTGCAGGGATAATGATATCACAGTTACTGAATATTCATTAATTGCCACATCTTGAGAAAAAGAAAATATGGTAGCCTACACTTTGATGCAGTCTTTTAAGTTAGAGACTGTACTGAACTTGATATCCAAAGACCTGTGTTCTAGTAGCAGCTTTATAATTAACTAAACATGAAATGACCTTGGATTGTTGTTTGTCCTTCTTACTCAAAAAGGACCATGACATCATGGAAGGTTACTGAAGCTAAACTTCCTTATCTGTAAAATTTTCAAAAACTCAGAATAAAAATGAAGATTCTTGGACATTGGGGAACCACAATATTATTTTCTTTGTCATCTATGTCATGTGGAAAAATGAAGGGCAGAAACAAGAGTTAATCATCTGAGAGGACCTTCTAGTTACCATGACCTTTATGCTCATGTTCACTTTCCATTGGGTTAGGACAAACAGTATAGAATCACCCAATCAAAGAACATTAGAGTTGTAGGAAACCTGCAATATCATGTTCAACCACCAGAATTTCTTTTAAAAATGTTTATTAATGCCTTTTACTTCTTGCCCCATAATTATTTACTAGTGTAATACCCTCCCAACAGATCCCTCCCTTTTATCACAGAACATTTCATCAAAAACAAAACTGACTCTACCCCTAAATTTGTTAGCATACATAACCACATGCACCCATTGTCCACCAAGTATTTACCAAGAGGAGGGAAACTTACTGGTCACACAATTGTAGACTCTCAGGTTTAAAAGCCTCAGCAGTCATATTGTATGACCCTTTTGTGAAAGGCATGACCACAATAACATGTCCAACAAATGGTCATACAATCTTTCTTTGAAAGTTCTGTGTGCGCTTAGTGCCAGGATACAAAGAAAAGTCAAAAATCAGTGATAGAAACTAAACCTAAAGCAAGCAAACAAATGAACAGCAACAAGAAGAAAAGCAATCCCTGCTTTCTAGGGATTTCCATTGTAATGCACTGATTTGCCCTAGGTCATACAACTAGTACAGAATACAGGTCTCCTTAACTCCCATTCTACATACTGAGAAGTAATTAATATTTCTATTAACTGAATTAATCTATCTCCAGCCTCTTCCCAACATGACAGATGAATGGAAATCTATTCATTGCCCTATTCATGTTCCAAACACTATAGGAGTCCTAAGGATATAGTTTCATTGGCATTTAGAAATCAAGGGCAGAAGCAAAAGTTACCCATCAGAGGGGATCTTATAATGACATTAACCTCCATGATCACATATAGATTTCGTTTTCCTGTGGGACAGGACAAATAGCATTCATATAGTTGTAGAATGTTAGGATGGCAAGAAACTTACAACATATTTAACCCTTTCAATTTCTTTTTTGAAATGTTATTGATACCTTTTGTTTTTAATCTCACAATATTTTACCAATGTACCACTTATTATTTATTATAGATCCCTTCCTTTTATCAAAACCAACTGACATAGTCCCAAAATTTGACAGTATATATAACCTTGTGTACCCATAGTCTACCATTTGTCCACTGAAAGGAAAAGTCCAAAATGTACATCACAAAACATGAGGGATCATGGTCAATTTAATTTAATGAATATTCATCAAGTTCCTGATATGTATAAGTCACTGAAAATACAGATGTAAGAATAAAATAGACTATGCCATCAAGGAGCTTTTATAATACCATTTGTTCGTATCATCTACTGGATTTATCTGCTGTCTTTCTGTCTCGTTGTTGATTGATTGGTTTTCTTGCTTTCCTGGGTTCAAAGCACTTCTCAAGCCCTCCTCTGTACATTTCCACAGTAGCTATAGGAGTAATATGTAAGCATTTATCCACTTGAACACAAATGTCACCAGGAAGTATATGGTTGACAGATTTAAGTTTTCCCCTTTGTTTTTAATCTCTCCTCTGTAGGATAAACTTAACATGAAGTCAGAAAACTTGATATTCTGATTCTTCTTTAGTTGCTAAAGCTATGTATCTGCCTCATAGTGTTGCCTTATGAGTGTGTGTGCATGTGTGTGTGTGTGTGTGTGTGTGTGTGTGTGTGTATGTGAGGGAGGGTATATATTTTAAACATTCTATGTTAAAGTTCTGAGCCCTACCTGCCAATATAGAGATTTCAATGTTTTTATATGGATTGAGATAAGTAGCTACAAAATAGTTCAAAAAGAAATGGAATGGGAATCTGAAAACACGGTTTCCATGACTAATGCGATATAACCCTAGGGCAGAGTTTTTAACCAGGGATCTGTGCACTTGTGAGTGTGGGTGTATTTTAACATTTGATGACTGTATTTAAATATAATTATTTTCCTTTATAAGCCTGTGTATTTTATTTCATGTATTTAAAACATCATTCTGAGAAGGGGTCCACAGACTTTACTAGAATTCACTGAAGAGGTTCATGATACAAAGCAGATGAAACTCTTCCCCCATCCTAAGATTTAAGCTCTCTGTCCTTTTTTTTTCTTTTCAATTAATGGAGTTGGAATAAATGATCACCTAGGTCCCTTCCAGTTCTAACATTCAAGGACCTTAGATCTATGACTGTCAGTAAAGCAGGGACTGATGACAATTTCTACCAAGTATAAAGATGGAATTTCCTAGCATCCTCCTTCTGGGTTCTGCTAAGTCAATCCAACCACAAAGATCATGCTCCTTCACCCCTGGTCAAACTATATTTGGTGCTCTCAATTACAAAAATCTGACAACTCTGATTTAAGCTCCCTGACAGAATGCTGGAATGGTATCTCATCTCATTCTCCTTCAGTTTGCTCTCTTCTGCCTCAAGCCTTTACTGTAGGGCCCTTGTGGAATGATGACAGATACGATCATTCAACAATAATTGCACATCTGTCATGAGCTGTTGTACTTTGGTCTAATTAGGGCTTGCTGTTTGCTAAATTCATGTAATTTCATTCAATGGATTGTGTTGAGTTCTCACTCAGGAACCTTTAAACATAGGGCACTAATCAGAGGAAATGTTTTTTCCTCTTTCTTTAGGTTTTTTTTTAAGCCTAAAGGAGATTAAAATGTGGATTCCCCCCCTCCCACCCTCTCTCTCTCTTTCTCTTCTCTCTTCTCTCTCTCCCTCCCTCTCTCTCTCTCTGTCTCTCTGTCTCTCTCTCTGTCTCTCTCTCTCTGTCTCTGTCTCTGTCTCTCTCTCTTCTCTCTCTCTCTCTCTTTCTCTCTCTCCCTCTCATTTATGATATAGTCATATTCTCAAAGGGAGAGATGATCTAACTCCAACAAAAATTAATTATACAACTCAAAAATAAGCCAATCACAAAGTTGTGATCTCAAATTATCCTATTTTGTGAAAAGCTCTGTGTTTAGAACTTATGAGTATATAAAAGTAGACACAGTTCCTGCCCTTGAAGGCCACTGTGTAAACAGAGGTGGACCAGTCACAAAATCAAATCGAAGATAATACGAGCCTTTTATTCCCCCTTTTCCAAGGAAACACTACCAACAAAAACAGCTTGACTGTAACTATTTTTACCTCTATTTCCTGATCACTTTGGAAAAGATGATGATCTTCATCCCTATAGCCTCTAGTTAAAGCAATGCAGTTCTACACTGTTTTCTACTCTCCAAAGCCATGCCCCATAGCCTGCCCAGATTCCAGCCCAAGATTTCTTCTGCCACTTGTCTCTTCTGTTTTTATTCACATTCTGCTGAATGAATTTGAAAGAAATCATGCAGTTAAATCAAAGGGGTCTATCTACTGCCAATTTGTGTTATTGAATCTCAGCTGCGCCCTGACAGCAGTACAGACCTGTATTGCTTTACTCCTCCCTAATTGATTTCTTATTCTCCCTCCCCCAATAGAGTTTGTTAAACACTTCTTTTTACTCTCCCAAGTTTTCTGCACCACCCTTTGCTTCCCACCCTCTAAAGCAGTGGTTCTCAACCTTCCTAATGCCACAACCCTTTAATACTCATACTCAGGTGCATCTGCATGTGGGCAGACCCACCTTGAGATGGATAGAGGAGTGATGTCTTGGTTCCTAAGACCATCGGAAATATGTGTTTTCTGATGGTCTTAGGCAACCCCTGTGACCCCTGTGAAAGGGTCGTTCGACCCCCCAAGGGGTCTCAACCCACAGGTTGAGAACTGCTGCTCTAAAGTAAAGACATCACCTCACATATTGATAAGAAAATAGAGACCATTCATTGAGAGCTCCTTTTTCTTCCTTCTTCTTCATCACAAACTCCTCAGTCTTATCTCCCATTCTCTTCTTTTTTCTATAATCTATGCTGAAGACATAACCCCATTCCTTCATCTTCCCCAGAAGATCGCCTCCACCATTACTCCTTTACTCTCAAATCTTCTATCTTTCCTTGGGCATTTGATTCCTTCCTAAATGCATAAAAACCTACCCAAATTTCCCAATGCTAAAAAAAGGAAAAATTATCCCATCTTAAATCTCCTCTTCCTTTCACAGCCAAATTCATAGAAAAAAGTATTTCTGCTAAGTGCCTCCAATTCCTCTTCTCTCATTTGCTTCTGAACACTTTGAAATATTGCTTCTGAACACTACATCACCCATGGAAATGGATTTCATCAAAGCTAACAATGACCTTCTGATTACCAAATCTGACATGACATCAGGACTTTCCTCAATTTCATTTCTTTTGGACAACTCTGAAAACTTTGGTACTGTTAAACCACCATTTCTTCTTGAATATTTCATAGATAGTGAAGTCCTCAATATATGGGTGATATCATGGTACTTTTAGTAATCCTCCACTGTAAAACCTCCCAGACAAGAGTCATGATCTCTCTAAAAGAGTTTGGTCTAACTGTTCACCTGAGAAAAGATACAGAATGTCCATTTGTCCAGACTTTGATAAATAAACAATTTATTTAGTCCAAGCATCAATATATGCATAATTATATCTATCTTTATGTATATAATTATACATGTAATAGATAGAGAGCTGACCTCAAAGTCAAGGAAGATATGAGTTCAAGTTACATCTCTAACATAAACTCTAAACTACTGTAGGAAAATTGCTTATCTTTTCAATGCTCCAAGCAGCTCTCCATGATGATAGATTTCAGAAAACATGCCAACCTGCATTAACAGGGTAGAGTTTTTTCACTTGGAAGCTCCCTATACCAATGAAATCACAATTGTAGTCATTTTTTTTCTCTCCCCTCTCCCTCAACAAGGATTCTAATATATTTTGCAGCATCTTTTGGCTGAGGTAGAATGAGAACCTTTCCTTATCTGGAGCTCAAATGAGAGGTCATGACTAGAGATATAGGACCATAGAATGATATCTGGAAGGGACCTTAAATGTCATCTACTCTAACATCTCTCATTTATAGATGAGGAGACTGAGATTCATGGAAATTAAGTGGTTTGCCTCAGGTCACATCCAAATCTTCTGGCTCAAAATCCACAATTTGCTAATCTTCTACATATCAGTGGTGATAAAAACCATGGGAGTGAAAAACACTGTAAGAGGAAAAAGTAGGGAGAGAGAGGAAAAGGTTATGAACATATCTTTGGCAAAAGTCATTACTTTTTCTTGTAGAATCGATGCTGTTAAAACCCAAAAGCCAAAGAAGAAACAAAATTGATAGGATTAGATTAGCTGGCAACATGGAACAAAAGTCTCCCTGTGGATGGAGAACAGACTGCATATCTAGCTCCAGTTACAGCTGACAAGCAGGACCATGGACAAGAGGAATGAAATTCCAAATTGGAGATGAAGTAATAACCTTTGATGGGCAAAGAAATAGTAAATTATATTTTAATAGGACATTGAAGATTAAAATTGGAAAGGGAAAGGTAGGGTTTGAGTCCAGTTCTCCTTTGTCCCTGAGAATCATTCAATTCTTACTAGAAATTGCTTCATTTTCCTCATACATAATAGGATCTCAGCATTTTAGAGTTGAAAGAAGTCAAGAAAAGATAAATTGTTCAGCCGTCCTCCCTCCATCCCAAGCAGGAATTCTTCTAAAATATTTCAGATAGGCATTTATACAGTCTGCTGTAACATTTTCAGTGGTAGAATTGTTACTTCTCAGGACCTCAGTTTCCTTACTTGCAAAATGATAGGATTGGACTGGAAGATTTTATCTAAGGACTTTTTCATCTTTTAATCCTATAATCCCATGACTAGTGATGTAGTTTATGATACTGTTAATTGGTTCTAACTTTTGAAAAGTTCTTCATTATATTAAAATGAAATCTAACTTCTCGTAGCTTTCAATCATTAGTCTTAGTTTTTTTCTTCTGAAACTACAGAGAAAAAGGGTAATCCCTCTTCCAAATGACATCAGGTACTCAGCAAACATTTGTTGATCAACTGATAAACCATCAGTTTATATACCATCCTTTAAAATACTGCAACATTGTAGCGGTCTATATAGAAAAGAAGTAGACGTTAAAGAATGTTAAAGGTTTGGAATGGCAGCAAGAAGTAGGAAGAACATTTCAGGTCTTAGAAGTCATCATTAACAAAGGCATGGGCATGGAAGTGGGCATGGTGTATACATGGATGGTAAGGAAGTTGGTCTCACTAGAGAGTTCATGTTGTATGGCATCAAGAGATATATTGGAGAAGTAAAATTGATTTGATTCACAGAACAACAGAATCTTAGGATTGGAAATTACTTTAGCAGGTATCTAATCTAGTTTTACTCTATGAGCAAGGCAGAATTTCATTAACTCCAAAATAAAGTGAGATATGCAAATTTAGAGACATCTGTACTCCAAATCTTCATATGGACTGTTTATGCCCAATCAGTGGTAGAGCCTTCCAAGCTCACATTGGTCTGATCAGTTACAGTCAGATACTTTCACTTTGACCCCAACATAGTGATGTCATTTTGATCTTCTTCAAGCACCAAGGACAGCAACCCAATCAGTTCAACCCATACTTATACAAGGACCCTTTCTACACAATAGTGTAGAATTATCCCACAAGTAAGTATCTGACAAGTATCCCACATAGTAATCATTTAATAAATGCTTGTGATTGACTGACTGGCTGCTCCAGTCTTTGCTTGAAGAACCTCTATGAGAATGGATCTCCTATAATCTAAGAAGGTTCAATTATTAGGAATTTTCATTCACATCAAGTCTAACATAATGAAGAAGCCTCTTGAAACTTTCACCCATTGCTTCTAGTCTAGCTCTCTGGGGCTAGGCAGATTGAGTTTAATCTTTCTTCTACATGACCGACCTTGAAACATTTAAAGACAGTGATCATTCCTCCAGCCTAAGTTTCCTCTTCTTCAGGTAAAACATCCTCAATTCCTTGGACAGATCCTCATATGGCATATGCTTGATACCTCAATCATCCTTGTTGCTTTCCTTGGGAATCTCTCCAGCCTTATCAATATTCTTTGTAAAGGATACCCTTATGGAAGTCCAAGAATGAAAGAAATCAATGTCTCCATTTTTATATTACAATATATATTAACATACTTAATATATATTCATATATTTTTACTTCTTTTAGTTAAGACAAACAACAGGAAAGCATTATCATTTTTTATTCAGAAAAGGGAGATGATGGAAGTGCACTTTAAGGATCATTAACCTATTAACATTGTACAATGATTGGTAAAGGGGTTAAGTATGGTAAGGAGGAGCAATAAGACCCCACAGCAGTGATGCTCTTTTTTTTTTTTTTGCTTTTTTGGAGGGCAGTTGGGGTTAAGTGACTTGCCCAAGGTCACACGGCTAGTTTTCTTGTGTTAAATGTCTGAGGCCGGATTTGAACTCAGGTACTCCTGACTCCAGGACTGGTGTTCTATTCACTGTGCCACCTAGCCGCCCCCTACAGTGATGCTCTTGTGAGGTAACAAGAACCTCAAGTAGCATGGGAGTAGGGGAATATGGAAGAAAGCCTGGAGTCATTATAAACCAGGATTTGGCAAGGGGAAGGAAAAAATAAATATTTTTACAAGTACATTGAAAAAGATGCTTAATTGGTGCTACATTCACAGAAGACTGAACAAGAAAAAAATCAGTTTAAATTGTAACTAAAGAGCTATGGGTTCTACACAAGAACTTCTTGATGAGTGGCATAATTAAATGCTACACAAATGAGTTAAAGAAGGTAGCTGTCACTAGACATGTCTCAGAAAAGAATCAATCAATGGATCAACATTTATTAAGTGCTTGCATTGTACCAGATACTATGTTAAATATTAGTGATAGACAAAAGTGAAATAGCCCTGCCCTCAAGGAGCTTACATTCTGATGATGGCAGTAGCACGCAGGGTGTCCCAAAAATCTCAGTGCAATTTTAAGCAATTAAAATATTAAGCTATTAAAGCTTAAGACCACACTAAGACTTATACACAATAAATACAAGGTGGTTTGGATAGCAGCAGCTAAATTTTTTAACCTACAGTCAGGAAGATCTAAGTTCAAATCTGGCCTCAGACATTTATCTACTGAGTGACCCTGGACAAGTAAATCATTTAATTTCTGTTTGCCTCAGTTTCCCTAACCATAAAATGAACATAATAACAGCACCTACCTCTCAAGGTTATTGTAGAGGATGAAGTGAGGTTAGATTTGTAAAGCATTTAACATAGTCCCTCACACATAGTGGGCACTATATCAACCAATATTTATTTCCAGCTCTCCTGTCACCCCACTAGTCACTAGCTTTGGGGGATAAGGGTGGTCACAAAAGATCTTGTAGAAAAGATGGTGCTTGAACTGAGTTCTAAAGGAAATCAGAGGTTTTAATGGGCATAAGAGAGGAGAAAGTAGATAGCAGGCATGGAGGACAGACAGTACCAAAGCATAAAAATGGGAGATGGAGCGCCATGTTTCTGGAAGAGTAACTAGCTTAATCTGATAGGAGGGTACAGTTGAAAGAAAGCACGAACGTGTAAGAATATTGGAAAAGTAGAACAGCCCAGGTTGTGTTCTGGCTGAGAAATTTATTTTGATGGAGACACAAATTTTAAAAAGAGATGATTTCTTGTATTCCCTTCCAGTTCTGGGACTGCATGAGCTTTTGAAGCCAAGTAGAGGATGGCCATGATGGTACTGATTTGAGTGGCTGTGGTGATGATAAATGAACATTTATATAAACCTTGTTGATGACAAAATAATTCTTTTATGTCATATCATTTGCTCTTTCTCCAACTCCTATAAGGTAGGTAGAAAAGAGAAAGTGATTTGCAAGACTGCCTTGTTGGTCTAAAGATCTCATACAATGATACCGCAAATCTACTTCCTAAATGAAAGAGTCAATGCAGCTTAATAGGGAAAACGCGTCTCAATAAGAAATCCATGTAAACCTGTGGAAAAGAAAGGGATAAGAAGTTCCCTTTAAGTGGTGGTAAAAAACCAGGCCTGGATCCATATACAGTGTGTGTTTGCATGTGTTTGTGTGTATGTGTATGTATGTATGTATGTATTAAAATGACTACACTTATAACATTCAATAGGTCGCTAAGCAACTGAACAGGGTTCCAAGATCAGATCTACTCCAAAGTGCTTTCCTTCAGTCACAAAGTCAACCATGAGATAAGAGTATGTTTAAATTGTCAGCATCAGTGAGATCTAGTATTCCTAGCAAGACCAACTGCACCTGGGAGATCCCTGTATCAATGAAATCCCAAGTTCATTTCCTATTCCTCCAGAAATGGTAAGATGATGACGTTGATTTGACCAACAATCCACACACTCAAAAATTGTCATTTGTAACTATGCAGAGGACTGTGTTTTATTCACAGTGACTAATACAACATCTTGCTCATAGTAGGTCCTTAAGTAAATGTTTACTGAGTTACTGGAAGGAAAGAAACGTACTTGTCCTCCTTACTCTGGAGTATCAATGACGCTGACACATATGGAAGTCTGACCCCTTGTGGTTGTGCCAGGTATGAAACGCAAGCCCACAGTAAGGGACATCTCCTCAAAGCCAAGAGTAAGCAGGAAAGCGACAAGAAGGTGCTTTCTTCGATTTCATGTGACCCGGCCACATGGCTTTCTTATAGCTGCTTGGCTGGATAATCTGGTTTTGCTTCATCTCACTCCCAGATAAAGCTAGCATGCAACCCATCCAGTCATGACTCAAGACATGGTTAAGATCATTGTAGGAGTAGCTAAGTGGAGCAGTGGATAGAGTGCTGGGCCTGGAATTGGGAAGACCTGAGTTCAAATTTGGCCTCAGACATTAGCTATGTGATCCTGGGTGGGTTACTTAAACCTGTTGGCCTTAGTTTCCAATCTGTAAAATAAGCTGGAGAAGGAAATGGCAAACCACTCCAGTATCTTTGCCAAGAAAAATCCAAAAAGGGTCATGAAGCGTCAGTCATGACTGAAATTACTGAACAATTGAAATTATTACTGTGATCCCATGGTCCATAGGGCCCTAAAACCTTAATCTCTTTCTCTTTGTCACTAACCCAGTAAGCTAATAAATAACAGATAAAAATAGAATCTTTAAAATTGGACCAACTAGAGGGATACTAACTCTAAGTTTGGGGACAATCAGTGAAGACAACTCCACCACTTTCTTCTGTAATCTTCTCTGGAAGCTAACAGTTCCAAAATTTCCCTTCATAGGACACTTCAATCTCATCAGTAGCCCAAGTACATTCCTTCTTCTTTCCTCATGAGAGACAGAGAAAAGCTCCTCACCATCCTTTAAATAACAAAATACATTCAACTAGAGGAACAGTTAAGTCAGGTTCCAGTCCTCTTCAATCTGAATCATTCCAATTCATTTAACATTTCTTCTGTCTCCCAAGAGAGAGGGTGCCAGTTCCACACTATAACCTTCATATATCTTCTCTCTTTCAACAGATGTAGTTCAATTGTGTATGTTTAATGAAACATTTCAGACATATAACATTAACATTATATATTTCAGTGCACTCAAGGACCCCACAGTAAACACAGAGTATAATGAAGTATTGCATATGTCTGAATATTAAACTAGCTCTCCAAAACAGCTCACATATTCCAAAATGGTGACTCAGTTCTCCTAGCAGAATTTCAATATTTTTCATCTTTGGTGAATTTTTTATATAAAATGTGTTTCTTTAATTTTGCTTACAGGTTGTGACCATGTCTGTATGGGGCTGAAGGGTAGTTAAGGGCTTTGGAAGGGAAAAACAATCCATCAACTTCTCTCAAAGCTAATAATTTTTCATTCAAATTGAGATAGCTTTATAGAAGTCATCAGCAGACATGTTAAATTAAAATGTGCTGGAATTTTATAAGCATATCTGAACAACATTGGCATGTAAGCAAATAAATGGTCATCCTTCTCAATAGTGGTAGAAATAGGTCTCTGATTCACAAATGTGTTAGTCACTCTTCCCTGCTGAGGACATCAATCACTCGTCCGCTCTTAATTTAGTAGTTTCATGGGATTACCAAATTATTTGTGACAGTCACACTTCAAGACCTTTGTTATATATTCATAAATTACATGCTACATACACATATTTTGCACATATATGCAGATGTGTATGATACGTGTTTGTGTGCATGCATGGTGATATGTACACATATATTATATATGCATATATGTAATATATACAAATAGCTAATTAGCTCTTATTTAAGAATTTAAATGATTAGCATGATAGGTTGACACTATAGACCATTAATTAGAGCTGGGTTGGGATGATATTCTTTGGGAGAAAAATAATTGTCTACATTTTATAAGCACTCTGGAGAACTCAATCCCCAAAGAATTTTTTGGTGGGCCTCAGTGACTCGTTTTGACACTCTGTCTAAATTGACCAGATAATCCTGTTCATTTTGCACTAATCATAGGTCAACTCAGCCTAACAATCCTGGTAGTTGGCATATGTAGTTTGAAAGTGAGGCATATACTCTCTCCATGGAAACCCAGGACTTTCTCATTCATAGAACAATGAAGGAAGATAGAAATCAGTTTAAGACGTGCTGGAATGGGTAGGTGTCAGCCGCTAAAAATCTTGCTGAGGGAAAAAGGGGAAATAGTTCAGTAGGCACACTGCCTTGTGTAAACACAAAGAGCAGTGTCTCTGAGAGAGCCCGTTTTTATTCCCATTGGCAGAGACTGAAGCTGGATGCAAATGGAAGTCAGTGAGGACCCACAGAGGCTTGGCATACTTGGCGGGGGCCTGCTAGGACAGTGACATTTATACCCCTTGGACTCATGAAACTGGCACAGCTCCCCACTGGGTCTAATCTCACCCTGCCAGCTTCAGGAGGTCACATTCAGTCCAGCTAACAGTAATAGGCTTGAGATTAAGCAGTGAGGAGGAGGAAAAGAGGAGGCAGAGTTAAGAAGAAAGAAGGATGAGAGAGAGGGAAGGGTGAGGTGCCAGAGAGAATGATGATGGTAGGGTGAAGGAGGAGCCTAAGCAAGCTTACCTTCGGCTGAAATGTTCCATGAGCTATTTGCTCTGTTATATTTTTTACTTCACTTATTATTTCTGAGATGCAGCTCCTCTTGCAGCAATATCTCCAGATTCCAGAGACCTGAATTTCTGCTACATTTTCCCATCTTTCCCTAATATCCTCTTGAAGCATCAGTTATTTTTATTGGACTAAAAATGCTGCCTGTGTATACCAAGATATTTTCTGTTCTCCAGCTATTATTCTAAAACCTAGATTTTATTTCTTTCTCCTTTTTAAAAATATAAATAGAAAATTTAAATAGAAAAGTTGTAGAGCAAGATTAAGTATCTCTGTCATTCCCAATGTTTGTATGACACAAGGAACTGGACAGGGGAGGTGGAGAGCAATAGAATATTACCAGATGCAATGTTTTCTGGGCTATTTTAATGTTTTGTTTAATGTGTGTGCATGGAAAAATCCAAAACAAAAATGTAATCTGAATTTAAACTATTAGGAAGAATAGTAGAAAACCTCAGAGTGACGTACTATTAAAATCCCTTAAGATTGACTTCTATCATAAGATTAAAGAAGGGACAAGAAGACAGGTCTTGCATGTAGGTTTGAAAGTTATTCGGATAGCATGGTCCTTCAAATAGAATCAGCAGTGTTTTAGCTTAACTTTTGCTTAAAATGGTTCGGTTTCTGCAATCTGGGACTAATTCAGCCACTCAGTTGCTATGTGTTACTGGAGGCAATTGGAGGTGTTATACGTTAAAGAAATGTTCTGATGGGTTTCTATGTATAAACATGTAGCTTCAATAATGTATGTAAAGACCTTTGCAAACCTTAAAGCATTATAGAAATGTCAGTTCTTATAGCGGTATGTTGTGATTTATTTGGTTACCAAATATACCTTTAGGGGAACACAGAAATCCTTTACAAATCATCTTTAAAACACCTGCCATTAACGTCAGGTTAATACTTATAATGGGAGGTTAGCTGCAGCCAAAGGAAGAAATTCCTGCCAGGAACCACTTCTAGATATGCATTATAGATCAGCAGATATAGCATACTTCAATCAGTCACGACTGTTCTTCAGGAAATGGCCAATATTCTTTTGAGACTCAAATTGGAAAAATAATCCCACATACCTTCTGCTTAGCGAGTCTTATCTGAGAAGCCATTCCAGGCCTGGCCAGTTTTCATGTTTTAGGTGAGTGACCATCTTGTACCTACAGTTGCCCCTTCCACATTGTGAATTTCCCTGTCAAGGTTTTGATATATTGCAAGTCAGCATAAGAAGTAAAACGGGAATTTGGGGGGAGATTTATGGAAGCCACAGATGAAACACAAAGGCCAGCAGACAACACAGAAAAAACTCAGAAATGCATCCAATATATGTATAGTATTGGATAACATAAACATGTTTTATTTTTTTAATTTCATAATAATTCAGACTTCTTCTCTGGTGCAAAGGAAGGGACAAAAAAATTTTATGCAGATTTTCCAGATCATAGGGGCACCATAACCCTAATCCCCAGGTTGTAGAAGGGATAACTATAGTTAAAAAGAAGACAAGCTGATACTTTGATCAAAGTCAGTCTTAAGGGAGCAGACTACCTGGATGGCAGTCATCTCATGGCAGCCCATGACAATGGCATAGAGATATAACTCCATGGCTGCTCTGAAGGCTCTCTGAAGGAGCTCAGTAATCAACAACAGAATTTTATTTCAAATTTCTCTCATTAGTCCTCTGTTTCTATTATAAATTATTGTTATTCCCTATCTTCTTGCTCCTAAACTACATAATCCTAAACCTTTTAACCTTTCCTCATTGCCTCCACCCTCTTTCCCCCATCCTGTTAATTATGTCGTGTGGTATAGTAACAACTTTACTAACTCAAAAACTAACCTAATAATAGGGGTTTCATACCTATAATTGCACATTAGTGAATAGCCTTATTTAGGTGGGAAAAACTTGCTAATTGGCCTCAACAGTTGTGCAATTAAAAAAACAATGATCCAGATTAAGTTAAGGCATAATGTGATAATATTTGTTAAATTTTCTAGTTTGGAACCTATGTAAATCATCATGATTTAAAAAAAAAAACTTATTTGATTTTCACTTCACAGTAAAAAGCAAGCATTTCCATAACACAGCACAATAAAAAAAGATAATTGCACATAAAATTGCAAATCTACAATGTACAAATTGCTATTCCCTCCAAATATACAACAAAGTGATCATGGAAAATTTTTCTTCCCTTCCCCCTACCCTAGAGATGGCTGCCATTAGGCATAAATAGATTAGATAGATAGATAGATAGATAGATAGATGATAGAAAGATAGATGGTAGATAGATAGATAGATGGATAAATGATAGGATAGATAGATAGATAGAGATGATAGACAGATAGATGGTAGATAGATGGATAGATAGATGGTGGATAGATAGATGATAGATGGATAGATGGTAGATAGATAGATGACAGATGATAGAGATATGTAACATTTTTCTATACATGTAAAATAATTTTACATATATATGTAATATGTGTGTATATATAGATACAGATTTGTTTGTATGGATTGTACTGAATCACTACTGAGGTCCTTTCTAACACTGGAATTTTGTCATTATTTAAGCCTCCCATTACATGAGGCCATAGTTTTTCCCTGACCCATGGTACTTCCTCCAGCTGACTTGAACCTGTGAACCTTCAGTTGATACATTTAGATATTATATTAAATATAGGCACCCTGTCATGTAATCTGAATTTAAACTGATATTAGGAAGTATAGTATCATAGCCATGGAATTTAAAACTGAAAGGAACTTAGGTCAACTAGGACAATCCATTTATTTGGTATATGAGGAAATTAAGAGCCAGTAAGGTGAGATGATTTGCCCAGAATCCCACAGGTAGCAACTCTAGGTCTTCTGATGCCATGTTCTTTCTTTGTTCACAGAGGCTAGTAAGTAACAGATGTGGGATTCTGAAGGCAAGTCTCTTCATTTCAAATCCAATGCTTTTTTCATAACACCACACTAATTTTTCATTTCTTTGCAACTTTACAATCTGACTGTCCTTCATACATGGTAGAAGCACCATAAATATTTCTTAATTAAGACAAGAATCTGGGAGGAGGGAATTAACCTTAGGAGGCACACTATTAGAATATGTAAAGTTGAATTATTTTTTTAAAGCACTTTTATATTTGTTGGAAATGTTGAGGATCTGAGTCCTAGACTTGGTTACTGAAGTTCTTTTTTTTTTTGGAAAAGGATACTATTCATCATCATCATCATCATAATTTAGAGTTGTATAGTTTAATTTTTGGAAAGCACATTGCATACATTTGATTCTTACAACAACTCTATGACATCAGTATATGACTAGCATTATTTTAATTTCATAAATAAGGAAGATGAGGACCAAAATGGTTAAATAACTTTTTCATGCTCATCTGCAGAGATTCAGGTATGTTAAGTGGCTTACTTTGCAAAATTTATACAGGTTGCAAGCATCAGAGGCCACTTCTGCTCTTCTTACAATGAAATTCTTCTGCTAAATTTCCAAGGTCACCAAGGTGAGCAGGGCCCTTTAAATTCATAATGGCTGGCCCATCGGGATAGGGTGGAGAAAGTTGGCTGAATTGCCACATTTTAATAGGCAGCCGAGGCAGCTGTCAGAGCAACCATTGCCAGCAGCCACTCTTGGCTACCAAGACCAAAGGCTCCAGAGAGTTTTCTTCTAACTCTTAGCCACTGCCCTGTTGACTTTCAGATTCTATTTCAGAGTTTATGACCCTGGCAACCAACCTTTGTGCTCTGTTTTTATATAGTTTCATAAGACTATTATTTTGAATTTTCTGTAGTGCTTTTCTCCTTGCAGTCCAGTGACCCTGAGCATGCAAAACGCCTACCCAACACCACTATGTATGGTCCAACATACATGTCCAACGTATGCACTTCAACCAGAGTTGCTCATATTGACATTACCCATGACCCCTCCTGGGTCTTAGAACCAAGAGACTTCTATAAAAATAAGACTCCTCTTCATTTTCACTGCTCCTATGTATTTTCCTTGCAAATTCAAATCAAAGTGCCATGAGGAATGTTGCAATCCTCTCCATCACAGGTAAATCTATATCCTTATTCTCATTCACACATATACAACTGGGCCTGGACATAAGAACCAGTGTGAGGACTTGGCCAGTAAATATCAATGAGAAGGAAAGCCACTATTCTTTCTGAGTCCCTTCAATGTCTACTGCCTGAGCTATTAACTCCCACTTACTAAAGCTAAATGGGTATGGGTTGGGGGCTTTCAGAGTTTGGGCAGAGATGGGCTGTGGCTAACACATCCACAGAATATTAGTTTGTTCAGTCAGAAGCTGAGGACAACGTGCATGTGGGGTACTCCTGCCCTTTGATGTTGTCTGACTTATTTTCCTTCTGCAGGCCCATTCCTGTGTCTGTGCTCTGACCCAGATTCATTTAATTGTAGCCCTTCTCAATCCTCATTAGCTCCTGTGAGCTATTTATCTAGTGGTCCTTTGGACAAGTCTTTTCTTAAAATAAGGGTTATTATATTTTATTATATTCTTATACTGTACCACTGGCTATAATTGGCTAATTCCTGTAACTATAAGGTTTTTTTTAATACCCTGACCCTGCCATCAAATGTGTTAACAATTCTACCAAGCTTTGTGCCATCTGAAAATGTAATACACAAGTCATTGATAAAAATTACAAGGATCGATTTAGTTGGGAGAAAATGTGTGCATGCATGTATGTGTGTGTATGTGTGTAATATAATCAATAACTTTGTTGCAAAAATTGTTCCCAATAATAGAGAAGGAAGACACTCTACTAAACTTTGTGACCCAAACATAGTCCTAATACCCAAATCAGGAATGGATGAAGCAGGGAACTATTGACTAACATACTGAATTAATATTATAAACATTTAAATTAAATTTTATCTACTGGTCTAGTAGATGTCTTTTCTAAGAATAAGGATTGTACCTCCGGTGACATGAGAACCTTGGTTTTTCGTATTGACAAGTATCTTGCTCCTACTTCTATTTATTGATCTGTCTATCCATCTATCAATCTACCTATCTAGATGTAGTAGAAGTATATGTATACATATATGTTTATATACATATATACACATACATACATTCTTTCTCTCTCTCTCTTTCTCTCCCTCTGTTTTCCTCCTTTCCTCCCACTCTCTCTTTCTGGTTCCATTTTTCTAGGTCCCAGAACATCACAGGATCTAACTGCAGACCACAGCCTTATCACATAAGCTCCTTGCTATTTCATTTAGAAGTTCAGTAGTCAGAGTTACAAAGAAGAAACTCACTCTGAGAGAATTGGAAAGCTATACCAAATAGTGATATTCAAGAGAATGCTACCTCACCATTCCCAGTGGACTAAGATGGCTCTAAAGGAAAAAGTGAGGCTTGTGAATTTGCATAGCCCTCTCTCACTTAAATCCAATTCACTTGCATGTCATGGCATCACCTCCTTGATGTCACGGTCTTCTTCAAGAACAAAGGACAAACAACAATCTATTCATTCCTATGTGGTATTGTAAGCCTCCCAAAGACTTCTATGCCTTGACAATCATACATCAGCATTTGTTACCACAAAGAACCTTGTGTAACTATAGATCATACCTGGCCTCAAGTAGAAATTAATAATTTTAGCACCTATTAATCTCCATCTTCCATTTTGTTTCCTTATTGACAGACAATAATGAAATTAGCATCTTTATAAATTGGCAATCTCCAAGGGAGATTAAAATTATGTTCAAGGGTCATTTTCTTGCCAAATCAGATTAATGCTTAGTCCTCAAATTTGATATATTTCCTGGCCCAACACAGAGGCTATCCCTGGAACCCTTCTTTTCAACAAAGAAAAAGAGTGAAGTAAAGCCAGTCCTCATAGTGACTGTGTCTAGCAGAATCTGCAAAATTTCTGCAGCCATGCCTCAACTCCTCCTCTCTTAGCAACTGGAGAGAAATGTGCTTCATCATTGCTCCTCTAGAACTGAGAATGGTGTTTGGATTTCATCTGAATTTGTATATCATGTGATGTTGTATTCATTGTTGGAGTTTTGTCATCATGGTATATATTGTTCTCCTGATTCTATTTGGTTTGATTTCCATTTTCCCCAACAGACCTTCTCCTGTTTCTCTCAATTCTTCATATTCGTCATTTTTTGTTGCTGCTATTGCTTTGAATGAACTTGTGATTTCACTGTGTAGAGAACTCCCCAAAGGGTAACCGCTAACTATTGATACAGATCAGCCTCTGCTGTGTCTCTTCTTCAATTTTTCCCCGGAGCATTGTGAAATTAAGTAAAATTTCCAGGATTATAGGACCATTTTATGTCAGAGATAGGACTTGAAACATCTTCTAGACCCAGACTGTCTCTACAAAACCATTTTGCCTCTCCATCATGGCATGAGGTGCCAATTATTCCTTTTTATTTATTTACATTTATGTAGCTGAGGGGCAACTAGGTGGCACCGTAGAGCACTGGACCTGGTGTCAGGAAGACCTAAGTTCAAATTTGACCTCAAGCACTCACTAACTGTGTGACTGTGGGGAAATCATTTAAACTCTGTTTGCCTCTGTTCCTTTATCTGTAAAATGGTGTCAATAATAGCAACTATCTCCCAGGACTGATGGAAGAATCAAATGAGAGGGGAATTGTAAAGTGCTTAGCACAGTATCTGGCCCATGGTAAGCATTTTATAAATGTTAGCTGTTGCTTCTGTTGTTATTCATACACCACAATTTCCCTAATTTATGGGGATCTACTTTTTTTTCTTTTCCTTTTGTTTTTGTATACCCTTACCTCTTCCCACAAAAAATGCTGTTCTCAATATTTTGACTTTATTGCTAACCTCCTTGGATCACTAGGTCAAAGGGTATGAATGATTTAGCAATCTGTCTTGCATAATTTCAAGTCATTTTCCAGAATGGGTGGACCAATTTGTAGATTTGCTAATAGCACATATCATGTGCTTGTCTTCTCATACTCTTTCTAGCACTGACTATTTATCATCCTTGAAAATTTAGTGGATATGAAACTAAAACTTGGAGTGGTTTTAATCTGTATTACTCCTTTTATTATTGATTTGCTTTGTTATCATGTTTTTTTTCATTTTAATCTTTTTTGCTCACATTCTATTAGTATATATTTTATTTTCAGATATTTTATTTTTATTTTATTTGTTTATTTTATTTCATTTCAGTCTGTTAATCATAGGCATTGGTGGTAAACTCCTTATGCTCTACATTTTGAAGGCTTTTGTCAGTCATATTTCATCCAAAGATATTTTTCCCACTTCATACCTTCTCTTATTATCTTAGAGGCTTTTATTTTGTTCCTATAAAATATTTGTAATATCTGAAATGGCCCATTTTGTCCTTTATGACCTCCTCCATCCCTTGTTTGGTTATGAAGCATTCCCTCCTCAATCCTCCAAAAAGCACCAAAAAGATGTCAAGATTCCAGTTACCTACAGAATAAAATATAACTCTTCGGCATTGAAAACTCTTTCAAACATGGTCCTTCTTGGCTTTTCATTCTTCTTACATGTTGATCTCTTTCTTATCCTTTGTAATCCAACTCCACTGTCCTTGCTGTTCTCATACATGACTCCCCATCTCTCCACTCAGTGGCTTTGCATTAGCTTCCTCCAATGCCTGGACTGGTCTCTGTCCTCACTTCACCAGTTTTCTTGGCTTCCTGTAAGACTTGAGTCAAACCTTATCTTCTTTAGGAAGCCTTTCCTGGTCCCTCTAGCTGCTGCCCCTTTGAGGTAATTTTCCCCATATTCAGTGGATACACCTCATATGAACCCAATTATTTACCATTTGCCACCATTAGAATGTGAACTCCTCAAGGGTAATTTTTTTTACCTTCTTTGCATCCTCATTACTTAGCACAGTGCCTGATGAGAAGAGAAGGGAAGGAAAGAGTACTGGCATATATTAAACACCTACTGACTGTTAGGCATTATGGCTAGTACTATCTCATTTGACTCTCACAAGAACCCTGGAAGGCAGGTGCTTTTTTTTTTTTTCTCAGTAAGTGCTTTCATTATCCCCATTTCAGAATCAAGGAAACTGAGACAAACAAAGATCAAACAACTCTTCCAGAGTCATACAACTAGAAAATGGCTGAGACTGGATTTGAACTCAGGTGTTCCTGACTCTGGGACCAAAGATCTATCAACAGCACCACCCAGATGCCTCTAGATGACGTTGATAAGTGCTTGTTGATGGACTATTTTAAGTATTTAATTTTGTGATGTGATCATTTACTTTTAGATTGATTATCCAACTGGAGAGGAAACTTGTTCTAGTAGACTGAGTCCTTGGATTTCTCTAATACTGACCTAATGATTTTTTTTTCATTGTTTGTTTGTTTTGCTTCTAGGCCAGTGGTTCTCAACCTTCCTAATGCCGGGACCCTTTAATACTCATATGCAGGTGCATCTGCATGTGGGTGGACCTGCCAGGAGACAAATAGAGGAGGTTCCTAAGACCACTGGAAATATGTGTTTTCCAATAGTCTTTGGCGACCCCTGTGACCCTTGTGAAAGGGTCATTTGACCCCCAAAGGGGTTACGATCCACAGGTTGAGAACCGCTGTTCTAGGCCATTCTTATATTGTTGGTACCTCAATACACTCTTTTCTTTTTTTATCCAGCACCAAACAATATTAATTTAGTAGAACTTTATAATCTACCTTATATTATAGCGATAGTAATTCTAGGCTTCCTTCATTCCAACTTTTGAAAAACACTTCCTTCAAAATTCTTGACATTTTGTTCCTCCAAATTAAATTTGCTATAATTTTGTCTAGTTCTAGAAATCAATCAACAAGAACTTATTAAGCACCCATTATGTGCCAGCCACTGTGCAAAATTCTGGGGATACAAAAAAGAGACAAAAGATGATCCCTACCCTCAGGGAATTTGCAATCTAATGTAGAAAACATGGAAACAAATATGTACAAACAACCTACCTGCAGAATGTTTACATGGGTTACATTTTATTTGAGGATTTTTCTTGATCAATTGAGATGATCAGACTATAACTGTTCAGTTCTGTACTGATTTGTTCTGATGTGATTTTCTTTCTCTAAGGAAGTCCTGATGAAGAAACTTCTACCACTGAAGATTGTCACTTGCTCTAAAATTTGTCCTTAAAGAGTCACCTGGGGGCAATGAGAGATTAATTGAATTGACAAAGCTGGAACTAGAGTTCAGACTTTGCTGACAGCGAGGTCAGAGTTTATCCATTTAAGACATACTGACTTATTTTGTTATTTATATGAACAATTGTGGCTATTATACTTCTAACAATAAACTATCTTTGCATCTCTGCTAAAAATATGACATGGAACTAATGAATCATTTCTGAAGGTGTTGCTCTAATCTCTTTACTAAAACTTAATTTACACTTTTTTGCAACATTAAATATATACATCTAACAATGGTTCCTTGTGTCATCCAGCCCTGATTTGGGTATCAGGACTGTATTTGGCCCATAAAGAAGTTTAGTAGAGTGCCTTTCTTTTCTACTACTGAGAATGATTTTTGCAGCAAAGATATATGCATGTATGTATATGTATATATGTATATGTATATGTTTATATATGATATCGATTATGTATGAATCCCTTCTTATCAGTTATATTTTGTTTTGCTTCAATTCTTTGGTTTCCTTTGGTCATTCATTTGTGGTTTACTCAGTTTCTCTAAGACTTTTAAAATCTCAATTTCTTCCTTTGTTGATTGGTTTATGTACACATGCACATATATGCATATATATACACACACATACATATAGATATACACACATACTAGAATTTAAGGGAAACAAATAGATATAGATGTATACCCATATATATCTTTATCTATTTGTTTCCCTTAAATTTTCAATTTCAGTGATATGTGATTGTATATAGAAGTCTTCTCTTTCTTCATGGCTCAGTTCAGATGCCATTTCCTCCATGAAATCTCCCCCCATACCCATACAAGTCTTCCCTTCAATGGTCTTGGTGTCACATGCTTTGATCTCATCTTTTCCTTCATCATACCCTACCTTGTTTCACATGTATCTGTGGTACAAGGGATAGAATGTTGGATTTAGAGGCAGGATGACCTGAATTTGAATTCTCACCCAGAGACTTACTATCTCTATGATTTCTCTGGGACTCAGTTTTCTCATCTGTGAAATGGGGATGATAATAGTGCCTGTCTCCCAGGATTGTTGTGGAAAGATCAAGGGAGGTAAAACATGTAAAGTACCTTGCACGCATGCTTTAAAGGACTGCATAAATACTAGTTCCTATTATTGCTGTTATAATTATCATTAATTGATATTCTTCCTGTAGGATGTATTCTTAGGGACAAAGATAGTCTTTTTTTAAATTGTATCTTCAGTGCTTAGCATGGTGCCTTTCATGTAGAAATTGCTTAGTAAAAATATAATTGAATTACATTCACAGGTAAATGTATAATAAAGCTTAGGGGCTTTCAGGAAGATTCTGCTATCATGATATTCCCTGTCTCTGTGCAAACATACTTATGGACATTGAAAAGAGGTATCAAAATGCAAATGTTCTAGCTATAGATAAGAAAGAAATGGAATACAGCAGCAGTTCTCAACCTGTGGGGTCGTGACCCTTTTGGGGGTCAAACGACCCTTTCACAGGGGTCACCTAAGACCATCGGAAAACACATATTTCCAATGGTCTTAGGAACTGAGACACCGCTCCTATATCCATCTCCAGGCGGGTCTGCCCACATGCAGATACACCCACATTCAAGTATTAAAGGGTCTCGGCATTAGGAAGATTGAGAACCACTGGAATACAGAGTAACATTTTAAGTCAGATGAAGTGTTCCTCCATCTATTAAGGCTCAGAAGTACTGGGATATGAGAGGTGGGTTTTGGTTAAGTGAGAGAGAACAGGGTACTATGGAAGAAGAGGATGAGGCTCTTCCTGGGCATCTGAAGGAGGGCACTTTGACCAAAGGGGAGGAATTTCTCTTCCCTTTACTCCTCAAATTCCTTATCCTCTTCACAAATTTTCCTATGGCTATCCCTCTTGTTTAAAGCAGATACTTGCATTTTACAGAGGTGTTTTACATAGTTTTGCATGTTTGAGTATGTCTTCTATCAATATCTTAGTAGAATTTAATTTCACTCAATAAACATTTATTAAAGGCATATATCATGCTAGGCACTGTGCTGGGCCTTAAAGATGCAAACATTAGAAATTCTATTTCTGTTTTCATTTATAAGTGTTTCCAGATTGATTTGGTCTGGTTTGGTATTCTTGCTTTTCTGCTAATCTCTCCCAAGGCCCAAACTGGTCAGGATCCCAATCAGTATTCCCTAGAAAGGGGGAGAGGATTTCTCCACAGTGACCATTCATACAGTCTAGCTGCTATGGCAACCTGTTGCTACTGATATTTGTAGGTCTTTCCCACCTTTCCTCCCATACTTTCTCCTTGGGTCAAAAGCTTAAAAATGTGACCCAGTAATACCACTTTTGGAGTTGTATCCCAAAGAGGTCATAGAAATGGGAAAAGGACTCATACGTACAAAAAATATTCATTGCAGCTTTTTTTTTTGCAGTGGCAAAAAACTGGAAACTTAGGGGATGCCCATCAGTTGGGGAATGGCTGAACAAGTTATGATATATGAATGTAATGGAATACTATTGTGCTATAAGAAATGGGAAGGAGATGGACTTCATAATTACCTGGAGAGGCTTATATGAATTGATGCTAAGTGAGAAGAGCAGAACCAGGAAAAATTTGTACACAGTCACAGATACATCATATGTGTGATGAACAACTTTGATAAACTGGACTCCTCTCAGTAACGAACAGTTAAAAGACAGCTCTACAAGTTTCAGAATGGAAAGATATATATACTCAGAAAAAGATCTAGAAAGACCAGAGTTTAAATGGAGACTGAAGCAACACATGCTATTGGTCTTTTCCATGTTTGGTTCTGTTTCTTTTTTTTCCCATTATTCGCTCCATTGGTTACAAAGCTTCGACACAACCAGACTATTGTACAATGTGAAAGTGTTTGCAGATTCCATACATGTGACTGTGTACAAATTTTTTCTGGTTCTGCTCTTCTCACTTAGCATCAATTCATATAAGCTTCTCCAGGTAATTATGAAGTCCATCTCCTTCCCATTTCTTATAGCACAATAGTATTCCGTGTACGCCACCATGGGGGGGGGAGGGAAGGAAGGGAGAAGAGAGGGGAGAAAACCTGAAACTCAAGTGATTCTGCAACTGAATCTTGTAAACTAAAAGTAAATAAACAAGTCAATAAAGTTAAAATAAAAAGCTTAAAAATGAATTTTTCCCATGGTGCCTTTTAAAATTCACCTTTGGTAGTGGTTTTAATAAATATATCCCATGATGTCAAGAAATGTATTCTCTCAGTGTGAACTGAATGCCCGGCTGCTAAGGGACATTGCTACTAATGTTCTTCATTTGTGATCTTGCTAATGCCCTACCCAGTGCTGCTGGTAGAACTCTTGTCTCTGCAGATTCACCCATATGGGGACCAAGAGAGCTAATCCTCACACTCCACCCCTCTCCCAACCTCTTGTTCAGGTGCCTGGAGGCAAACAGATACAGAACCTATCACGTCAATTGAGTGGTGAAATATTCATTCTGAAGCCCCACGGAAATAGCGGCAGTGACATAACCAGGTGTTGTGGTTGCATGTGTGTGAATATGAGCTGTCACTAGCCGAAGGTAAAAGAAGCATATCGCCTGACCTGGAGCTGCTGCATCCAATCCAATCTCTGTCGCCATATAATGGATCACCCTTTGTAGAGATGTGGCCCGACAACTGCTTCTGTACATTCTGCAGCCCCTGCCTCAACAGCTGCAGCTACTGAAGACCCCAAAAAGAACATTTCCAGCCCCTGTCAAATGGTTCATCATGAGAAATACAGCTAGGTGGTCCAGGGGATTGAGTTCAGGGACTGAAGTCAGGAAGAACTGAGTTTAAATAGGACCTCAGACCCTGGGCAAGTCACTTAACCTGTATCTCATTTTCCAAATGGAGATAATAATATATTATGCCAGGCACTGTGCTGGGCCTTACAGATGCAAAAATTAGAAATTCTATTTCTGTTTTCATTTATGAGTGTTTCCAGATTGGCTTGGTCTGGTTTTGTGGCTAGGTGGCACAGGGAATAGAGCACCGGCCCTGGAGTCGGGAGAACCTGAGTTCAAATCCAGCCTCAGACACTTAACACTTACTGGCTGTGTGACCTTGGGCAAGTCAATTAACCCCCATTGCCCTGCCTCCCTTCTCAACAAAAAGCAAAATAATAACAATAACGATGAGGAGGAGGAGGAGGAGGAGGAGGAGGAGGACGAGGATGAGGATGATGATAACACCTACCTCCCAGGGTTGTTGTGAACATTAAATGAGATGATATTTGTAAAGCACTTAGCACAGTGTATGGCACATGGTAGTAAATGTTTGCTATCATACGGTTTTATCCATGTAAATGACAGTGAAGAAGGTACATTATTATCAGCTTTGCCACTACACTCTTAGGGTCATGAGACTGCAGCTGACGTGCAGTTGAAATCTTCTACACATGTAGTTTCCCCTTATTAGAATATGAGCTCTCTGAGGAAAGGGATTGTTTTGCTTTGTTATTTGAAGCCCTGCTGCTTTGAACAGAGGAAGCATTTGTATTTTTTAAATTTGTTCATTCATTTGTTGTTTTTTCTTTGTATACTGCAAGGTATTTATTGGTGATTAGATTTATTCATATAAAACATTATACTCTGGATACTCATCTGGGAAAGGAATACTAGATAAATTAATTCTTTTTTTTTGGAGGGGGAAGGCAGGGCAATTGAGGTTAAGTGACTTGTCCAAGGTCACACTGCTAGTAGGTGTTAAGTGTCTGAGGCCATATTTGAACTCAGGTTCTCCTGACTCCAACGTCGGTGCTCAATTCGCTGTGCCACCTAGCCATTCCTCAGATTAATTCTTTATGCCTCCTCAGACAGTACTGCAACAAAAAAGATTAACCCTTCTTGGCCTCAGTGTTCTCAACTTTAAAATGGAGATGGTAATACTTACATTACTTACCTCTCGGGATTTTTCTGAGAAGACAAAAACACAAGTAAATCTTAAAGTGCTGTAAAAATGGGAGTGATTTTTGCTTTCAGTAACACTGATGGTGCCTATGATACTGATGATGATGGGGGGGGTGATGATGATGGTGGTGGGGGTGGGGATAATAACACCGCACTCCAGTAGATGACGCAAAGCTACATGTTGATGGCCCTCACAGGAAATGTTTTCTCTCTGTGGATTCTCACTCCTTGGTAAATTTCCACGGGGTGTTGTACTGTGCAGGTCCCTCTCAAGAGGCTTCTCACATTACTCTCTTTATTTTTTTTTCTTTTAGCAGACATTGTGAGAGCAATCAGGCCACTGTTCCAGAGCCTGCCTGCCTCTCCTGCTTTTGGTTAAAGAAAGCTTTGGGATGTTTTCCTTCTCTATTCCTTTGACTTTCTCAAGCTGTATCCTCCCACTAATGTTTATGCAAATATCAAAAATGACCAAGCCACTTCCTAGCTGTGTGACCTTGGGGGGAAAAAATACCTAGTTGTGGTTCCCTCTTCTGTAAATGGAAATACTGGCATTCATTCATCTACCTCGCTGACTTGGGATAAATATACAATATATTTCATCACAGGGATCAAATGATTTGATACCTTAAAGCCCATCCTACAATGTCTCTCAATAGGCCTAAATGTTGTAGGACCAGGTATGATCAAACACACACAATCTCAGGATGGAGACACCCTCCTCTAAGCGGTAAGACCTTTTCCATGATCCAGATTGTAAAGCATAAAATAGGCATTAATACTTCCATACTATCTTTACTGTTGATATTCCATCAATAGTGCAGATCAAAGTTCATTAAGATCTAGAAAAAATGTTTTATCAGATTGTGAGATGTAACAGAACAGTCTCCAAGAAGCTGTTATTGGGAATTCTATTGAAAGTTCATCAAAAGAAAAAAGATTCTGGGAAGACAGTGGAGCAGGTGAGAAAATTCCGAGCTCTCAAGATTCCCCCTGCCCTCCAAAAAGAGTTAAAATAGCACTTTAGGGGGAACAAAGTGTGGGTGGAGATAAGTAAGAATACGGGCATAACCAGGGTCTTCGCGGGGCAATTTGAGAAGATGGAAAGAAAAATCCCAGGACAAAAATTGGTCCCAGTGAAGAGTAAACACCTCCAGGCTAGCTTCCTTTGTAACAAGCAACAAGTCTGGAGGTTAGTTGGTTTGAGAGGCTGCAAGGGCCCCCAGCTACAGGAAATTTCATCCCCAGATAGTGGGGGCAATTGTGTATTTGAGCCCAGGAAGATTGAGGTAACCTCTACTGATAAGGAACACCAGATCCAGCAGTGCTGCAAAGAACAGGGTGGGGCAGGGGGGGAAGGAGAGGGTGCATAGTGGGAGAAGAAGTTGGCACATACTCAGTGAGTGTGGAAGCAGTGGGGCAGAAAGTCGCTGGCTTCAGGTACTTACAAGAGGTTGCAGGTTTGGCTTTGGTTCTAGGCTAGAGGGGAGAAATGAAAATCTGGGACAAGAAGCACCCTTTCCCATACCCCAGGGCTAGAGGTGATTACAAAAATTAAGCTATTACCCCAAAACATGCACAGGCAAAGGAGAAAGAATCCAACCACAAAGAACTATTCTGGGAATAGAGATGACCAGGATTCATCTTCAGAGGAGGCTATTGAAGTAAAGAAACCCCTAATGAATAACCAAATGGTTTAAAAATCAAATTTTCAAAGTAATTTGTTTGTATAGCCTAGTAGAAAGGCCAGGCTATTTTCTAAGCAAGGCCTTTACAGGACGGGATGAGACTTTGGATATTTCTTGGGGATATTCTAAGAGCCTTTTATAATCCAGTTCGCACCAAATCTGCAAATCAAAAGATCCACTCATTTCAGAGGGGAAAGTGGCTTTATTGTGGAAGATGCCAATGACACTGGTGCATTTGACCTAGGATCTCTAATGAAATCATCTAGACCTTGATAGATTCATAAATGAAATTCCAGGAAGTTGAATCTGGACTTAGAAATGAATTGGTAAAGGTAGATGCCACAGAGACTTTGCTAGAACTCATAAAGTAGAATACTCAAATAAAAACATAACTCTACTCATTGACTCCAGTCTCCTTATGGACAACATTTTCCACCAACTCCACAATCCCAAAAACTTTATCCAGAAGGGCCATGAAAAACAGGATGAGATCAACCAAACATAATGACTACCAGAAGTGTCTAGTACATTGCGTAAGTACCATTCTTGTATTATTGATTATTAGAGCATTGTTCAATAAGATTCTCAAGTAAGAGCCAGGGAGAATGTCAATTAGTGGACCTTAGAATCATAATCTGACTATCCCCTTCTTTTTCCCTAATCCAAAATGGTTTCCCACCAACTCTTGTACAGTTTGCCAAGAGATCAAAACTTAAAGTCTAGGCCAAATCACCAAGAGACAGTCACCTAGAATTCCAGTTTGGGGTTTTTTTGGGGGGAATACACTATTCTTTCATCCATTCTGGTCTTGTATGCCAATGAATCTATAAACTCACCAGTGTGGATATTCCCTCTAACAATGTAGATTGAAGCCTGCTGATGCTTACCCGAAATTCCTCCCAATGGGGGACTTGACAGGGCCTTCTTCATGGATACTGGCCATTGAGCAGAAAATAATGAAGGATGTGCTGGCCAGTGGTTGTGACTTGTTCTTAATGTCTGATCAATGCATATTTTCCAGTTATATATTTCTTCATCTGATTAATGCCCATCTACCACCAGAAAATGCCTCTCTAGTGCCATAGTGATCTTCAATGGACTATTCACCATAAACTCTCTTTCTCAACTTTATACTTCAAAAGTCTTTGGCATCTTCCTTTATTCTAGTATAGTTGTCTTCACTTCTTCACATGCATTTTTCAGTCTCTTGCAATGTGGCTTCTGACCTCATTACTTAATTTAAACCAATTTTCTCTTAATTACCAAATCCAATATTTTTTTTCCTAATCATCATTCTTGACCTTTCTGTAGTATTTGTTACTGTTGATCATTCTCAGGTCTTGGATATTCTTTCCTCCCTGAGTTTTTGTGACAGAGCTTAACACTTGGTTCTTCTTCACCCTGTATGACTGCTCAGAAGGAGGGAGTGAAGGAGGAAGTGGGGGAGAGGGGAGAATAAGAAGAAGAGGAGGTGGAGGTGGAGGAAGAGGAGGAAGAAAAGGAGGGAGAGAGAGAAGGAGGGAGAGAGTTAAGAGAAAGAGGGGGAGAGGAAAGTCTCCTTGTTAATCATCATTCTCCAACTGTGGGCGTATACTAGGGCTCTGTGCTAGACTCTCTCTTTTCTTACTTTACACACACACTCTCTCTTGCTGACCTTATCAGCTTTCATGGGTTTTATTATTATTTCTTTACAAATGACTCATAGATCTATATTTCTAGCCCTAGTCTCTCTCCTTAGCTCCAGTCTCACATCACCAACTCTCTATTAGTTAAGTCACACTGAATATCTCACAAGCATTTTAAACTCAGCATGTTGTAAGCACAAACAAGATGGGATTTTTGTTGTTTTCTTTTTTAGAGTTCAGTTTCCCAGACTCAGGCTAAATTGTAAATATCTGAAGGATTAATTGCCTTTGAACCCTGATAATTCTTGGCTGTGCTGAGTCAAGTAGGTTTTGTGCCTTCTGGCATTGAGCCAGTCAGGGCTGAGTCTTTGTTATATACTCTAGGAGTTTGGTATTTTGCTTTGGGGGTCCACTCATGAGAAGGATTTTTTGATTTCCTGGTTGAAACTCTGAGTGGTCATTTGTTAAGACACTCCCCCCCCCCCCACGCTACTGCCTAGATGTTTGTGCTCCCTGAATCTGGTGATGTATGTAAAGTGTATAGTAATATTGCTTTACTCAGACAGCTAGGACCCTATCTGTTGGTCTTTGTGCTAATTTATCTGCTTGTATTTTCTTTTTTTTAATTATTTAATTTTAATTTTTAAATTTTTTGGAATTAATTAATTTTTTAATTTTCAACATTCATTTCCACAAGATTCTGAGTTACAAGTTTTCTCCCCATCTCTTCCCTATTCCCCACCCCAAGATGCCATCTGCTTGTATTTTCTATACACCCTTCTTTCTCTGAAATTAAAGGAGGATTGTTAACCCCTTCAAAGTTGTCTTTCCTTCATAAGGTAGACCAAAAGAACCTGTGCTAGCAGGCCATCCTGGGTGTGCTAGGGTGCTTGCTGTAACCCATGTTCAAAACAAAATGCATTTACTTTTTCCCCAAACCTATATCTCTCCCCAAATTTCCCCATATCTTTCAAGGGTACCATTATCCTACTCAGATTTATAGTTTTCTAATCGTTCTTGACTCCACTCTAACATTCATCTTACAAATCCAAACAATCAATAAGTCTTGATGATTCTACCTCTATACCATCTCTTGCCCTTCCACTTTTCTCTCTTTACATAGTCACTACCCTTGTTCATACCTTTATCACTTTGGATCTGAGTTATTGCAATAGACTTCCAGTTGATCAACCTGACTCAAGCCTCTCTCCTCTTCAATCTATTCTGCAGATAATGCTAAAGCGATACTCCTAAGGTATAAGTGTGTCAAGATAATTCTTGTACTCCATAAACTATGATGGTTCCTTATTATATCTAGGATCAAAAGCAAACCATTATGTTTATCATTTAAAGTCCTTAACAACCTCACTCCAATCTACCTTTCCAGTTTTATTATACATTATTCCCCTTGATATGTGCTCTGGTCCAGTCAATATAACCTTCTTGCTAGTCCTTGCATGTGGCAGATCCCTCCTGGTTCTTCTCCTGCTTAGCTAATATTCTTTTTTAGGTTCTTTTGCTGGAGAATCAGTTATATCCCACCTTTTTTGTTCATAGGCATACCCCAGGGCTTTGTCCTGGGTCCTTTTTTTCTCTCCTCTTTTGATGATATTATCAGTTTAGTCATTACTTCTATGAACATGACTCCAAAATAGCTAATATTTTATAGTAGTTTAAGGTTTGCAAAGTGCTTTACATATCTCATTTGAGCTTCATAACAATCCAGGTGTAGGTATCATTCCCATTTTACAGAGGAGAAAATGTAGCCTGAAAGGAGTAAAGGGATTTGCAGAGAGTCACATAGCCAGCAAGTATCTGAAGCAGGATTTGAACACAGTACTTCCTAACTTCAAGTCAAACAATACCATTTAGCTGTCTCCAAAATCTACGGGGGCTCTCATTTCTCTCGTAAGCTCTAGTTCTACAACAGCAATTCTCTCCTGGCCATATCTACCATCATGTCCCATAGGCATCTCAAACTCAACATGTCTAAAACAGAACTCATTTCCCCCCACCCCAAACCTATCTTTCTTCCTAACTGCCCTATTTCTCTCAAGAGTACCACCATCTAACAAAGAATTGGAAATTGAGGAGTTGTACATGAGTTGTGGAATGCCTGTACAAGTTGTATTTGATTGTGATGGAAGACCATTGTGCTATAAGAAATGATGGGGAAGATGCTCTCAAAAAACCCTAGAAAGACATATGAGCCAAGACAAAGTGAAATGAACAAAACCAGGACAACAATGCATACAGTAACAACAACAATGTATGATGACCAATTGTGAAAGACTTAGCTATTCTCAGCAATGCAACATTTCAAGATAATCCCAAAGGATTCATAATGGACAACACTATCCATCTCCAGAAAAAGAATTGATGGAGTTCTAAATGCAGATTGAAGCTTGATTTTTCCTTATTTTTCTTTTTTTATCAGTGTTTTCTTTCACAACATAACTAACATAGAAATGTGTTTTGCATGACTGTTCATGTATAACTTTATATCAGATTGCTTGCCTTCTCAACGAGGGAAGAAAGGGTGAAATGGGGGGGGAGAAAATTTGGAACTAAGAAAATGAATGTTAAAAATTGCATTTACACATAATTTGGGGGAAAATAAAATATTAAATCCTTTCCAAAAACAACAACAACAAAAAGAAACAAAAAAGTACCACTATCCTTCCAATCACCCAAAATCTCAATCTCGGAGTCTTCCTCAACCCTTTATTCTCTCTAGCTCCATAATTCTTATTGATTTCACCTTAACAGCACCTCTGGACTCTACCCCATTCTTTCTACTAACATGGCTTCTGCCATAGTGTCAGTCCTCCTCATCTCTCTCCTAGACTATGGCTAGAGCCTCCGAATCTCTTTCCCCATTTCTAGTCATTTCCATTTCTAATTATGCCCTCCATAGCTGCCAAAGAGATATTTTTAAAGCCCATGGCTGAACACATCCCTCTCTGCTAAAGAAGCTTCAGTGGCTACAGTTCCTTTTATCCCAGCTCCATTCTATCTTTCCAGGCTGATTATGCATTGGTTTTCTACTTTCCTCTGCATTCTAGCCAAACTGACCTTCTGGTTACCCCTGTACAGAAATCACAAACAAATTGAATTTTTCAAAAAAGCATAACTTATGGAAGAAAGGCTAGCATGAGGACAAAACAGTGTAACTGATCTAAAAGAATAGTGTTAGGTGCACTAAAGCTCAGAACAAGCCAAAACTGGTATTGAATGGTAAGGAGAAGAAAATGTTTTTCTTTTAAAAATATTTTCGCTATATTAGAAGAAAGAAGGTCAAAGAAGATATAAAGCTATAGTTTAGGTAGCTAGGATTATAGAAAATAATGGAGGAAAAGCAGAATTACTTATTTTTTAATTTGTATATGCTTTTCCTACTAAATATAAAGCAGCGAGGTGGTGCAATAGATAGAGCTTTAGACTTGGAGTCAGAAAGACCTGAATTTAAATCTGGTATTTTTGTGACCCTGAGCAAATTAAAAATGGGGATGATAATAATACCTACCTTTCAGGGCTGTTGTACGAAATGAGATATTTGGAAAGCATTTTGCAAACCTTAAGGCACTATATAGAGAACAATTTCAGGCTGAAAAAAATAGCACCAAATACCCTGAGATTCCACCAATTTAGGTGTTCTTTTCGGAATGAGAAAACATTTACAATTGCGTTGGATGGCTTTAATTGGAGATGTACACCTGAATTCCATCAAAGCTAATCATGCTCAAAATATTCTTCCTATAACATTTCCCTGATCTCTGTCATTACTTATTTCTTTTTTCTTCTTGTTGCTTTTTTGCTTTACTGAAATAGCATGTAACAAGTTTACTTAAAACTGCAAGACCTTGCTTTTATGGAAGTTATGATCTCCCTGAAAAGGGAAAGTCATAGAACTGTTATTAGAGGATGAAAGGAGAAAAATAGAAAGGAAGAAGGGGGGAGAAGAAGGGTAGAAAGGTAGGAAGAGAAGGGAGAGAAGAAAGGAGGGGGAAGAAGGAAAAAGAGGAAGAGGGAGAAAAAAAGACAAAAAGGGAAGGGAAGAAAGGGAGGGAAATAGCATAGAGAGCAATGGAGAAAAGGAGGAAGAAAAAAGGGTAGAGGGAGAAGGAGAGGGAGGAAAATAAATCGAAGAAGGGAGAGAGAGAAAGAGAAGGACAGAGAGAGACACAGAGAGAGAGAGAAAGGGAGGGAGGAAAGGAGAGAAGGAGGGAGGGAGAGAGAGAGTACAAAGTAAATTTAAAGTCAGAGACAATGGTTAAAAATCTGACATTGTGACATGCCTGACTACAAATAAGTCCTTTGGACCTCAACATATTAAATGATAGAGTTGGGGATTAGATTAAATGATCTCTAAGGATATTCTATATTCCACGCCACATTCCCTGTCTCCATCCTAGGAGATAGAATCATCATCACCATCACTATCATCATCATCATCATCATCATCATCATCATCATCATCATCATCATCATCATCATCATCATCATGAGTCTCCAGAGTACTGACTCCTGCAGTTATACTGATCTGAGTTCAAATCTAGCTTCAGATACTTACTGTGTCACCCTAGGTAAGTCAACCTCAAGTTGCTTCAGTTTCCTCATCTGTAAAATGGGTATAACAATAACACCTATCTCTCAGGCTCATTCTGAGAAGCAGACAAGGTAGTAATTGCAAAGCACTTAGCACAGTGCCTGGAACATAGCAAGTGGTAGAAGAGATTAAATTACTCAGCCACTGAAGTTTCGATTTTCTCTATTTATGATTTAACCTCCTGATATATTTTCATCTGAAGAAGTTAGTACCCATTTATCCCCCTCAAACTCTCCATGGTTCAACCAAACTTGCATTCTTGCTGTTCTGAATATACTCCCTCCCTTCTCTCTGTGTGAATGTTATATATAGATAGATGTATGTCTACATTTGCATATGGATAACCATTATGGATAACCTTTATTGGTTTTCCATCCAATTGCATGACACACCATAATTTGGAATAATAGCAATTCATTTTCTACTTAGTCTACTTCAGGGACTGAAAAATCTATTCCTTCTGCACTGGAAAATATGGAAGAATACTAAGAGTACAATAAATTATAAAAGATTGTCCAGAGAATCAGAAATAGGGCTGACACTGGAACACGGGGGCTTAGTATCTCTGCCATTAACCTTTTGTTCTGAGCCACAGAAACTCTTCATCAAGTGGCTCTTTTGTCACAGGCAGTCAATCATTTGACCCTGTGAACCAGAGACCCTCAGAACCACCTGCTCTCCTGTAGCAAGCTCTGAGGTAGAAAGAAAAAGAAAGGCAATTTTTGTGCAAGTTGTACAAAATTTGTACAATTGTACAAATTGTACAATTTAATTTGTTCTCAGAAAGTTCAAATCCTGCCTCTGACTAAGCAAATCCTTTGACTTCTATGAGACTCAGTTTCCTCCATCATCAAAGGGAAATGTTACATAGTTCTGAACGCAAAGGATTGATGTGTATTTCAGATAAAATAATGTATGTGACATGCTCTGCAACTTTAAAGTGCTCTATCAATGTCAGTTCTTATTAGAAGACTGGTAAATAGAATCAAGCAACAAGTAGGATGTCAGTGTGCTGGGCACTGTGTGGGAAGGGTTCCAACAGAAGGAGAAAATTGTATTTTATTAGAACATTTGATTTCTAATCTGAGAGTTGAAAAGTCATCTACTCAAACATAAGAAGCTGTCACCAAATTCCATCTGTAACATTTCCAACAAATGGTCATCCAGTCTCTGCTTACAAATTGCACAAAATGGGGAGCCCACTCATTACCTTCTGAAGCAATCCATTCTCCTTTTGGACAATTCTAATTGTTAGGAAGTTCTTCTTAAATTGAAATTTGCCTACCTCTACTTCCTACTCAGACGTTCTTCAGAAACTAATACTAGTTGGTTCATAGGAACTTAGATTTAGAGTTGAAACAGATCTCATAGGTAATTTAATTCAATCCCTTCTTTTTAAAGATGAGGAAGCAAAAGCCTAGAGGGAATAATTTTCCAGCCTCTCATACATATAAGCATATCTCAGAGATATTGTGGGTTCAGTTCACAATAAAGCAAGCCCTACCATTTTTTGTTTCCTAGTGTGTATAAAAGCTGTATTTACACTATACTATAGTCTATCAAATGTGCAATAGTATTATGTCTAAAAATGTACATGCCTTAATTTTAAAAATACTTTTAAAAAATGCTGACCATCACCTGAGCCTTCAGTGAGTCATAATCTTTTTGCTGGTAGACGGTCTTGCCTTGAGGTTGATGGATATGACTGATCAGGGTGGTAGTTGCTGAAGGGGGGGCCGTCTGTAGAATTTTTAAAAAAAATAAGACAATAACAAAGTTTGTCAGATTGATTGACTCTTCCTTTCATTCCAATACTTAGAGACCATTGTAAGGTTATTAATTTGCCTAATTTCAATATTGTTGTGTCTTAGGGAACAGGGAGGCGTGAGGAGAGGGAGAGAGATGAAGAATGGCTGGTCAGTGGAGCACTCAGAATACACATTCATCAATTAAGTTCACTATGGGCACAGTTCATGGTGCCCCAAAACAATTACAATGGGAACATCAAAGATCACTGATCCCAGATAACCATAACAGATATAATCATAATGAAAAAGTTTGAAATATCATGCAAATTAGCAAGATGCGACATAAAGACACGATGTGAGAACATGTTGGAAAATGGTGCCAATAGACTTGCTTGATATAGGGTTGCTACAAACCTTCAATTTGTAAACAAAACAGAACAAAAATGCAGTATCTGTAAAGCACAATAAAGTAAAGTGCAACAAAAACCAATTAAAATGAGGTATTGTTATTGTTCAGTCACGTCCAACTCTTCATGATCCCATGTGGGGTTTTCTCAGTAAGGACACTGTAGTGGTTTGCCATTGCCTCGAGGCAAATAGGGTTAAGTGACTTGCTCAGGATCATAGACCTAGTAAGTGTCTGAGGCAAAATTTGAATTCAGGTCTTCCTAACTCCATACTTGGTACTCTAGCCACTGTACTACCTAGCTGTCCTGAAACAAGATATGCCTATAGGATTAGCCTTATCTGTAAGCAGCTACCGCACAGTGGATAAATAAAGGACTGGGCCTGGAGTTAGGAAGACCTAAGTTTAAATCTGGCCTCAAACACTTATTGGTTCAGTGTTACCCTTTGCAAATCATCTGTTAACCACTACTTCAGTTTCTCCACCTATAAAATGGGTACAACTATGGCACTTAGATTCCAAGGTTGTTGCCAGGATCAAATGGATATTTAGGTTCTCAGCACAGTGACTGACATATGGGAGGGACTTAATAAATGTTAATTTTCTTCCTTCCATTGCTAGTGTGTGTCTGGGTCTTCTGACTCCAAATTGAATGATTCTTTCACCCAATTATGCTACAATATAGTGATCCTCTCTCTAGCTGAGAAGATCAGATCCAAAATGGTCTAATCCTTCTTCAGTTTATAGGAAATGGTCACTGTGCTAAAGGATCTTCTAATTTATATAGGGAGAAATAACCAGCATAGTGATAAATGAGAACCTTTGGTTTAAAAATTCAAAGAGCATGATTATCCACTCTTATCTAGAATGATCTTTTCAGTTACAGCTGTGGGTTGCTGAGATTTTCTACCTCTGTAGTATTTGCACTTTGATTAGCTGTTCTTTTCCATCCACTCACTGTTGAGAGCCATGTTTAGGGGTCTCTATCAGGATAGAGTTTGGGGTTTTGGGTGGGGTTTGGGGTTTTGGGTGGGGATAGTGGAGAAGAGAAGGCAATTGGGGTTAAGTGACTTGCCCAAGGTCACACAGCTAGTAAATGTGTCAAATGTCTGAGGCCAGATTTGAACTCTGGTTCTCCTGACTCCAGGGCTAGTGCTCTATTCACTGTGCCACCCAGCTGCCCCCAACAGAGTTGGGTTTGGTGGTGGTGGTGTTTTTTTATAGAAGCCCTAAAAAGTATCAAGAGAACTCAAGGCCCTGAGGGATTTGTGAATGTTCATGAAAAGTGACAAGACATTTGGATTTTAGGGTCTCAACAAAAACACCCTTGAGCGTGGAAAAGTAATAACAATCAAAGCTACCAGTGGACAAACCCTGTGACTCAGGGTGGGTGATGCTCAAAAGTTTCTTGGCTGGCATTTTCACTCTTTTTAAAGCCCATGTTAATGACACTGACCTTTCTAGTAATTTGATTCTGACGATGGCACAGTGGCAGCTGAGCTCAAGGGCTGTCAACTTGACAAGGGCCAGCCGAGAAAATAATTACAGCTTCAGAATCAAGGCAGGGTTGTTTGTGCTGATAGAAAGAGCAAATCTTGTAATAAGGAGCAACCTCTAGCTCTCTACAACCCCCTTTGCTTTTCTTTAACTTTATCCTGCTTGAGCCTGAGCCTCCATAAAGCTTGTCCCTCTGATTAGAAGATGTTCAGCTCTAAGGACACGTGAATAACAATCTCCTCTGTATCTTAATAAATCAATTCACCAAGTACTTATTAAACACTTATCTTGTACACTACCTACCATGTACACTAATTACCATGTACACTAACTTCCACTAACTAACCACAGTATACATTAACTAACACATAAACTTACCACTGTGTACACTAACTTCCATGTTCGCTACCATATATACTGCCTACCATCCACACTATCAAGTACACTACTATACACATGTATACTATCAGGTACACTACCTACTACATACATTATCATGTCTACTAACTACCTTTAAACTACCATGTAAACTACCTACCATCTACACTCACTACCACATATACTAACATCCAAGACCAGTCATTCAAAGTCACTGCTCATACAAAGACTGCTGAAAATCATTTCTTCTTCAGATGCACCAGGATTCTGGCCATTCTGGAATGGTAAAACTCAAATAATAATAACTCATTCCCATTCCTTTATGGAATTGACTATAGAAATCACCACCACCAACTAAGGTTGGCTGTATAGGAATACCCACAGAATCAGGAAAGAGCTGTCAATCTACCATTTTTCCCCCCTGACAGGAAATTTATCATTCAGAGAATGAAACCCTTAATATTTTGCCCCAGGTTTTTTACTTCAAATAAAAGTCATAGCACTAAAATATAATTCTACCTCTGCCCACATGATTTCTCTGGGAAGGGGTAAAAAGCCATTAAAATATACAACTGAACTTTTCTAGAATGCAAAGATGCATATTTCTATAAAGATGCAAAGAAAACCTACAGGAGAGTAGAATTCAGTAGAATATAGAACTGTCTTTTTCCTAGTGGTGTCGTTCTCAAATGGAAAATGAGATCTGTGGGTCCCGTATTGACTTAGAAAACCACAAATTAGCATTGTCCATGTTATATTGTATTTTTATTTATTTCATGAAACAGTTTCCAATTATATCTTAATCTGGTTTAGGCTAAACACCAGGGGTTTTTTATCATCTTATCATAGCTCAGGGACCCCAAGTTTTACACTGTGGTATATGCCATTTGGAAGAACTACTTCTGAGAAGACCACAAGGTTAATAGGATAATATAATTTCATGCATAGTGCAAGCCTATAGTATGGACACTGAGGATAGAATTACTGTAAGTTTCTACTGCAGAAATTTGCTAAACTGGAAAGATGATGACAAGACTTAGTTTGCCATGCTATGTTTGACATATGAGGAGTAGGTTACTCTGTGTCTAGCCCAGGGTAAGAATTTTCGGAGAATGCCTGCATCTTGAGTGACTTGAGAAGAAACACAGATGCAAAGAACTCTAGAGTGAAATCAAGAATCCTGGGTTCTAGTCTTGGCTTAGTCACTAACTTGATGTGTTACTATGTTTGTACAAGCTACTTGGCAAATTTTCTGGATTTCCATTTCCTCATCTCTCTGTAGAACCTGAGGAACCCCACTTGTATGTGAAAATCCCAGAAAAAGTTCTCTTTCCCGGGATCAAGTAATCTGTGAGCTCACATCCAGTCAAAATCGTGAGCCCCCACCAATATGTTTAGTTTTACTAGTCAGTCAGAAAAGGCAAGTCCAAACAATGTCATTTAAACAATAGTATATTAAACAATAGCATCATAAGAAAGATAGCAATAGAGCATTTCCCCTGGGATACCTTTCCACACACAAACACATGCCATTAATGGAACAGACACACATGAGGAACACATGTAGAAAAGTATACATAAAAGGGAGCCAGGGGGCTTGGATACACAAGTGGAGGGGTGACCATGTAACCAGGACATATCTATGGAAAGCCAACTCCTGTCTCTGACATTACAGCACCACTATTGTTATCTGGTGACGTTAAAACAAACAAACAAAAAAGTGAACAAGCCTGCTATTCTTTCAGGTTTCTCATGGAAATTAAAGGGGAGGTGGGGAGGAGGGGGAAGGGGCTGGAGGAGTGAAGACAAGGAACAAAAAGGTTCATTGAGAGAAGGCGTTTCACTCCAACTTTTGTTATTATGTATTAGGCTTACCAAACATTTCCAAGGCTTTGACTTGCAGACCAAAATGAAAAGGTTGGAGTAGAAATTTTAAGTCCCTCCTACTTCTCATTGTCTATGCTATTTTTTTTAAGGCGCTGTATCCATTTCAATTTACAAAAATGACTAAGAATGGGAAGCAGCCATTCTCCTTTTACTACCAATTAAAAAATCTTAACCTTTATACCCCAAGAACTAATGAAAGGGGAAAAAATATGTTGCTAATAGCTGTAAATTAAAATCATTTTACATACATTATTTAATGCCATCATCACAAGAACTCAGGGAAATAAGAGACCCAGGGTCAAACCCAAGTTAAAGAGGCATTCCTGATGGATGATGAGTCTATCCAGATGTTCTTGTTTGGGAATAACATTTTATCAGTCGCATCAATGCATGAAACATCAAAGAGCATCCAGAAATAGATTGATGACCATTAAATAGTGTTGAGTCTGATCATACGTAAAGGAGAGGCCAAGGGGTTGAGGAACATCTATTGCCAAGATAATAGCTAGTTCTGCAGTATGTGAGCCTAGGACAAAGAGTACAAGGAGTTAGATCCTGACATAAAGAGAAGGAAGAAGATGGAAATTTCAGAATTTCCTTCAGAAAATTTCAAGGATCCTTTATTAACTGCAAACATCTTCCAAAAACAAATATCCATCTTTTAATTTCCCTGGAAATATTGTATATTATGAGATAGAGTATAATTATTTCCATGAAACCAAAAAATGAACAGTCAAGAGATATGTGGTGAGTTTGAGGCAACCATGTCATATTACAAATTATGTACTTTGGAGAACAGCAAAAGAAAAGATTTAATCTGCAAGGAGAGAGTGAGAAGGGAGAAAAGGGTAGGAGAGGAATGATGAAGGGAAAAGGGAGCGGGGGAAGAAGGATAAGAAAGAGGAAGGGGAGGTAAGAAGGGGGATGGAAAGAAGTAGGGAGAGAGATGGGGAGAGAAGAGAGATGAAAAGAGGGAGGGAGAGGCAGGTGGGGAAGAAGAAGGGAGAGTGGAAGGAAAGAAGGGGCAAAGAGGAGGGGAGGGGAAGAGAGGAGGGAAGAGGAAGGCATCAATAAGCACTTACAATGTGCCTAGCACTGTACTGAGGTTGGGGATGCAAAGAAAGGTAAAAAATCAATTCCTTCTTTCCAGAGTTCAGTCCAATGGGAGACAAACAAGCAAACAACTATGTACAAGGAAAACATATGCAGGATAAATTGGAGATAATCAACGGAGGGAAGGCACTAGTATTAAAAAGATCAGGAAAGACTTATTATAGAAAGTTGGATTTTATCTCAGACTTGAAGGAAACCAGATAGAATTAAAAGGTCGAATAAAGATCATCACTATGTATACTATAGGGAAATTCTTAGCTCAGTAATGAACATATCAATCCATTGAAAATTACTTCCATATAATAAAAAATAAAATCCTTAGACTTCCAAAGCATAACACAGAGTTATTAAAAAAGCTAAAACCTTTTGCTGGCCCAGTGGGACCTAGCTGAGCATGAAACCGTTTGGACCTCCCCCCCAAATGCTAGAAGAGAATGAAATGGAAGGAGATAGAGAGGAAGGAGAGATAGAAAAAGTAAGAGAGATGAAGAGAGAGAAAAAAGAAAAAAAGAAACTCTACTTGTTGCTCCATTAATCAAAACAGCAGCCTTCTAATCAACTACGTCCAGAGAGAAGCTGGGTTGGGAATTCTCAGGTTCCCTGATGATATCAGCTTTTGGCAGAGGAGAAACCTAGGACAAAAAGTCAGTTCAGATAGATGTTACCTCCTGCATCACCAGCAAGGAATAATTAGGATGCAAATAACTTAGAACAAATGCTGCAGATGGCCTGATTAAAGTCATCCCTACTGCTTCTAGCCAAAGTGGGTCATATTCTCCTGGTCACAGAAGACCATCAGTTCCGCTTTCCCCTATGAATGGTTCCAAGATACCTATCTACTGTGAAAGCTCCTGTAGACACCTGTTTTGTTTTGCTTTGTTTTGTTTTATCTTAAATGCTGATAATTCAATACTATGTTTGGGTGATTGCAGGCAACACTTCTGCATGTGACGATGCTCCCTGGGTCCAGTATAAAATACCTGTTGGATTCTCAAAGACATTGTAAGGTCTATACTTATAGGATGAGAAGTTTTCATCTGTAGTTTCTGGTATATAATTCTAGTCACCATTCTGTGACATTTTACAAAGCACCATCATAACCATCACCATCGAGCATTAGCATATCCTGTTAAGGTTTGCAAAGCACTTTACAAACACTCTCATTTAATTCTCATAAAACCCTGAGAGATAGATCTGCATTACTATCTGCGTTTTTACAGATGAAGAAACTAAGGAAGATAGTGGTTAAATGACTTGTCCAGGGTCATACAGCTAGTAAGTGTTTGAGGTCAAATTTAAAATCAGGGCTTTCTGACTACAAATCTACTGCTCTATCCTCTGTATCATCTTGCTTCATTTTTTTTTCAACCTGCAGTGGTATGCCACACAGTTTCTCCTGTTTCCTTGCAGAATCTGAAATGATCAGTAAGTTCTGTCTCTTTAAAACAATCCCTCCAAAATTTCTGCTGATTTTGAACTGATCTTGAATTGTTGCCACAAATCCCTACATTCCCACAAACAAATGACTCAGTTAGTTGCTTAAAGATTCCTTGTCAACATGTTGTTGATTGAGTTCATGTGGATGCCATATTCTAGCACTCAATTCCTATTCAAAATCTATAGCAGAGTCAGCTTTGACATATAAACACATATAGAAAGAGGTGGAAAGGGAGGAAAGAAAGGAAGGAAAGAGAAGAGAGAAAAGGAAAAAAGGAGAGAGGGCAGAGAGACAGAGACGGACACAGAGACAGAGAGATAGAATTTTCCTTAAGAATTTACTATGTTCCAGCCTAGGTGCCAAGTCCTGGAGATAAAACACATTCAAGCAAGACATCTTTATTCTTAAGGAACTTATATTCTAATAGAAGACTGCCAAACACGAAGAGAAGTGGGAAAGCAGAGGGAGGGAGGGCATCCTTTCAATGGCAAGACTGTTGGCAACAAGGTACAGTTTGGAGAACGAGATGTTGGGAAGAAGTGAGCACAGCTGGAGACCTTCATAAAATGGTGATCCCAGCAAGGGACTCATCAATCAGAAGAAAGCTCCATAATCTGACCTTGCCAAGTGTAGAGAAAGCCTAGAATAGCCCCTAGCAGTCCTCAAGTTGCTGTTTAGGACAGGCTGAGGACAGGAAGAGTCCCTGGTAGTGCCCCAGAGCACAAAAAGATCAAGTTAGCTGGAACTGAGCTCAATTAGATAGTTACTATATATAGTAAATTAGGAGTCATATGGAGAAAGATGGTACTAATAGTGAATGAAATAGAAAGACTAAGATAGAAAGGAGGTGATGGGAGATATGCCATTGAAAAGAAGACAGTTGATTAGGCTAACTTGTGAGTTATAGTTGCAGAGAGTCCCTCCAGGATGCTTACACTTCATCTTCTCAATTCATGCTCTTGATTGTTCTTGGAGGCAATTAAACCTGGCCTAGTTTTGGCACTTTTATCTTCTAATCCCTGGAGCCTCCATCAATTTCCCCAAACTACTGTGTATGGACACCCTTGCTCTGGCAGCTTCTGGTGCCCCCCTGCCACCTACCCCCTGCCATCAGCCACAGCTCCATGGACAGGAAACCGGAGGTGACTTTGCCAATGGCATTAATCACAGCAGGGAGCTGGCGTCTTCCTTCCTGCCATGGGGGTGACAAGACCAAAGGCAAAGGGACAGCAAACCTCAGAAGACCTGGAAAGGTAACACAAAATCCTTTGTCCTCGGATAACAACAAACAACTGAACCAGGATTGGTCTTTAACTCATTCAAACCATCTGCTTCCCTGCAGCCGCTCCCCAATGAGATGGGGAAGAGGGTGAAAAAGCAGGTTATTAGCTCTGACAACAGCAGGAATAATTAAAACCATGTTTAAGGTTACTGTCAGCTTTGTGGGTTAGAAAGAATAAATCTTATCCTCAATGAAAAATCTTGAAGTGTCAAAGTTCTACTGATTCCTTGGATTAAGGCATTACTGTCTCTTTATTAAAATTACTTTTCTCTGGAAGGAGTATTATTGATTATTAACACCTTGGCATTAATAGCTTTTAGCACAATGTCTGATACACAGTAGGTCCTTACCAAATATTCATTGATTGGTAATGATTAATCTTGAAGAAAATTTTCACAGATTATGAGAAGTAATATTAGTTTTTTTATTTTTATTTTTTTTTACAGATAGGGACAGGGGGCTGAATGGCATTGGAAAAATGGATAGATTCTATTGAGGAAACTTCATATTATTTCCCATGATCACAAGCTGAAGATGGCCACAAAAATGCCTTTCTCCTTCCTCCCTTCCTCCCTTCCTCCCTTCCTTCCTTCCTTCAATCATTCATTCATTCCTTCCTTCCTTCCCTCCTTTCTTTCCTTCTTTCCTTCCAATGATCCCAAGCTACTTCCTGGCACAAAAATCCATCTTTTTAACACTCCCAGTAATGTTGGCAGCCAAATACCACAATAACATATTTATATACAAATTAAGGTCTCTCCCCTCACAACTATGAACTACAGACTTCTCTCAGAGCAGATATGTTCTGAAGCTAAAGCCTTACATCCAGGTAACTAATATTACTTGAAGTCTGTTAAAAAAAATAATTAGAGAAACTGTGGTGACTGTTTCAAGATACTGGATTGGGTCCCACAGAGGACCAAAATAGTATCTGTGTGCCCTTTAGTTGTTTATTTAAATAAATTCAAATCAATCTGAAAGTTTTCATGAAGGAAACAGACATACAAATAGGAAATACCAAGTGTTTGAATTGAAAAGGATCCCACTACTTTAGGCTTTCATTATCACTTTTTCAAAGAAAATTTGGATTTTATCAAGTTGGAGGGAACTCTTGGTGAAGAAAATCCCTCTGCCACTGCCAATCTGCCTCAGTTCTATAGCTTTGTAATCTTAGGGAGTTTTGTGGGGACACTGAGAAGTTATCAGTGAGTTCAGTGTCACAAGATCACTATGTAGGAGGTAGGATTTGAACCCAAGTCTTTCTGACTCACCTTGATCTTTTAACTGCTATTACATGCTTCCTCTTTCTTAATTATTCATATTGAAAATAAAACCATTGAACTGGAGAGTTGGAAGAAAATCCAGGGTTTATCTACTCTAACTTCTCCACTTTTTCCCACCCCATTGCCTTGTAGTTTTTATAGCTGAGAATCCAAAGTCCAGAGTGATTAGCTCAAGGTCACATGGCAGGTTAGTGACAGATCAGGATTCGAACCCCGCCTACCATCACCAAATCTGATGCTCTTTCCACTAAGTAATGCAAGTTCTCAACAACAACAATGCTGCCACTTTCTAAATGCTTTGACCTGTCTTATTATCCAAGGTCATTCTTATGTCCTTTGTGGACATTCTCTGTGTTACCATGGTTCAATCTTCTCAGGTTCCTCACCTGCAAAATGGAAGGAATCTAATTGATAATGTGTCTTTCAACTTTTGTTGTCTACAATTCAATGATCATCATTTAACAAATGAAGCTGATATTGTATTTCTTGCATTCTCAATGGCTAGGGGAGTGCCAGGAAGGAAAGAATGCAGAAATTTTAAAAATTGTTTAATGGAATGTTAAAATAAATAAAATAATATATGAGTTAACTAAGGCTAATAGATAAAGAAGCTTACTTAAGACCAATCCAAATTAGTTTATTTCAACTAACCCTTTTTAAGTAATTAGCTTATGAAAGACCCAGGACTGGCATCCATTACTTGTATGTAACCTTTTAAGGGGCAGCTATGTGGTCCAGTGGTTAGAGCCCTAGGCCTAGAGTGAGGAAGACCCAAGTTCAGATCCACCTAGCTGTATGACCCTGAGCAAATCACTTAACCCTGCTTGCCTCAGTTTCCTCATTTGTAAAATGAACTAGACAAGGAAATGGCAAACTGTTCCAGTATCTCTGCCAAGAGAACCCTGAATGGGGTCATGGAAAGTGGCTTGAAACAATTACCTTTTCGTACTTGATTTTCAAAGTCCTTTTTGAGCTCTTTGATGACCTGTAACCAATTCATATTTTTCTTGGAGGCTTTTGATGCAGAAGCTTTGACTTTGCTGTCTTCTTTTGGTTGTATGTTTTGATCTTCTTTGTCACCAGAGTAAGATTCTATAGTCTGAGGGTATTTTTTAATGCTGTTTCCTCATCTTCCCAGTCAAATACTTGATTTTCTAACAATTTGTCAAGGTAGGACTGCTTCCAGTAGGGATGGGGGTGGATGTGCTGTTCTAGGCTTCAGGGGTTTTATATCAGCTGCTGGATCCCCCACAGCCTGTGGGCCCAGAGGTCCAGAAGCAGACACTGCCTACCCCAGTCAGCCCATGCTTCTCTTACACCCAGGTCCCACAGAGTTTTCCCTGCTGATTTTCTATGCTGTCTTTGGTGCTTGTGGGTTGAGAAGTCTGGAAACCACCACAGCTGCCAGTGATTCAGTCCTGAGTCCTGCTCCAGCCCTGTCTGTGCCGATGTGGTCCATGCCAGACTGCATCCCACTTCCACCCAGGTGTGATATATCCTTCCCATTGACCCTCCAAGTTGTCTTGGGTCAGAGATTTGCTTCGCTCTGTCATTTTTGGGTTCTGTAGCTCTAGAATTTGTTTAGAGTCATTTTTTACAGGTATTTGGAGGCATTTGGTGGAGACTTCAAGCAAGTTCCCGCTCTTACTCTGTTATCTTGGCTCTGCCCACCCCCTCCCCTACAAACAACCACCTTCTCAACACCTCTGAGGCATTAGTATGAGTGGCCCACTAAACATATCCCCATCCTGGTTCACCACCTCCTTAAGGGGAATACAGGGTTTTTATAAGGGGCCTTCAGCATAAATTCCACTTCAAGTCCTAGGTTACACCTGCTTCTCCATTTCTCTTACTAGAAAGAGCTCATTCTTGTCCCTTGCTCAGAAGGTCCTGCAGGATAGACTACATCCTTCCAGGTTTCCCACAGCCCAAGTACAATATATATCAAAATAAAAATCATCCATAAGTGGGAAAAATAAAATAAATATTTCCACCTAGGTGGCCAGTACATCTTTAGGTCATTGAAACCCAGAAGACTCTTAAATACTAATCTGGTTTTCATCCCCTGGCTGGGATTTTCCTTCTAGCTGTGACATTAACTTGGTCAATTCAGTGAGAGTACTTCATGGGTACCTTACTCCTTGGGCCTTTTGTGTGGGACTTTCTTTACATTACAAAGAATAGTTTTCTCCACTATTAAAGAGGATGAAATAAAATTCTTTTTCCATGCTATCTGGCAAAAATGTGGCATTTTTCCCCAAGCAACATTTGGAACTAAATATCTTTCATCTTTATTTATTCGTCTTTATAGAAGAATATTCACATCCTTCTAATTTATTTCCCCCACAGTGCCTAGCATACAACAGATGCTCAGGAAGCATTTATTTGGCTGATAAAATCCCTTTCCAATGTCATTCCTTTTAAGTAAATATTCTGATTTCTCTGCATGTGTATGTGTTTTTTAATATACACATCTCCTACCATCTCAGAAATTACATATCTAACAATGTTATCTGAAAAGTGCAAATTAGTTGGAGTGTGGGCTTCCTTGGAATAATAATAGCTTGCCCTTATATATAACTTTACAATTACCAAGTACTTTGCATATATTACCTCATTGATACAGCAGCCTTTTGAGGCAAACTGCACAAGTATTTTCAGCTCTTCTTTACAGATGAAGAAATTGAAATTCAATCAATAATCTATCAAAAAGCATTTAAGTGCCCACTATGTGCAGAGCACTGAGTCAGAGAGGCTGTCATTCCTCATGTTTCAGGAAATACTCCCCTTTCAACTTCTGGTCTGGCAATCTCCATTTTCAGTTCAATTTCCCTCAGGAAGCCTTCCCTAATCCTTTTAGTTTTCACTCCCTCCTCAAATGACCATGAACTCATATCTCCTTATCTGTGTATACTTCCTATTTCTTCTAAGTAGAATGTAAGCTTCTTAAGCAAATGATTTCTTTTCCTTCTTCCTTTCCTCCTTCCTCCCTCCCATTTCTCCTCCTCTTCTTCTGCCTCTCTGTCAATCTGTCTCTTTCTGTTTCTCTCTGTCTCTGTCTCTCTATCTCTCTGTCTTTGTCTCTCTCTGTCTCTCTCTATCTACTGTCTCTGCCTTTCTGTCTGCTGGTTTCTCATTTTAGATTCTTAGCACAGTGCCTCAGTCAATGGGTACATAGCACAAACACAATAAACATTTATTGGATCAGAGTAAGTGACTTGCCCAAGTTCTCACACATACTAGTCAGAGCTGGGACTCTAGTCAGACCTTCTGACTGAGACTATTCATCTCTCTGTCACACTAGACTTTTTTCTCCCTTGCCTTCTCTCTCATTGCCTACATCATTCATCTCATGGTCATGTGGAAAGACAATTGAATGGGAAAGCAAGGTATCTGACGTTGGTTTTTGCGCTATCTCTTAATATATACCTGACCTTGGGCAGGTCAGGAAACCCTTCTGAGCTTCAGTTTCTTCATCTGTTAAATGAAGGGATATAACCAGATGGCATTTGACTTTCCTTTCAGTCATATCTGTGCTCCTAATCTCCCTGGTCAGAACTAGAAAGTAGGCGAGACATGTAGGTGGTGACCAATCTCAAGAAATGTTTCTGTGAACACTCATCGCAAGAGTCTTTCTTTAGCACCCATCTCCCAGGTTGTTATGAGGATCAATAATAAATGTTTTTTTAAGTGTTTCACACTGTGCCTGACACAAAGAAGTTATATAAAGACTACATTATTATTAATATTAATTATTGTCATTATTTAAATTATTTTTATTTGAATTCAGGTCTTCCTAACTCCATGCCTGATACTTTATCCACTATATTACCTAGCTACTCCTATTCCATTTCTCCCTTACCGGACTACTGTAACCTCCTTAAGCAGAGATTAATCTTTATACATCTCAGTGACCTAAGACAGTGTTTTGCATACAGCAGGGATTGAAGAAACATTTGTTGAATCGAGTAGAATTGATAGCTCATCACCTTTTCCCTACTCCTGGAACAGGTAAGTGGCTCAGTGGGTAGAGTTTTGGGCCTGGAGTCAGGAAAACCTGAGTTGAAATCCAGGCTTAAACACTTACTAGCTGTGTCACCCTGGACAAGTCACTCAACCTCTGTTTGCCTCAGTTTCCTTATCTGTAAAATGGAGATGATAACAGCACCTTTCTCCCAGACTTGTTGTGAGGATAAAATAATAACTATAAAATGCTTAGCACACTGCCTGGGACATAGTAAGGGCTCTGTAAATGTTATCCAATTTTATTATTATTTTATGACATATTTATTTATATATTTTATTTTTTATTATCCGAACTATCCCTGGATATGTCCTAACCGTGTGCTGTCCCTTTTTAATTACTAATATGATGGTGTTGTATGACTGCAAATAATGAAATGGTAGCTTCAGGAGAGTTGTAATCGAGGATTACTCACTGAGAAATAGAGAGGGACATGGTAAGATCAGGCAGCCTCCAAGGCATTACAGAGAGGATTTTGAAGGAAGAGCAGCGAAAGGGTGTCACAGAGAAATAATTGAACAAAAAAAGAAGACAGGTGAATCCCCACATAAGTGTGGCAGACAGCCTAATTGGCCCATTAGTATCCTTGTGAAGTCTAGGAAAAGTTTGGAAGGCTCTTAGTATATTGCATTGCCCCTCTAGGTTAAATATATGGGAAATGGGCAGGAATCACATATGAGTGGGCATTCATGGGTTGCAATATGCATCACTGGATTGTCTCTTGCCAGCACTTAGCACAGCGAGTGACATATAATATGCCTTAAAAAAAGGTTTGTAGATTATTGCCTGACTGATTGGAGTGAATACCCATGTTGACATTATTATAGTACATTATTTGAGTACTTCAGTAATATCTGTTCTTTGCCTCCCTACAATCCAAACAGTAGGTGTAATTAATCTCTCTTAGATGAAGATACGAGAAATGATTGCTAGTCTATCTGGAGTCCTTAAGAAACATCCCAAGAAACCTGGAAGCTTCTGTGTAGCATTTAAGGGGAAAGAATCAAATTTATAGGATTTAAGCCTGGAAAGGACGTAAGAAAGAGATCCTCTGTAGCAGCTACTTCTTTTTACAGATTAAAATGTCAAAGCCCTGAATTTGGAGTGACTTGCCTAAAGTCATTCAATGATTTATCTTTTGGGTAAATCTCAAGTAAGGAGACTAGTGTCTTTTCATATTCTTTTTTTTTTTTGCTTTTTGGAGGGGAGTGGGAAGGTTAATTGGGGTTAAGTGACTTGCCCAAGGTCACATGGCTAGTAAGTGTTAAGTGTCTGAGTCTGTATTTGAACTCAGGTCTTCCTGATTTCAGGACCAGTGCTCTATTTACTGCCCACCTAGCCACCCCAAGATTGTTTATATTCTGTTAGTTCTCTAAAGAAGGAAAGAGAAGAAACATTTTTTAAGCTCCTACTATGTTTCAGGCACCATGCCACAAATATTAAAAAATATCTCATTTGACCCTCACAACAACCCTGGGTGCTATTATAATCTCCATTTTAGAGTTAAAGAAACCAAGACAGACAAAGGTGAAGTAACTTGGCTAGTTCCCACAGCTAGTAAATGTTTGAGGCTTGATTTGAACTCAAGTCTTCCTGGTTTCAGGTCTAGCACTCTATCCTATACCACACAGATCTTTCTGGAATTAATGTTGTTAGAATGAAAGAGACCAAAAAGACAGTTTACTTCAATGCCTTCTTGTGTGCTGAATTCCTAGTAAATACACACACCATCCATTCTCTGTAGTATTGGAAAGTGCTTGAACTCAGCCTTCCAGGTCCTCTGCCAACCCTAGTTCTGGAAAAGGAGAGGTAGGAGATCTATTGTTTTCCTTTGTTATAACTGATAACCACATGGCTGAGGTTTTGAAAGAGTCCGAATGCCTGGGCTTGAATCTTAGTTCTGCCATTTAGACACCATGTGCCCAATGGGACCTGTTTCCTTCTCTGTAAAATGAGAAGACTGGATTCCTGGACAGAAAACTGCTCCTAAGGCCCTCCCCAGCTATAAAAGTCCAATAGGCATAAGTAGTTGCATCTATAATTGATTAGCTTCTGAGGATGACTGGGATTATGTAGGCACAATGCACTGTCATTAATGAAGATCTAATCTGGCTATATGGACATCAAGGTCCTCCACTCATTTCTCCAGATCCTCAAATTGGAAAATTGAATCACCTTCATAGAGCAAACAAGCTTCCAGAAGACAGTGACGTGCTAAAAACAAGACCACATATCTGCAAAATGAAGACATTTTCTAGTCTTTACCTTTAGCTCTGAGTCCCCAGTTTCACATGAAATTAATAACAATCTCTTGGTATAGTATAAAAAAAACCCTGGTCATTTTCAATTATGGAATCCAGGAAGAAAATCCATAGTGTTGATGTGCATAGTAAATGATATTGATGACAATAATGCCAGCTGGCATCCCAGAGACAATGACTATGATATCCTAATAACTAGCATTTGAGACATAGAGAGCAAAGGAGAAAAATTGAGCCATAATGATGCCAGGTTGCCAAGAGAAGTGGGATTCACCCACACTAACAGAAGATGATGTAGCCAGGATTCAATTTTTGGACTTCTGTAGCTAAATCCAATTTGTCTTTTCCTTCTGTCATCCTACCCTTCTCTCTATGATTTCATATTAGTTGTATTTCTAAGTTATACTGATGCTGAACTCACAGTATGATAGTGCCCAAAACAGCACATCTAAATATCCCTCACAAATGAACACAGGAAGGAAAAATGTTAGCCTTTGGCCTGGAAGAATTTAGCATGTCACAGTTTGTTCCAGAGGAAGCAAAGTTAATGATCAAATTCATGACTAATGGTTCTGTTTATATATTTATTGTCAAGGCTAATTATTTGTTTGTTTTTAAGCTAATGAGTCTGTCTTAATTAGGACCATTAATATCCATTAGCAAATGAAATGAAATGAGACATTTATTAAATTTTCACAGGCCACATATCTCATAACAAAAATCCAAGCCCTGCCCATACTTTAATAAAATGCCTCTCTCCAAGGTACAAGGCACAAGGTATCAGATCCTGAAGTTATATTGAAAACAGAATACCCAAACCTACAACGATTGTTCTTCCCATTTTTGACATTAAGCAGCATTGGTTGAGGCAGCCCATAAGGCATGGCATTTTCAGAAAGGTTTGAATTTCTTATTTAATCTACTGACTTTTTTTTTTTAAGAGAGAACCATCAGTTCTGAGCACTAGAATAGCTAGGAAGCATAGGCTTGATAATATTACTACTTTCTTTCTCCTCTCCCGTCCTTTGCCCTCCCCTCCCCTGCCCCCCTTTTATCTTTCCACACTCCCCACCCCTTCCCAAACCACAGAAGCTGCCTAGCCTCAGAGGACTACAGATGTTAGCTGACCACTCTTCCCCTAAATGACTGGGAACACTGGGCAAATTGCTGTCTCTCCAGCCTCTTTTTTCAACAGAAACACCAGAGGCAATCTTCCTGATCTACTTCACAAACCAGTATTGTAAAACATAACAAATGCACAGGCGATAAAGCCCCATTCCACTTAGAGCATTCTATAGACCATAATTGATGATGAGTAATGTTTCCAAGGTAGAATAAAGTAGACCTGGAACACCAGCTACTTTTCATTGCCTTCTCCAAGCACACTAAAGGGGCCCTGCTGAGCTGAAAAATGGTCTACTTTGATGGACAGGTTGTTAGGCATGTTATCTCCCTACCTTCCTCAGAGAAAAAACTCTATATTTCCTTCCCTTAACTTCTGCTTTGGCCCTGTATCTGAGGGTTCTGTCAGTTAGACCAGGAAAGGGGCCCCCAAGGTCAGAGCCATGCTTCGGTGTGTGTGTGTGTGTGTGTGTGTGTGTGTGTGTGTGTGTGTGTGTATGGATGGGAGTCAGGGGTGGGGTGGGGGTGGGTGAATGTCAACAAGGAGAAAGCCCAGTTCCCCATAGATTTTTCTGTTTCTACTACATCAATCATTGAAGGTCCCTGTAGGCTTATTAACCACAAGAGAGAAACAAATTAAATCTCTAGAAAATGAGAATGAAATGCAAGCAAATCACTTCCCTCTTCTCCTCCCACTACCCCTTTCCCACTTGTCAATTGTCAATGGCTGGAAAAATATCAATTCTGAGCATAATCATAATCATAACACTGTGTACAGTTTTCTTAACTTTTGGAGGAAAGCAATAGGATCAGAGAGGGCGGCCACCCCCCAAATAAGAATCAAGATAGTAAACATTACTTCTGTATACAACCCTAAGCTAGAAGGAGTTTTTATAGGCTTACCTGTCTTTACTTAAATGGATATGCTAACAGAAAAAATCGAGTCAATCATGATTATAATAAACTGAATCTCATTTTGTCATTGATTTCTGTTATAAGAATCAAGATGTTCTGTCTTCCTTTCTGACTGGTCATATTGGGAAAGGCTCCAGACACATAAGTCAAATTTATTGCATTTATTAAGTATCTTCGATGTGTCTGTCACCGTGATGAGCATTGGGCATAAAAAGAAAGACAAAAACAGTTCCTGCCTTCAAGGAGCTTATATTCAAAAGGAGGAAAGCTTGCGAATAGCTAAGCACATTACTATCAAAGACTGTCAGTTCCTTAAGAACAAGGATTGCAGTTAGCACCATGTGTGGCATGCAATGGGCAGTTAATAAATGTTTCATAGCTGACTGAGATGGAAGGCATTAACATTGAGGTGAACTGTGAAAGGCCTCCTGAAGACAAGAAGGAAGTCAGGGATCTCCTGAGCCTATTTAGAGGGATCTCAAATCCATCAAAATATGAATAATCAAGTTTTTAAATATCCAGGTCATTTAACCTCTACTAGTTCATCTGTAAAATGGAGACAGTAATGCTAGAACTAAGAGGCAGTAGGGAATGGTGGCTGCCATTCATGCATCATTTAGACTAAATTTCACTTCTATAAAACAATCAGGAGCGGGGGGAGGCGAAGGCCGGCAGTGCAGGAAGGAGAATAAGGATTTGCTATGTGTTCACTATGAGCCAGGCACTTCACAATACAAACCATTTGATTCTCACAATAATCCTGGGAGATGGGTGCTATTATTATTATTCCCGTTTTGACATTGAGGAAACTCAGGCAGAGTTTACATGATTTGTTCAAGGTCACTCAGCTGTTAAGTATCTAAGGTTGGATATTAACTCAGGTCCTCCTGACTCCAGGGCCAGTGCTCTATTCGTTGTGCCACCTAGCTGCCTGGGAGATTTTATTTTATTTTATTTTATTTTATTTTATTTTATTTTATTTTATTTTATTTTATTTTATTTTATTGGTAAAGATATCGGAGTAGTTTATCATTTCTTTCTCCAGCTCATTTTACACATAGGTAAACTGAGGCAAACAGGGTTTGATTTGCCCAGCATCATACAGCTAGTAAGTATCTAAGGCCAGACTTGAACTAAGGAATCCTAGTCTTCCTGATCTTAGACACAACCTCTATCCATTATACCACCTAACTGCCCCTATTTTTTTTTGGTGGTAGTGGTTGTTGTTCAGTCATATCCTTCTATTTGTGACCCCATTTGGGTTTTTTTCCTTGGCAAAGATAGTGGAATGATTTGCTGTTTCCTCATTTAACAGATGAAGAAACTACAGAGAATAGAGTTAAGTAATTTGCTTAGGGTTATGCAGCTAGGAGATGTCTGAGGCTAGATTTGAATTCATGAAAATGATTCCAAGGTCAGTGCTCTATCCACTGCATTACCTAACTGCCCAATTAGTCTGTGATTAGTTGTTTTTAAAGTCTAGCATTTGGGTAGTAAACTTTACCTCTTTCTGATAGACCCAAATATGGGCATAAAACTAGAATATTTTGAGCACATGCCTTACAAAGCTGGACTTTTCATATTTTTTTTAAAGGAAGTTTAAATTTTCAACATACTTTGCAGTGGTCTTACAGCTGCACAGGAATATCTCTCCTCTTTTCTTTTCTTCTAGACTTCTGATTTAGACTCTCTTCTCTTTTCTTTTATACTTCTGATTATTGCTCAGACTAGGAACACAACCAAAAGATTTCCTTTCTAGATATAATCAATTCTACCTTTCCAGGAAACTAGATCTCCCTAGTCCTGTGTAGGCAGCAATGAATAGTCTGCTATGGATACATCCATTCTATCTTCCTCTGACATTTTTCTTAAAGACAAGATTGTCAGAATAAAACCATGTTTCAAAGCCTTCCTGCTGGCATAGATCAATTCAAGGAAGACAAAGAGACTCCTTCCCAGGTTCCATCTAGCCTTTGCCAGCAAGTTAAGAGTAGAAAATCACAAAGCAGGAAGAAGGTGATTGAACTGTTGTGGTGTAGGGGTTCCTGGGAACCCCAAAATTCAAAGGCAAAAGGCATGGGTCTGTCTTGAAAGGATTCAGCTCAAACCTTATTTCAGTCATAGTTGAGGTTTATTCAAACACTGGTTCAGGTGGGTGAGATTTTAAGAATCTGTGCAATTGTGATAATTGCATTGACAAGTAGGCCAGATTCTTAAGGAATCTGCATGATTTACAAGATTGACCTTTTATACCAAAAGACCATGGGAAGATCTGGATGTGACCTAGGAGTTGCTAATAGACTGGGGTGATCTGGAGGTAATAGACAATGAAGGTTGGACTGGGTCAGGGACAGCTGAGAATGAAGTACTAGGGGAGGTGGGGGGGGTCACAATGAAAGGACAGTTTAAAGGATTATTGGGATGGGTAATTCCTCAGGCAAACACTAGGGACTGGGCTATGTGGGAAAGTCCAGGGGCTTTTCTTTTGGGGGGTCCAGATCCCAAAGACATGGTCTTTTCCTTCTAGGGGTTCAGATACACTCCTCATCAGAACCACTAAAGTCCATTCTGTTGGTGTGATGGGGGCCAGATTAGATGATCCCTGAAGATCTCTCTTTTTTATACACATCTTTAAAATGTATTTTTCTTTGACACTGAATGATGTATTGCTGACAGCTAAAATAAGGCTGTCTTCTGTTCTGTATGACTAACAGGGCCTCAAAACATGCTTGACACAAGGTAGGTACTTAATAAATGCTTGTTGGTTGATTTACCTGCCCAGACCATCCCCATTACCCCTGCTGGACCTTCCCCAGGGACTAAGAATACCAGGCCTGAACAGGAGATAGTTGGCTCACAGCTCAGTCCTTGAGGCAAGACCAGAATGAGAACTGTCTCCTCACTTGCCTTTATCAGCACTGTTCTTCCTGTCCTCTCATACTTTACCTAGATTCATTTCTCACTGGTTAACAAATTCCATTCCTTCTTACTATCACCATGCCTGTGATACTGAATCCCAGTGTTCGGAAGAGACTATTCCCCAGTTCCAGTCCTGCTGCCTTCTCTCTCATCCACATAATCAAACCACTCTCCATGACCACTCCAGATCTGCCTGCGCCTTCCTTCCACCATACCTTCTGGAATTCCCTCTGTAATGACAAATTTCCTTTCATTTAGACCTCTTCTCATTCTTCCATCTTCTGAGTTTCACTGAAATCTGTCCTTCTTCTCCACCCAATAAACACTGAACTCTAGGGTTTCCTTCTCCACCTTCTAACCTCAACTCTTTGGTCCTGCAAGTAGAGTTTGAATATTCCTCATTCTGCATTGCAACTTTCAGACACTCTTTACAACCATCCCCTCAGAAATCTCTTTTCTTTTCAGGCTCATTTTATCCAAATTTGTCACCCAATCTGGACCCTGTCAGCTGTTGTCTACTAATCTTCAGGAAAGACTCTCTTCTTTACAAACAGTTTCAGTGTCTAGATCACAATTTCCTTTCCTACCCCAAAGCCTATTCTCAGATAACTTAAGCACACATACTAAAGTTCTTTCAATATTCTCCAGTTTCTTCAGGCTATTGAATTCCCATGACCAACCCTTGTCCACTTACACAGAATCACATCCCTGATCTTTCCATCACCTACAAGTGTTCTGCTTCTGTAATCAAGAACTCTTATTCATGATCTCTTCTTATTCAATAGCTTCTTATGCTTTACTCTTCCTAGTCCTTTAAGTGGTACTCCTCATGATCTTTTCCTTCTAGGGGTTCAGATACACTCCTCATCAGAACCACTAAAGTCCATTCTGTTGGTGTGATGGGGGCCAGACTAGATGATCCCTGAAGATCTCTCTTTTTTATACACATCTTTAAAATGTATTTTTCTTTGACACTGAATGATGTATTGCTGACAGCTAAAATAAGGCTGTCTTCTGTTCTGTATGACTAACAGGGCCTCAAAACATGCTTGACACAAACACTTAACCCATGAGTATTTTGCCAGTCCATCACTCCTGTTTTATCTATATTTTCCTCCCTTCCAAATCTTGACTCCTTAGTGAACCAGCTCGACTCTATACTTTACTTTTGAATCCTTTGCACCCTTATATGAAGTGATATGTGTAAAGTACTTTGAAAGATTTAAAGCACAATATAGATACTTGTTTTTATCATTATGATCATTTTTTTACATGCTTTCCTTTTATCCTATGACTATTCATGCCTCATACAAACAGCATGGTTCTTGGGACAAAGTAGGACCTTAATGATTTCTTATTGAGTATTGTTGTTCATCCTTCATTCTCAAAGAGGACTGATGACATCATGAGAGGATGTCTTGATTTGAACATGAATTGGAAGCGAGGCAGAGCTTTAAAAAAAAGTGTCAGCCTCATTCTCTCCTCCAGAGTCATCAGAGTTCAGTGACAAGGCAAAAGTTAAGAAGACTGGCAATGGCCCAGGATGTACTGGGTAACCTTGGCCTTTCTAAATTAAGATCTTGACCAGGTCTCAATTTGTTTGAGGTAATACCCATTCAATGACTAAAGGCTAGGTAAGAATTGAGACAAAAGTTGGCTCAATTTACCATCACAAAACTATCAACCTGGGAGGGGAAAACAATTATGGAGTTCCAGACCAGAACAGAAAACAATTACTAATTCTAAGCCACATTAAATTAAGTAAGCACAATGAAGTTTCTCAGTTTGTATTTTTAACCGTTTGGTTTTTTTTGCTGTTCCTTTTCCTGAAATCATGACGATGACCTCTGCTTTGTAAAATTCACTTTAAGCATAATAAATTCTGCTCCAGCCCCTCATTTTAACTCTGTAAATCTTTTTTTAATTGTTTTTCTTGCAAAAAGTAGTTATAATTGGTTTCTAGTCTGTTTTATACTCCTCTCCTGTTTAATGTGGGGGGGGGGAGGTTGTCCCATTCACATTCATAGTTTGATTTTTAATCGTTTCTTCCCCCCCCCCCCGTATTCTCTTATACTTTTTCCTTTTTTTACCCTTCGTTTATCTCTTTACAAAGAAGAAGATGAAGGAAGAACAATGTGATCTATTCTAGTGACTCATGATTGAAGTAACCAGCTTCCCACTCCATTGTCCCTCCTCTTTTCACCTTTCCCAAACTTCAATCACTTGTTCTCTTTCATTCTTTGCATTTAATCTCTACCTTATCACCCATTCTACAAAGTTGGTTTGTTTTGTTTGCTACTATTCCCTTTCCACTTTACCCTTCCTCTTAATCTGTCTCCTTTCTCTACTCCTACTTATTTCTCTAAATTTGATATCTCACTATAACAAACTCTTCTTGTATGTGCTAGGATTAACAGGTTTAAATCTTAAAGGGCCATGAAAAGCCTTCAAATCCAGCACATTCATTTAACACATAAAGAAACTTCGCTATTAAAAAAAATGTCCAAGGTCACACAGACAGGATTTGAACTAGGATCTTCTTGACTCTAACCACTTAAGACCATCAGAAAAAGCAAATGACCTCCAATTTTCTTATTTAACTCATTTTGTGTGGACGGAGCCAAGATGGCGGCATAGAAGCAGCAAAGCACTGCAGCTCCCACACAAACACGCTAAAAACTCATAAAATGGGACTCTAAACAGATTTTCAAGCTCCAAAACACTCCAAAAGACAGAAAGCACATCTGTTGCTACAGGCAGCTCAGCAGGTGGGGCTCTTCGCAGCAGTCTACAGGGTCAGGCCCCAGGGAATCAGGCAGGGAGCCGAGTCTATAGGA
>CM053593.1:50042211-50077301 GCA_028646575.1 Pseudocheirus occidentalis
TGCTTCTTTCAGTGGGAGTGGGTGACAGGGAAGGAATTGCAAGAATCTAGAATTTAAAGCTATACAATCAAATGCAACTGGGAAACAATACATACAGGGATGGGGGCAGGGAAACCCTCCCTGCCCTACTAGAAAGGTAGAGGGGCGTTGGAGGAGGACATAAAAGGGAACAGATTGTGGGAGGAGCTTTACGGTGGGATCAATGTTTTGGGCTGGGGGGTAGGGGAAAGAAGGGGAGAAAATGTGTAACTCAAAACCTTGTGGAAATGAATGCTGTAACCAAGAAAATAAATTAAAATTAAAAAAAAATTCATTTTGTGACCCTTGAAGATACTAGATACTAAAGTAATGTTTCCCTCTTCTTCTATGACTTCATCATTTATCACCTTCTAGTTGCTCAAATGTATTTACCTTTCCAGGTTGCTCTTGTCTTCTGTCTTGGCCATTCAAAATTTCTTATCAGCTCTGTTCTTTTCATCAGTACCTCTGGTCAAGGCTTTGTCATACTTGCATATGTACTGATCCATGCACAGGGTAGTTTATCTCCCATCTGTGTGCCTTTGTACCAACTGTCACTAAAGCTTAGAATGCATCCTTTCTTCACCTTCACCTCTTAGTGTCTGAGGGAGTACCAGTCTAAGGCAGAATTTGAAATCAATTTCTCCTAAGTCCAAAATTAAGCACTCTGTTTACTTTGCTCCCTAGCCACATGCCACAGAGGAAGGAGAGGCTGTGGAGAGAGACTTAGAGAGATTGTCTTTATCTGGTTACATTGCTACATTTCTGGAGAAACAATAAATTTACTCTGTGTTAGCAGTATGATGGAATAAGAGGCCTTTGGAAGAACTGCCACCCTACATATAAACAACTGATTTTATTTTACCTTTTCATTCCCATTTTTTTCCACCTATAAAATGAAGTGGGTTTTTTTTGTTTGTTTGTTTTTTGCAAATTAGGAATCATCCTCACAAGTCTATATGGAGCATGAACATTTATAGTCTGAAGCTAATAAGTATGGTAGAATTCTGGGATACATGCAAAAGAATTAGTCTTACAGTCAAGTATGTCAAAGTCTTACCTGCCAGACACACAAGGCTTATTGCCATAGAGATGAACCCCAACATCCCTTCCAGTTCTGCCTGGTGCTTACTAGGTGCTAAATAAATGTTTGTTGACTGCTGGACTGTTGACATTCTTTGATTGATCACAGGAGCATTTTGAGAACATGGGAGATGAAATAATTGGGGCAGAGTCATGAACAAAGCCAAGGGCAAGCAGCACACATCAGCGCTCCCAAGATTCCATTTTTGTTCAGCAACTCTGGCCTTTGAAGAGAGCCAAGTATTTCAACATGCTCTATCCTCTGGCCTTGTTCCGTCCCTGCCTCAGGCTTCCCTTTTCAGTACAAGAACTCTAAGGGCATGCATGGCTTGGAAATAGAAGGAAAACTTCACATAACTCCCCCCTCACATTATGGGCCATTCCAGCAAAATCAGTTCCATCAGTAACATTTAAGTATTTCACCTGTACAAGTGGTAATCCACTATAATTACCAGCGGCCATTCAAGAACTGCCTTTTCATAGCCTTCCTTTTTCTCTGAGCTCTGCATGTGGATGCTGCTTTGGCAACACACAGGGCCTCCCCTCTGGGTAATGAGCTCAGCTGTTTTACTGCTGGGGTTTGTGTGTGTTTGCCTGTGGGAAGAATGGATTTTCATCAAGACTGACATACTTCAGGAGGAGGCAACTGCCGGCTCTCAAACATGAGCAAAGAACCTATTGCCCAAACAGTTGCTGTGACCTCTTTTTCACGACAGTTTAGTGACTGGAGTACATATGTGTAGCACCATATTATTGGAAGGGTTTTAAGTTATAGCTCACGTAAAGGATGGACTAAATGACCTTGCAGATGCCCATTAGTTCAATTGTATAGCTATTTAAAGCTTGCAAAGCACTTTAAATATATTATATCAATTGATCATCACAACTCTGGGAAGTAGATGATTAGTATTATCTGCCTTCTATGAAGGAATAGGTAGGTGGTACAGTGGATACAGTGCCAGGCCTGGAATCAGGAAGACATGAGCTCAAATTTGGCCTCAGATGCTTACTAGCTATGTGACCCTGAGCAAGTCACTTAACTCTGCTTGCCTCTATTTCCTCATCTATAAAATGAGCTGTAGAATATAGAAGGAAATGGCAAATCACTCCAGAATGTTTGCCAAGAAAACCCCAAATGGGGCGAAGAGTTGGAAATGACTGAATGTAGCACCAATGCAATATTCACAATACCAACAGTGACTGTAGATATGCTGGCATAGTTTTCAGTCACAAAATATAGTAGACTCTCTCTATAGAAGACAGAAGCAAAACATTTATTCAGACACCAGAGAGCCAAATCCCAACACTAGAAAACCAAATCCATCATAGCAACAAAGAAGTTAATACACCACAGCACAGCAAGGAGCCACTTCATCCTTTAACTTTGCAACAAACAAACACTCACAAGCCTAGTTGTCACAGCAGGAGACAAACACTCACAAGCCTAGTTGTTTTCTTGGGTGCACCCTCTCCTCCTTCTAGTTCTAACTCCTCTGACTTCTAGTTTCCTGTGGGCTCTGCTCCACCCTTCAACAAACTCCTCACACTATAGGCTCCATGTGATTACATTTGACATATTAGGGGGTACAGAAGATCTTCAAATTCCCTTAGGTCTATTAAGGGGCAGGGAAGGTCTTCAAATTCCAATTACCATTATGCTGAACAACAATAACAATAAGAGATGGAAAGGATTTTAGTAGCCATCAGAGTCTACTGACTTCTAAAGGGAATTCCTAGCCTCTGCTTGAGAGGTGACTCCTTATCATTCAAGAGAGCCCATGACCTTTTGGATCACTTAAAATGTGGCAGTTTTTCTTGATATCAAACCTACATTTGTCTCTTTGCAACTTTAACCCATTAGACCTGGTTCTGTTGCCTGGGGTTTATAAGAACAAGACTGATCTGGGGTCCAGCAATAGCCCTTCAAATACTCAAATGATTATCACTACCCCACTGAGTTTTCTCCTCCCCATGCTAAGTATCCTCAGTTCTTTTGGTCTCCTCTTATATAACATGAACTTGAAGCCCTTCTGTATCCCAGTTTTCTCCTGTTATCTCTAGATTAATTAATGTCCTCCTTAAACCACAGCACCAGAAATGAACATAGTACTCCAAGAGGGCAGAGCAAAAGGGCTGACCACCTCCTTCTTCTTGGAAGTTATACCTCTTTTAATGCACTCCAAGACGGCTAGTTTTCTTGTCTGCCATGCAACATGACAGACTCATATTGAGCTTGCAGTCCACTATGACTCCCAAGTCTACTTCAGATCAGTTATTATCTAATCATGTCTCTCCTTTCCTATATCTGCCTCTTGATCTTACACCATGCCGTGTAACTCCTCAGAGTACTAAAGGGGGTCATAGAAAAGAAGGAATCTTAAGATCATGAAGTCTTCAAAAGATCATGAAAGCAATCTTTTACAATTAATTATTTTATTAATTATTTTTAGTTTAATTTAATAATCAATTTAATTTCTTTTTAGTTTTCAGTGCTCACTTTCACAAGATTTTGATTTCCGTGTTTCCCTCCCTCTTTCCCAAGATGGCATGTGTTCTGATTGTCTCTTCCCCCAATCTGCCCTCCCTTTATCACCTCCTCCCTTCTCTTATCCCCTCTTCTTCCATTTTCCTGTAAGCCAAGATAGATTTCTATACCCCATTGCCTGTATATCTTATTTCCTACTTGTATGAAAAAAAAATTTTAACATTCATTTTTTAAACTTTGAGTTCCAAATTCTCTCCCTTTCTCCCTACCTGCCAATCCTCATTGAGAAGGCAAGCAATTTGACATATACTACAAATGTATGGTCATGGAAAGTACTTCCATAAAATACATATTGTGAAAGACTAAGTATATTTCCCTCCATCTCTTCCCATTCACCCATTTATTCTATTCTCTCCTTTGATCCTGCTCCCTCCTCAAAAGTGTTTGCTCCTGATTATCCCCTCCCCTAATCTGCCATACCTTCATTCCCTGCCCTCCAATCATCCCCTCCCACTCATCCCTTTTCCCCCCACTTCCCTGTAGGGTAAGGTAGATTTCCATACCCCATTGAGTGTGTATGTTATTCCCTCAGTAAGCCAAATCTAATGAGACTAAGGTTCACTCATTCCCTCTCACCTCAACACTCTTCCCCTCTACTGTAAAAGCTTTTTCTTGCATCTTGCATCTTGTATCTTGTAATTTACCCCCATTCTACCTCTCTCTTTCTCCTTTTCCCTGTACATTCCTTTCACCCATTAATTTTATTTTTTAAATGTCATATCTTCATACTCAACTGATCCTGTACCCTCTGTCCATATCTATATATCTATATCTAACCGTCTCTGTCTATAAATATATCTATATTTATATATTTTCCCTCTAACTACCCTAATACTTAAAAAGGTCTCATGAGTTAACAAATATCATCTTTCCATGTAGGAATGTTAAAAGTTCAATTTTTAAAAGTCCTTTATAATTTCTATTTCTTGTCAACCTTTTCATGGTTCTCTTGATTCTTGTATTTGAAAGTCAAATTTTTCTGTTCAGCTCTGGTCTTTTTTTTAAGAATCCTTGAAAGTCTTCTATTTCACTGAAAGTCTATTTTTTCCCCTGAAGGATTATAGTCAGTTTTGCTGGGTAGGTGATTCTTAGTTTTAATCCTAGCTCCTTTGACCTCCAGAATATCATATTCCAAACCCTCTGATCCCTTAATGTAGAAGCTGCTAAATCTTGTGTTATCCTGATTGTGTTTCAACAATACTTAAATTTTTTCTTTCTGACTGCTTGTAATATTTTCCCTTTGACCTGAGAAATCTGGAAATTGGCTATAATATTCCTTGGAGTTTTCCTATTGAGATCTCTTTCAGGGAATGATCAATAGATTCTTTCCATTTCTCTTTTACCCTCTGGTTCTGGAATTTCAGGGCAGTTTTCCTTGGTAATTTCTTGAAAGATCATGTCTAGGTTCTTTTTTTAATCATGGCTGTCAAGTACTCCAATATTTTTTAAATGATCTCTCCTGGATCTATTTTGCAGATCAGTTGTTTTTCCAATGAGATATTTCACATTCTTTTCTATTTTTTTCATTCCTTTGGTTTTGTTTTATAGTTTCTTGATTTCTCATAAAGTCATTAGCTTCCATTTACTCCATTCTAATTTTTAAGGAATTATTTTCTTCAGTGAGCTTTTGGATCTTCTTTTCCGTTTGGCCAATTCTATCTTTTAAGACATTCTTTTCCTCATTGACTTTTTGGACGTCTTTTAACATTTGGATTAGACTGTTTTTTAAGGTGTTATTTTCTTCAGCATTTTTGAGTCTCCTTTAACAAATTGTTGACTCATTTTTCATGATTTTCTTGCATCACTCTTGCTTCTCTTTCCAATTTTTCCTCCTCTTCTCTTACTTGATTTTCAAAATCCTTCTTGAGCTCCTCCATGGCAAGTGACCAAGCCATATTTTTCTTGGAGGCTTTGGATGTGAGAGTTTTGACTTTGTTGTCTTCTTCTGCCTGTATGTTTTGATCTTCTTTGTCATCAAAGTAAGATTCTATTGTCTGACTTTTTTCCATTGTTTGCTCATTTTCCCAGTCAATTACTTGTTTTTAAACTCTTTGTTAAGGTAGGATTCTGCTTCCACTGTGGAGGGTGTACTGTCCCAATTTTCAAGGGTTTTGTACAGCTGTTTTCAGGGACACTTTTAGGGACCTGTAAATTTTCAGTTTCTCCAAGGTGGCATGATCAATGGAGAGGTGTTTACTCTTCTCTTGACCTGTGCTCTGGCTTATGAGTGACCACAAGCATTCTTTTCTGCCTTTTAAACTGTAAGGAGGAATTACCTCTTCACTACTGCCACAAGCTCTGTTATTCCAGCACTCCTCCTTACTCCAGGACTGCCACCCAGGATTGCCACCCAGTACTACAACCCAGGTCCAACTATGGGCAAAGCAAGAGAATTCTCCCTCAGTGTCAGGGAAGAGATCCCTACAATTCCCCTCTGATTAGGTGCTCAATTACCCTACCATCTGTGGACTGAGAGCTCTGGAAGCAGTCACTGCCACCACTGCTCAGGGCCAACAGACCTTTCCTACTGACTTTCTAAGTTGTCTTTGGCATTTGTGGGTTGAGAAGTCTGAAAACTGCCACAACTGCCAGTGATTCAGTCCCCTGAGGACTGCTCCAGGTTTTCTGACCCCTGGTTTGTGCTCATATGTTTTGCATTGAACTGTGCTCCTTTCTCAGCCTGGTGAAATAAACCTTTCCTATAGATCTTCCAGGTTGTCTTAGGCTGGGAATTTGTTCTACCCTGTAATTTTGTGGATTCTGCTAGTCTAGCATTTGTTTAGAGACATTTTTCCAGGTATTTGGAGGGGTTTGGAGGAGAACTCAAGCAAGTCCCTGCTTTTACTTTGTCACCTTGGATCTGCCCCCAAAACAATCTTTAAAGCCACTCTCCTGATGACTTATAAAAAAGACCTATATAGTACAAAGTGCAGCTGTCCAAGGATTCCCTTCCCCCCAAATATCTCCCTTCTTAGTTTTATAAAATGCCCAAAATTCACATGGAGTTATTACTTTAGGTTAACAAATGTTATCTCCTAAAAATCCTATTAAAAGTATAACATTCTTTTCAAAGTAATGACACTGATTTCATTCAATAAACATTTATTAAATGCTTACAATGTGCATTCCCATAATTTTATGTGATTGTAGCTCATGGAAGTCCTAGTCTGCCTTGGGGATAGTAATTCTCACACCAGAGAAAATCATCGAAGTAACCAAGTATGTGCAGAGTATTTTTTAACTCACTGAACATTTAAACAGCATACATTTCAAGCACCTCAGAAGAATTCAAATTGCAGATGCTTCAATAGGCAATAAAAATGCATGTGTTAGGTGGACTTAGGCTATGGCATATTAGCAATGAAGATTTGCAAGGGATGAGTGGTACAGAAGACATCATTAAGGACATCTTCACAATCACTGTAAAAGAAGGGGGTCGGAACATATCAGGAAAATGAAGAACAACAGATGAACAACTCAGTCTTTGCACTGAGATCCATGAAGCTGCAATGAAAGCCCCTTCTTGCTTCTATATTTGCCTGCTGATCCAACTCATATCCCATGAAATCCCCAACATAGGAAACCCCTCATCCAGGACTAAACTATTTAGTGTGAATTGTTGATTCATTATGCAATACAGCTTTTAGTTTACAACTCTGGAGAGAGAAATTGAGTCCTGAAAAGAATAGACAGTGTATCACAAGACTAGAGATACTTTGGAATCATAAAAGCAAAGAAAATCTTTCTCTTCTCTGTTTCACTTCCATTTTCTTCTAGCTATAAGCTGTATTATAGAATATTTCTTCCAAAACAAGTCCTCCTTCCACACTTCAGATGTACCTTGTCCTAATCCTACCTTTTCTGATTTAGGGGGAATCAACGTATTGAATGAAGGCCGTAAAGATATCAGGGATAATGACCAAACAAGAATTCCAGAGGTTTCTTTTACTGAATTCCCTTTAGCAAAAGTTTTATAATCAGCTATTGATCAGAGAAAACCTTTCCAAAGTCCCCCCACCCAGTATTACTGAAAGGCTTATTTTATGATCACAATGATTTGTATTCACCAATTTATTGAATTTTCTTTAGTAAACTTCAGACATGTCTCTGAGACGATCATTAGGGGAGGTAGTCCAACAAGAAATTCATGATTTATTATTCAGACATAGTAATAATTGACTGTGCTACCAAACTTGCTTAAATAGACAACCAGATCTCTTGCAAACATTGAACCAATTAATTCTTTTATGTTGTAATTTCTATATATTATGTAACTTGTCCTATGTTTCCCATGATTTGGGGTAGGAAGCCACTTGTATTAGAATTAAAATATGGTAGCATGTGTGTTTCTTTATATATGTTTCTGATAGGATGCCTCATTATTTTTTATTCATTATGCCCTTCCTAAACATTAAAGGGACTCATCCTGTTCACACATATAGACTCATAGATAGGATAAACATTCATAGATTCTTCCTTTTAGAAATCTAAAACTGTCTCTTCAAAAATCTCAAAGCATAGATTTTGGAATGGGGATAACAAACATCTTAGTTCTTCACCAATTAAAATGTTCAAAAGTGTCTATTTGAGTCTATTATGAAATCTAAATGATTATAAATAGCATGGTCATGGGAATAGCTGGTTTTTCTCCTGTACATGTGTCCTACAAGTGTTGATCTTTGGGCTGCTACTTACTTTGTGGATCTTATTCCCAATTATTGGCATTAACACTGGTGGGATCAGCAGTAGGATCATAGCCAAAGACTGCCCCTCCCCTGCCCCACATAGGCCAGGCAGAACATGTTCCTGATTGGAAGTAATCAGAGATTCTAGTTTAGCATTCATGTTCTTCAAGGTCATCCAAATTCGGCCCCAGATTTCAATCTAATAAATTTAACTTCAGAAACTTACCTTATGTTTCATTTCTTTTGTGTGGCTTCCCAATTACTCTTCCTACCTCCAGTAAGCTAACAAATTCTTCTACAAAAATGTGAAGAGAACCAGAGGAAGGCTTCTATTTTAGTTAACTTCTAGAAAGACATAGATAAGAGTCATACAAGATTAAAAAGAATGGATGAGTCATAATGTGCCTGGGGATAGTAATGCTCATACCAGGGAAAATCACATAAGTAGCCAACTGTGTACAAAATACTGTACTGCTATATCAGATACTGCTGTAAATGCAAAGGTGATAAGTAAAATGCTAATCATTTTTCTGAAGGTGATGATAATTTAATAATCTCGCTACCATTCAGTTTTCCCATTTAAAAGCAGAGGTGATTGATACTATTAGTGTTATTACTACTAAGGATAACAATAACTTAAATTTACATATCACTTTTAGGTTTGCGGAACAATTTGTGCACAGTAAGTGTACTTTCATGGCAATTCTATAAGGTAGGCATTATAAGTATTACTGCCCCATTTTACAAATACATATTGATAAATAAACTAAAAAGCAGAAAAAATAACATCTAGAACCACACAGTAGCAGAGGTAGAATTTGAATACAGAATTTCCTGAGTCCTAAATCAACATTTGAAGCACTGGATTACATAATACTGTTTCATAAACATGCATTTACATTGTGCTTTAGCGTTACAAAGCACTTTCATGTATGTTGTTCCCTCTTATTTTCACAACACCCATGGGAAGTAGGTAGGATAAACACTAAACCCAGTTTAGAGATTGTAAAACTGATGCTTTGAGAGGTTAAATGACTTGTCCCAGGTCACAAAGTCTTTTAGTGGTACAGAGAGAATGAAACTAAAATCTGTCATCTCAGAGCTCAGGCTTCTTGTTTCTCCATCAAGACTGGATCAAGCTGGTTTTCATAATGTCCTTTAAAATGATTTCTTTAAATACCTATATAGACATCTCTTTTATTTTCTCCATTATTTTTCTTCCTCTTTGCATTTGTTGAATGATTGTATAATATATTCCTCTTCTATTTCCTGGATTTTATAATCTTGAAATTAGTTTTGCATGGCTTTTACATATCCAAAATACAGAAAATATGAATGTTGAAATTAAATATTATAGTCCTTCTGTGCATATGATGTTGCACTGATCATTTCTTTATGTACCTAAGAACACTTTTCACAGCTGTATAACCTGGCCTAAAAAATTAAAGATAATATAAATATGCCCCAAATATGTGCTACCAAGAATTCTCAAATCTACCACACAGGTTAAACAAAACATCTTGGATGTAGTGTTCATTATCCTCTGAGGAAAACTGAATCATCCACATCAGTGTCTTCTTTATCACTTGTTTGCCTAAATAACATTTTATTTTTCCCCCAATTACATGTAAAAACAGTTTTTAACATTCACTATTTTTTCTTTAAGTTTTGAATTCCAAACTCTACTCTCCCTCCTTTCTGCCCCCCTCCCTGACACAGTTAGTAATCTGATTATAGGTTATATATGTACAACCATGTAAAATATTTCCACATTAGTTGGGATTCAGTATTTTCTTTTTTTAAAGTATTTTTATTCTAAACTTAACAAACACCAAATAAAATAAGCACTTACATATCTATAGCAGAACAGAAAAAGAGGATTGTACATAAACCTGTGAATTTGTATTATGTACAGCTTGCTTTTCCTTTACTTATATGATAAATTCAATATGTATCTTTCAAAGTTGTCCTGCTTATCTGGGCTTCCTTTTGATCTTCTATTCTCCTTTGTGCATTACAATGTTTCAATACCTTTTTTCCTTTTCATAGGATAACCTTAGCTTTGACATCTACTTTCTTTTCTATACTCTCCCCTCTTCCAAGGGGGAACAAAGAATAATAAAACCATTATAATAAATATACATTGCCAAAAATGTTTCCAAATTATGTCTCATTCTATATCTACTTCTCTGCCAGAAAATGAGTAGCATGTTTCCTCACTGGTCCTCTGGAATTGTAGTTACTCATTGGACTGATTATAATTCTTAAGTCCTTCAAAGTTGTTTTTCTTTAAAATATTTTTGTTATTGCAAATATTGTTCTTCTGGCTCTACTCACTTCACTCTCCATTAATTCATGCAAGTCTTTTCTGGTTTGTCTGGAGCTCTCCCTTTCATCTTCACTATCTTCTAAAGAAGATCACCTCTTCTCAAAAAGAGACCACAACCCTTTTGGTAACAACCAGTTTGTGCTACTGAGAATATGAGCTCAGGATGTCAATGTCCTTAGCTTATAGAGACCAAAGGAATGTATCAACTCATTCCCTCCAAGGTCAGCCCATTGAAGATGTGAAGCAGACAATTCCAAAAGGATCTCAATGGAGCCCACAGATGTGAGATTCAATGTCACTCTCTATAAATGCTACTGGAGTCTGGATGGGTTGAGGAGGAGAAAAGTGTGAGGAAAATATTGGCAGAGAGAGGCAGAGACAGAGAGATGGAAATGCTCAGTGTCATGTACTCAGATAGACGGAGACTCCTAAAGTTCTTAACTGTAACTACAGACATAGGGACTAGACTCAAGAGTTCATAAATATAGAGAACTCTTAAATGAGGAAACTCCCTCTACCAATGCAGGCCAATGCCCTCTCTGTAACTAATAGCCTTAGATATGTTCTAAAACAGACATGTCAATCTCAGCCACCCCAGTGCAGCCCAAATCAGATTAAAATGTAATTGGAAAGTGTTTAACAAAACAAATAAAAATACAATATAGAATAATGCTGATTTGTGGTTTTCTAAGCCTATATGTGGATACAGAGATCCTTTTTGATTTGAATTAAATCCTACTGGTCTAAGGCATTCAGAAATAAAGTGAGTTGGCCACACAAAATCAAAATGCAACTTGAAGTTAAGTTCTCATGGTTTTGAAGGCATCTCTCTACTCACTATGCCATGACTGTCTCTGCCTGTAACTATAGGACAGGGAAATAAGTGAAGTGTGTGTGTGTGTGTGTGTGTGTGTGTGTGTGTGGTTTGTTTTCAGTTGTGGGGAATTAGCTGTTGTGTGTGCCCTCAACAGATAATACAATCCCTTTCTGTTCAGACAAAGGTAGGAATGGTTTAACAGAGAGACATCCCATCATGACAATGCAACCAGAGGAGGGATAAAAATCAAGTAAGAATCTTATATAGTAAAAGGAACAATGTATTGGGCATCAGAGAACTGGGTTCAAATTCTGCCTATGCTCCTTACTATGTATGGGACCCTGGGTAAACCAATTGACCTTTATGCACTTCAGTTTTTCTTTTGCAAAATAGTGTTTGGACTATAATCTCATAGGTCCCTTCCAGCTCTAAATAGACCCATCAACATATAGGCTTTTAGCACCTACTATGAGCCAGGTGTGGCAACTAGATAGCACAGTGGATAGAGTAACATGCTTAGAGTCAGGAAGACTCACCTTCCTGAGTTCAAATCTAACCTCAGACACCTACTAGTTATGTGACTGTGGTCAAGTCACTTAACCCTGGTTGCCTCAGTTTCCTCATCTGTAAAATGAGCTGGAGAGGGATATGCCAAACTACTCCAGCAGCTTTTCCAAGAAAACTGTAAATGGGGTCAAGAAGAGTTGGACAAGACTGTAAACAACTGAACTCGTATACCAAGCACTATGTCTAGTGCTGGGAACATAAACATGAGTCTATTTTTGTCTTTAAATTCCATTGGGAGGGAGAGGTGAGATATATCCCAGGTAAATACATATAGATTATAGAAAATAAAACCATGGTAACAACCAAAGGCATCAAGAAAGGTCTGTTGGAGGGGGTGGAGCTTGAGATAAACCTTGAGGGAGCTATGGCCACCAAGAGGCAGATATGAGAAGGGAGATTCCAGATATGGGTGATATCTCATGCAGAGGTCTGGAGGTGGGAAACATAGTGTCATGTATAGGGAATAGTTTAATTCTAAACTAAAGAACTTATGACCCATCATTTCAAAGGTCTCTTCTAGTATCCTATGAGTCATGGAAATCTACCAGGAAGAATGCCTGAGGAAGTCAAAGAAAAACCAGGCATTCCTATCCTCCTCTCTTTGTTTCTCACATGCCCAGCCTCAAATAACTAAGTCCTTTCTGTGAGACTTCAGAAGAATGCTGTCCATGGTGTTTAGGAGATAAGATCTTCAGGAGAAAAGGAAAAAAATAACTTCACCATAAAAATTTTTTCTGATCCTCCTTTTAGAAAGGGATCCCTCTGTTCATTGTAAGCATGATTTTTTTTCCCCGCCCTTAGCAGAAAGTCTGTTAATATTGTGAGATACTTAAAAATAAAGGGGGGAGGAGGAGAAGGTGAGAAAATGTCCTCAATTTTTCTCATGTGTTCTGTATAATATGCCTGATATCTCAGTTTCTTTGAACAATGGAAAATTGCTTCAATATTTAAACATGCATTTGTTCTTAGGGAAACAAAATGTTCAGCATGGTCTATTGGTTGCCACAGCAACCACCTGGGCTAAAAATACAGAACCCCACTATATGAAGGAAAAGTATGTGCCAAGCAGGGAAGCAGGAGAAAATGGATCTTCTTTCTTCATGGAAAACAAGATCAGTGTGGGATTCTGAAAAGGTGAGGGAGATGTGTACTTTGTTGTAAAAATTTTTGATCAGAGAGTGGATCCAGGGTCAGAAATGGATCATTCTCCCATCATCCCAGTCCTGACAAAATAAATATGCAAATGTGCCATGTTTGAGATAATACATGCAAAGTATCTTGTAAACCTTAGAACGCCATATAAATGAGAGCTATTTTTATCATTATTTTAAGTACTAAGGGGATAGCAATGGGGGTAGTTGCCATAGCAACAGTTGACCACTTTCCCCACTGCTATCTTGTCTAATCCAGTCTATAATCACACTTCCCCTTCTTCTCCAGGAGAAGTGGAAGAGGTACTCATGCCAATTTTGTTCCAATCTGGACCCTTTTTCCTTTTCCCCCACCAATGGCATGCTTACTTTCATTCCATCTCCACAAGAAGAGAGAGACTTTAGGGAGAGACCAAGCATTATCATTGTCTGGTTGCCTTGTACCACCTTTATCTACTATTTCCTTCTAAAATGTCCTGCCCTTTAACCTGTTTAAATCCTGTCCATCTTCTCTTGACTGGCACAATATCTATCCGTCAATTACAAGCATTTAATAAGAGGGGGTTTTTGCATTGATTTCAAGGTTTAATTCAAATATCCTCTTCCATGAAGCCTTCCTCCACAAAATCCAATGTTTGCTATGCTGTGCTACAACCCCCTTTTGGGAATTCCAGTCAAACTTATTCATATAATGCAGACCACATGGAACAAACTTGGGGAATTTCACTCACTAGAGAATAACTGTTTTCTTTTCTTGCTGTGCCATACAATCCAACAGCTAACTGTTTTTTAAGAGTCTTGGATTTTAATGGTGTTGGGTTTTTCTTCCTACATATCTACAAGTGCTTGAGTTTAGCACAGTGGAAAGAACCCTCAGACTGAAGTCAGAAGACTTGGGTGGATTTCTCAGCTCTGTGACTTATTTTCTTGACCTTGAGAAACCTCTCAGCTTCATTTTCCTCTTCTGTCAAATAAGGAGTTTGAATTAAATGAACTAATGGCCTTTCAGATTTAATATTCCATAATAAAATTTTCTCAACAAAAGCAGATTTTTCTTTTCCTAGACCATTTTGCTATATATGCCTATGAGGCATAAAGGAATGAGGAGCCCTCAATACCCACAATATAGCATTGCATTCCATTCTGAATACCACATTTTAGAAAGTACATTGACAAGCTAGGGAAGATCCTAAGAAGGGTAACAAAAATGGGGAAAGACCCCCTGGATTGTTATACATGAATCAGTGGAAGCTAATAGTTTTGTCCAGCACAGAGAGAAGATTTGGGGAGGAGGAGATCAGGCAGAATGACTGTGTTCAAATATCCAAAAGGATGTCTTAAGGGTAAGGGTGTCAGGTTTGTTCTGTTTGGTGCTAGCTGGCAGAATTGGCATCAGAGAGTAGAGATTTCAAAGAGGCCATCTTGGGCTTCATGGAAAGGAAATGCTCCTAATAACTGGAGACACCCAGGAATGCTTCTGAAAGAAGAGGTATTTTCTTCATTAAAGGTCTTCAAACAAATACTAGATGACCATTCATAGGGTATGCTGTAGAGAGAATTTATTTTCAGGTCTGACATATTAGGGGCCTTCTCAATTGAATATTCTATGATTCTTTGTGACTCAATGATTCACAAAATCACATCTTTTCAGAGTTAGAAGGGACCTCATAGGCCTGTCTGCTACCCAACACAGTCATCTTAGCTTGAAGAATTTCAGTGAGGGGTAACTTCTGGTTTCCTGAGCTACCCATTCCATTTGAAGATAGCTCAAATTTTGGGAAAGTATTTTGATTTGATTTAAGCTTAAAATTTTTCTGATTTTCAGGAATCCCAAAGGTCATAGTTTTTACTTAATTACTTACATAGTTCTTACATTACTCAATGTTCTATTTATGTTTAAGAAATGTAGATTAACAAGAAAAAGTGTTAAGTAACATCTCTGGCATCTGTCCACTCAATTCTCACTGCCATCAACTGAGTTTTGTTCTGGTCTTTATCTCCACTTAGCTTAACTACAGTTTGGATTTCCTTCTTCCTCTCCCTCTCATGTCTTCCAATCGATCTTAATCACCACCGATGGATCTATCTTCATAAAATATCATTATATAATTTCTTCCTTAAATTTTCTTTTGCTTCTTTTTCTGCATACATGTTGTAGACCTTGAGTAGATTACAAGTTCCTTGAAGGTGAGAATTGTGACTTTTTGTGTAGTTTAGTTGCTAAATCCTTCTTGACAGAAACTCAAAAAACTTCCCATTAAGTAATTTGATCCTTCAGAGCTTCCATAGCTTTCTTCAGCATTTCTTGGTCATCTGGCAATGTACTTTTCACATGATAAGCACTTAATCAAGGCACCCTCCATGTTCCTCCACTTTCTCTGGGAACCAAATCAAAATATTTCCACCATTGTTCCTGGAAAGTATTGGCTAATAGACTCCCCATGGCTGCACTCAAGATCCCTGTCACTTCCCAGATGGAAACACCTGTCCTTGAACACTGCTCACTTATGTGTGTTGACTTTCCCTACTGAATATCAGGTCCTTGAGAGCAGGGATTGTCTTCTTTTGTATTTGTATGCCTAGCATACAGTGGTGCTTAGAACATAGCAAACCCTAAATTAGTGTTTTTCATTCATTCATTAAAAACTAGAGAAATATTGGGAGCTAAATGTTGAGAAATGAGAAGTATTCTGAGAAGCATTCACTGCAGAAATAAGGAATTTCTGAGTTAGAAAAGAACCCCATAGATAATGAGTCTAACCCATATCTGGAAAATATTCATCTTTACTCAGCAATAGCATTCAACAGTAAGGGGAGAGTACATTCTAGAAATGAACAATGGAGTATACAGATGTATGGAGGCAGGAGATGGAAACGGGAATTTGGGAAACAGATTGTAGCAGAGTTTGGTTGTAATATACCATGTTTTGGGATATCATATGAAATAGAGTTGGAAAGATAGGCTGCAGCTAGACTGTGGAGAACCTAAAAGGTCAAGCCGAAGACAGAATAAGCATTGTGGTCTAGATGCAACAGGAAACCACTGAAGGCTTTTGACAAGGCGAATGACATGGTCAAACCTGTGCTTTTAGAAAATTGAAATGGTAGGCACTCAGAGAATGGATTAGAGAGAGGAGAGAAAACATGTCAGATCCTCAATAAACAATACTGTCAGAGCCATCTGTATATGCCAGCCTGGCTCCAGCAGCTGTCATCCACAGCATAGAAAGGACCCATTGTCCCCGTCACTACCATCACCAAATGCCACTGATAGGTAAGCTCAAGAGGTCTGCTAACAGCAGTACCCTCTCCCCATACCACTGACCCTGCTTCCAGCCCGCCGCTGCAGCAAGTGACTTTCCCAGAGTCACAGACCCTGGTATCAGAAGCAGAAATTGAACTTAGGTATTCCTGGCTTGAAAGCTGGTTCCTGATCCACTAGGCCCTACTACCTCTACCTCTTTACCTCCTTGAGCAAAGTCACTTCATTGCTTTGGCCCTCTGTTTACATATCTGGCAGTTAGGTGGCATAGTAGATAGTAGACCACTAGCCCTGGAGTCAGGAAAGACCTGAGTTCAAATCTGGCTTCAGATACTTACTAGCTGTATGACCCTGGGCAAGTCACTTAATCCTATTTGCTTCAGTTTCTCATCTATAAAGTGAACTGGTAAAGGAAATGGCAAGCCACTGCAGTATTTTTGCCAAGAAAACCCCAAATGAGGTCTCAGAGTCAGACATGACCGAAATGACTAAATAACAATAAAAAAAGTAAATAATTCATGCCCAATTTTCTGTGGTTATCATGAAGACTCAACGATATATGTTTTTGAAAGGGCTTTTAAAATGCTACAGGAATTTACAGTATCATCAGAAAGGCCATGGCCTTGGTGGCAGCAGCCATGCAAATTCAAACACTTGCTTCTATTTGACCTTTGAGAAGCACCTTAACCTCTGTCTGTGCACTGCATTTTTCTCTTTGTAAAAGATGCATAATATAATATTCTGTTAGTCTCTTAAGGTTGGTATGAGAGGTGACCTGGTCCAGTGGAAAGGGTTAGCTTTGGAGTCAGAGGCCTTGTGTTCAAATCTTACCCGTGTGAACTTGGGCAAATTACTTGGCTTTTCAAGGACTATTTTTCTAAATAAAAAAAAAGCCATTGGACTAAATAACCTCTAAAGTTTCTTTAACTGTAAATCTACAATCCTAGGTTCCACTTAGATAATATATGGAATGTGTCTTATAACAATGAGTTGTTTTACTTCCTATTGCAAATAAGCTCAAAATTTCACCTACACACAAATTTACTAAATGTAGTCTAAAGCCAACGGAAAGATGAGATGGAGCTTATTCCACTTCCCTGGGTACAGACTGAACCCCTTTACTTTCTGGTGTTCTGAAACGGCCCGTTCTACGCGTTAGATGGCTGCCTCATCCCCAGAAGTACGTAGTGGATTACCTCCTCCTCTTAAGCAGGATGGAAGAAAATAGCATTTCCTCTTATTTTCCCACTTGGGGAAATCCATTTCCCACCCCAAATACTATTACTTCTTGTTTGGAAGCTTCTGATTGGCAGAGCTCCAAGGAACCTGGGATGGGTCAGAAATGGGCTGAAAAGTAGAAACAAAAATCTCCTGAACCAAAAACATTTCAGGAGAAGACATCATCAGACATTAACTCTGGTCATTGATTCTAATTTCAGTGCATTTGCTTGGTCAAGGGAACCCTGAAAGGGTTGCCTGATAGGTGAGATACTGTGTGTGTGCATGTGTGTCTGTGTGTGCACGCACACATACATGTATGTAGCTTTGGTGAAGCTGTTGTTTCCATCACCAAGAATGGAGAGTATTTTCCATTCCATTTGTGAAACAGATGTGAGCATATGTATGTCACTTACATAGTTTTCCAGTGATGTATGAAACTCAACGAATGCTAATAAAGTCACTTAAGTGAATGATGCAATGCATGCACATTTTATCACATACTCTATCCTCAGTACTTAGCACTCAAGACTGATAGACCTGATACAACTGGGATATATAGACTTCCTTAGCAATTAAGTTGTTCTTTCCTCGCAAATTAGGCAGGTTTGAGAACAAATATTTACTCTCTCTTGCTGTGGTGTCCTTATTACAAAGGGTCCTTTCAATGTCACCCTTACAGAGAAGGGAGGCTTACATTTATCTTGTGTCCATAATGTCATGTTAAGTATATTTCTGATGTTTACTTACTGGGTGATAAGGATCAAGTCACTTTCCCATTTGGGTCTCAGGAAACTCTCTAAGACTATTAGTTTGTGACTAGTTAAGGCCATTGTTGGTGAAGTGAGCACCCACAATGTGGAAATCACAGCTCCTTGATGTAAGGCCATATGGATATGCATTATTTTGCATGTATATGTATATATATATATATATATATGAGTGTATATATACATATGTATATATGTGTATATATGTTTTGCACATATATATGTATGAGTGTGTGTATATGTGTGTGTGTTTGTGTGTATATATACTTGACATGATTTCTTCCTTAAAGTAAACCCCCAATATACCTTGTCCTGGCATGGGAGGGTAACTCTGTTTTCTCAAAGGTTCTGTGATAGAGAACAAACTCTGGTAGATCCCATGAAGCTGGAAAAGAACTAGGCAAAGATCCTATCACTTTATACATGACATCTGATAATCCGTTTTTTTATAAAATTCATTTTCCACAAACATTCCCATCTCCAACCATAACAGATGAACCAAGTGAATCTTTTAATGTCTTTATGCCTCTGGCCTAATTGGAAGCAAAACTACGATGATTCCTACGAAGACATGATGACTCCTCCAAGTCATTTGAGGAGGGTAAAGAATAAATGTAGTTTTTCTAAAGACAAAAATGTGAGAGGGAATAACCTTATATCTCTCATTTAATTTATTCACTTAACCTTTAACTGCCAGTAATCTAGCTAATTGATATATTCACAACAGAGCTTGACCTCAGTTATCCAAATATTTAAGAGAAAGGTGTTCTTTGATTCATTCAGGCCCGAGTGGATACTCTGGTCAGAAGTATGTGGACAACTGGTTCCTGTACAACCAATAAGAGGTGGTGAAAGAACAAAAAAATACATACTGTCTCTGAAGATCCTATCTGAAATTCCTTGATGATTTATCCAAATCTCTGGTATATTTACACAATGAATCCTTGGCCAAATTGTCTCTTAGTTTATAGTTACAACATGCTTGGGGGTAAGGAAGAAATGACCTAATGTGTTTGCCTTTCACAGAGAGGCTTTTTTTTTAAAGACCGTTTTCTAAATGTTGTACTAACAACAGTAATAATAATAAGTGGTTGTGGTTCCCATGCCTCCCAAACTTTACTCTGGATGCAGAGCTAAGCAAGGCATACTACATTTAGAGATAATAAGACCCCAAATAGTGGATTCAAATCCAGATTCAGCATTGCTAGACTTACTGGGTATCCTTTTTAAACACTCAACCAGCTTCTCAATTAGTCTGTATAATAAAATCTTAGGGCGGCTAGGTAACACAGTGAATAGAGCACTGACCCTGGAGTCAGGAGGATCTGAGCTCAAATTTGACCTCAGACACTTACTAGTTGTGTACTCCTGGGCAAATCACTTAACCCTGTTTGCCTCAGTTTCCTCATCTGCAAAATGAGCTGATGTAAAGGTCAAACCATTCCAACATCTTTGCCCCCCGCCAAAAACAGAACCCAAATGGGGTCACAGAGAGTAGGACATGGCTAAAATTTCTGAACAATGACAACATTATCACATTGGAGGCTTAAAAACAATTCTGTGAGGCAGGTGGGATTTTACAGATGAGGAAACAGTCCTAGAGGCTAAATTCTTTGTCCAAGGTCAAATAGCTCTCTGCTTGCATCTTCTCAAACCCATATTAATCCTTTCTCATATGGCATAGTCTCCAGTCATCTCACCAGACTGATGGCCTTTCTCTGAATGTTCTCCAGATGGTTAATGTCCTTCCTAAAATTTTCCTCCAAAAGCTGAGGACAAAACTCTAGAAGGTTTGAACAGGTTGCAGAACATGTTGTCACTTAACTTGTTCTAGGCACTAGTCCACTCAATATAGCTCAAGAGTACACTCACTCTTTTGGCTACTATATCATACTGTAAATTTTTGGGCTTAGAATCCAATAAATCTCCCACATTTTCCCCCCCTTCATGAACTGTTTTCTGGGATACTTCCCCCTTCCTGTGTATACATTTTTTTATTCTTTGAATCCAAATGCAAGATTTCAACATTTATCTATTAAATTCCATTTTATTAGATACAACCAATCATTTCTAGCCTGCTGAGATCTTTTTAGACCTTAATTCTGTCATTCAAAGTCAGCTATTCTCAATTTTGTCAATTGGAAATTTTATATGTATATCATCTATCCTTCATCCAAATCATTGATAAAAATGTTGACTAGCATAGGACCAAGGACAGATCCTAGGATAGACCAAGATCTTCCTACAAAGATAAGCCACTAATTACTACTTTTTAGATCTAATCATTTAGGCAGTATTGAACTGAACTTACTTTATTATCATTTATCCCACTTCTCCCCATTTTTCATAAGGATAGCATGTGAATTATTTATTCATTTTGGGCCCTAATTCCTCATTGTTTAGAGGGAATCCTCAGAGTATAGACAATCACAGTTTTAGCTCTTAAAATATTATCTCAACCTATGAGATGCCTTAGAGTCCACAAGTGTCAGATTCACTTTAGGCAGCAATCTATGCACAAAAGTCCTGACAGAGACCATAATCAGATTAAAATGTAATTGGGAAAAGTTTTACAAGACAAACAAAAATGTAATACAACATAGATACTATTATTTTCTGCTTTTCTAAGTCAATATATAACCTGTTTCTATCTGAGATTGACACCATTGCCTTAGACTATATCACTTAATTTACAGATTGGGAAACTGAGACTCACAAAGATGAAGTCACTTGTTTAGGGTCACAGAAGCAGTTAAGAGCAAAATCAAAACCAGAATCCAGGTTTCCTATCTCATGGGCCAAAAGTTCATATCATTCCATGGTGTCTCTTTATTGGACATCTGAAAGTGGTAACAGGCTTCAAAAAGAAGGGCATTTCAATAAGTGATATATGAGAATCCCAGATTTGGATACTCAAGATTAAGACTGAGTCATATTTTTAAGTAATTAAGTAGATGAATAAACAAAGTAACATCTAAAAAGCCAAGTGACTCTGGAGAATGATGACCTGACCACTCTCACCAGCTCCAAGCTCAGTGAAAACCAAAACAATGTGTAAATTTATTTTGTTGAATTGTTTTCCATTGAACTTAGAGGATGGGCAGTTGATTCAGACAGAATAAGAACTGATCTCAATTGACCCCAGTCTTTTGCCCAAGCCATAAAACAAAGCCTGAATCAAACTCTTTCTAACTTCAGAAAAAGGTCAGCAGGGGAAAACAGGGAAAGGTTTGAAGCTGGGGAACCAAAAGAACCCAACAACAATATTTGGTGGGTTTTTTTTGTTGTTGTTTGTTTGTTTTTTGCTCTTCCTGATCTGGAGCATTCATGCCAAACTGTCACCAAAAGAGGCTATTTCTGTGGCCTTCCCAATCTGGCTAAGAGCAGGAAGTACTACAGTAATCTGAGATTTCTGGCTAAGTTTATAAAAATTTTTAAAAAAGGATCAAGGAAATATATTCATTCTCAAATTTTAAATAAAGTGTTTTCTTTTACTTTGGAGAGTTGCAGACTTGGAGATTTTATTATTCATGTTGATGTCACCTAGAAATCCTTGACCTCCCAGCCAATCAACTTCAGTTCCAATGATCTCTATCTTTACTATTCCTTGGTCTCCCATGGGGGTGGTCATACCTTAAATCTCACCATCACCCTAAACTATTCTGCCACTGTGGCCTTGAACTCTGAAATTCTTTCTAATTACAGTCCCCTATCCTTCCATGGCTCCCCCTTCCCCACTCCACCCAAGCCTGGTCCTCCAACCCCTCTAATTTTTCTTGTTGTCTCAATCTCTTGCTGCTTTGACTAGGCCCTCATAACTATATAGCAATCCTTCTACTCATCTCTGATTAACTGGCCATCACATTCCTCACGATATTGGTTCTAATCTGTCTCCTCTCTCCATATACCAGTGGTTCTCAACCTTCCTAATGCCGCAATCCTTTAATACTCAAATGTGGGCATATCTGTATGTGGGCGGACCCGCCTGGAGATGAATAGAAGAGCAGTGTCTTGGTTCCTAAGACCATTGGAAATATGTGTTTTCCAATGGTCTTACATGACCCCCATGAAAGAGTCGTTGGACCCCCAAAGGGGTCACAACCCACAGGTTGAGAACTCCTGCCTTAAACCCAAGTACTCCTCCCCTTTCAGCAGATGACCTCACATTTCACTTTACTTATCGAAATAGTAAGGCCATCCATAGTAAGCCTCCTTATTCCCTCTATGCCATATCTCAACACCTCTCTATATATCTTTTCTCATCTGTTCCTATTTTGCAGTCATCTCAGAGGACAAAATGCTCCTTCTTCAAATTAAGCAAAGATAATCACTCCAGTCTTGTCCTAGAACCTATTTCTATCTATCTTCCCAGAAAGTTTTACATGCTGGCCATGGTCATGGTCATGGTCATGGTCATTTCTTTCTTTCTTTCTTTCTTTCTTTCTTTCTTTCTTTCTTTCTTTCTTTCTTTCTTTCTTTCTTTCTTTCTTTTCTTTCTTTCTTTCTTTCTTTCTTTCTCTCTCTCTCTCTCTCTCTCATTTTTGTTATCTGCCTATCTAATCTGATATTTGCCTATCTAGCTTTCTCAATATCTACAAGAAACGTCAGATTCCTTAACCTTAAAAATTTTACTTTATATTACCACTTCTCCCAGTCCCAGGCTATCATCTCATCTCTCCTCAAGGAATAATCAGCTTCATTTGCTAATTATGCGTCCTTATCCACTCAATTCTCAACTCTAAAATTTGGCTTTAGACCCCACCACTTGACAAATATATGTTTTTAAAGGTTGCAATTGATCTCTTAGTTGAAAATCTCATCACATTTTCTCAGTCATTCTCCTTTACCTTTTCCTAACTTTCAACAGCATTGACCACTCCTTCTTCCCAGGTACTCTCCTTGTCTTCAATGACACTGATCTCTTTTTGTCCTCTTCCTGGCTGTTAGGCTGTTCCTTCTCATTCATTTTTTCTGGATTAATTATCTATCTCATACCCCCAAGCTAAAAACTCTAAAAGGAAAAATGTGTTTATATACATCAGTCTTTGGAATGTGCTGGTATAATATAGCCTAGGCCTAGGAATATTAACAGGCATCAAAAATACTTTGAGAAATCATAAGCAATAAGTCAATAAGCGGACACCAGAGAGGATCAAAGAAACCACCTTTTAAGTTATGTCATGGAGGGCAACTATTATGTTCTGAAAACTATTTCTTGGAAGTTGCAATGATGGCTGGCAATGAAGCTAGACAAAAGCACACTCCATTCTAAGTCACTATAGCATCTAACCTATAGGAACTCAAAGGACGCATGAGACCTAATCTGGAACTACCACACTGTCTCACATGTGTAAGTAACATCCTCCCTCCCCAACACTCAATGGCAGTGTTGCATAATGGCTAAGGCACCACACTTGGAATTAGGAAGACCTATGCCTTCCAGCTCTAAATCTGGGATCATATGATTCTCTGAGAAAATCAAGCAAGAAGGGAAGATTTTTTTAAGTACAGAGCCTTGGGGGAAAAGCCATATTTGAGGGGGCATGATAGGAATGATGAGTCACCAAAGGAGATTGAGAAGGAACAGTCAGACAGGTAGAAGAAGAATGAGGAAAAAGAGTATCAGGAAAATCCAGAGAGGAGACAGTACTCAGGAGTATCAAATTAAGCAGAGAGGGAGGTTGTTAAGAATGAGGACTGAGGATATACTTGTCAATTAAGAGATAGCTGGGTAATTTTGAGGAGAGCAGTTTCAGTTGAGTTATGAGGAGGGAAGCCAGATTGCAAAAGGCTGAGAAGTCAGTGAGAAAAAAAGAGAAGCAATGAATTTAGAGAGTTATTTCTAGAACTTTGGTTATAAAAGAGGAGAGAAATATAGAAATATAGGCTAGACTTAGGGAATTTAGGATTTTTTTTTCAGTACGGTGGTAGAGATGTGGATTTGTGAAGACCCTAGGGAAGGAAACAGTATATAAGGAGAGATTAAGGATTTTAGGTAGGAGAGGATGGCTGACATTTTAATTTCCTGAAGAAGACAAAAGGGCATTAGATCAAGGGCTCAGGAAAAGGGGTTAGCTTTGGCTAGGAGAAAGGCAACCTCATTGTTACAGAATGGTGGAAAAGGAGAAGAGAGATGGAGGTGGAGTCAGAAAGATGAAATATGGAGGAAGAGAGGAGTTCATGGTAAATGGCCTGAATATTCTCAGTAAAGTAAGAGGCAAGATTCTTAGCTGAGGAGGTCAGAGTGGAGAAGAAAGGGAGAGTGGAAAACTTGAGGAGCACTAGCTTCAAAGTCAGAAGACCTGAGTTGAAATCATGACTCCAAGGGGCGGCTAGGTGACACAGTGAATAGAGCACCAGCCTGGAGTCAGGAGGACCTGAGTTCAAATGCGACCTCAACACTTGACACTTACTAGCTATGTGACCTTGGCAAGTCACTTAACCCCAACTGGCCTGCCCTCCCCCCTCCAAGAAGCAAAAATAAATAAATAAATGAAATCATGACTCCTTCACTTACAACCTATGTGAACCTGAGCAAATCAGTTAGCCTCTTTAAAGTCCCAGTCTTCTCATTTATCAAATGGGGAGGTTGGGGCTAGCTAACCTCTAAAGTCCTTTCCATATATGATAGAAGAGAAAGTTTAGAATAGCTTCTGTGAGGAATTAAATAGGAATTGATTCTGTAAGGAATAGATTTGGAATGGATAAAAAGTAGGGTCCAGTTGAAGTCATATGACATGAACTGAAAATGAACCCAGTAAGTCTAGTTATATAGACTTCCTCCAATTCCATTCAGATATTTCTGAGTAGGAACAGAGGAGGTGGATGGGAAAATCATCTGGGGCAAGAGTAGATTAGGTGCCAAAGGAACAAAACAACCTGAGGGATACGAGAGGTGGCATGTACCAGAAGAGTCAAACCATTGTTATCCCTTCTACCACCACCTCCCCTCATACTCCAATGGAGAGAATCTAGGACTTTCTCCTGTACCTGAAGACTTGCTAATAGAAGTCACACTCCATGACTCATCAACTAGATCATTCAAGAAGGCTTGGGAAGATGAAGAGAATCATGAATAGCTTTTTGTAGCTTTAAAGAACAGCTAGGAACTTAACTGACGAAAAGAGAGAACAAAGGCATTCCAGGCACAAGGGACAATTTAGGCAGGAAAATAGAGGTCACATGGGTGCATATGGGGTACAGAAGATAGAACAGCTTAACTAAAGTATGGGGTACATAGAGGGTAGTAATACATGATCTGGCTAGAAAAAATACAGGATCAGTCTGGGGAAAGCTTTGTGGCCAAAATGTATAAAGAGAAAGTATAGACAGATTACCATGCAATTATTCTTCACTCAACAGAATCCTGAGGGAGCTACTCAAGGAAAGTTTTGAAAGTTCAGCAATTCCAACTCCTATTTTTAAGAAATGAATGACAAGTGACATTCCAAATCTATTTGGTCATTCTCAGAAAATTCAATGTGACTCAACAAACTATTATTTAGAACCAATTTTATGATAGTCTCAAGAGGCAGCATTACATGATACAGAGAAGTTCAAGTCCTACTTTTGACACATCCATGCTGTTTGACCCTGGGCAAATCACTTAGACTTTTAGTACTCTAAACAATTAAGATTCTAAGTTACAGAGAACATGCCAAAATGAACTGGTAGAAGGATTTTCCTGATTGAAGAATTTCCTAAAGTAATGAAATCACATGTCAAGTTCCTATTCTATATGAAAAGTGCTATGCTAGGTATTGGCAATACAAAGATTGAAGGGGGGGACTATACACACACACACATATATGTATATATGTATGTATATCATATAAGTACATGCAATATATACCTATATGGAGATATATATATATATAGTATAGCTAGTATGTGTATGTATACACACATATTATCAAGGTGCTTATAATCCAATATGAGAAAAGAAACTCATGCAAATAACCATCATACAAATTGGAATATAATAACTGAAAGGAAGTATGAGGAATAATTCAAGGAAGGAGAGTTGGTCACTAAGAAATGATTCATGAAAACAAGATGGGAACATAAAGAATTTCATCAGTCTTAGGACACATGAGGAGTCCATTTCAGGCATGGGGGATGCCATGGGCAAAGGTACATATGCAGGAAAGACAGGGTTTGGTCAGGACACAGTGAATAATCCAGTTTGGTTAGAATTTAGAATCTTATCAAATGTAGAATCTCTCCCAATGATTTGCTTCAGGGCAATATTTAACAATCCATTGTGGCTGACCATTTGTTTGATGGTGATGGGGTGACAGGGTGACAGGTTAGGTAAAATTCCTGTCCATAGATTCCTTATATTCACCTGAGATAAATGGATATAGACCAATTGTCAGGAAGAGCAGTGTGTCATAGTCTGTGAACTGCAAATAGCTTGTAGTGATTACAGCAGAGATTTGTGAGAGGTAGGGACATTTTAAGATATTTTGAGGAGTAGTCTACCACAAACAAGTTTTCTCTTTGGAATAGTCCACAAAAATACTAATAATAGTTAACATTTCCATAACACTTTCAAGGCACTTAACATATCTCATCCGATTGTTTCCCTCTTCACAAAGAAGAAACCTCAAATGTACTTTGTATATATTTACTTCATTATATGTAAGAATGTCAATATTCTGTGAATAGCTTGAATTCTCCAGACATCTTTTCTATCAGCTATGTTTAGTCTGTCTGTGCCTCTGTTAAATAAATCATTTGATTGAATCATAATGAAGTGGTAAGCCAGAGAGATTTTCTAACATCTCATTTTCTCTTGGGGGTGGAATAACCTAATGTATATTCTGGCAAATAGGAACCTGGGGTCAAGTCAGAGCAGTTAAAAATAGCCTGACAGTGTGGCAGCTTAGAATGTCCATATCTGACACTGCTCTTCTAGACACGCAAGAGTGAATCCCATGCAAAGGAAACGTGGTGTAGTAGAAAGATCACTAGACATGGAACCAGAAGATTTGGGTTCAAAATTAGTCTATGTTACATACCACCTATTATGTAACCTTAGGAAATCCACAGTGTAATGAATGCTGTTGTTTGTCTAAAGGGATCAATGACATCACAGGGTGATATATTGACTGGTACATGAATTGTATTTAAGTGAGACATACTTGCACAAAGTTGGCAGCTTCACTGTCTCTTCCAGAGTCACTCAAGTCCAGTTGCAGCATAAAAGTCAAGATGACTGATGTTAGGCCAGCATTCAGTGGATGACCTTGATGTCTCTGATGTCTGACAAAGCTGTAAGTCCTCCATATCTCCTGCTTCAGCCATCTTCATGGTCATCGGAACTAACTGTCCTCATCTGCCCATTCCAGCAGAGGAAGTCTTCACATGCTTGAAGTAGACACCCCACTAATTCACTGACAGATATGAGACCATGATTTTTTTAGACTATCTATTTTCACTCCAATTCCTATTTTAAAACAATCTAGAACCTATTGGTAAGGAGATGGTTAGTGGAGGCCATCATTTATTGTTAGTGATAATAGCTGGCATTTACATGGTGCTTTGAGCACTTTACAAATATTATTTCATTTGACCCTCAGAACAACTCTGGGAGGTAGTTGCTATTATTACATCCATTTTATAGATGAGAAAGCTGAGACAAACAAAGGTTGACTTGCCCAGGGTCCCACAGTTAGTAATATGAGGCTGGGTTTGAACTCAGGTCTTCTTGATTCTATCCACTAAACCATTTAATTGACTTAATAGAGTTTTTTGTTTTTGTTTTTGTTTTGTTTCTTGTTTTTTTGCCTTTTTTTGGAGGGCAGTTGGGGTTAAGTGACTTGCCCAAGGTCACACGGCTAGTTTTTTGTGTTAAGTGTCTGAGGCTGGATTTGAACTCAGGTCCTCCTGACTCCAGGGCCGGTGCTCTATTCACTGCGCCACCTAGCTGCCCCGACTTAATAGAGTTTTAGAATTACAATGAGCAAGACAGTCACTTAATAGCAGTCACTGAACCTCTGTTTGTCTCGGTTTCCCCATCTATAAAATGGGGTTAGAGTGAATGACCTCTAATTTCCCTAACAGCTCCAAAGCTATGATCCTACAAAATAACTCCACCTCTATTGGCCTCTGCTTCCTCATTTGTAAAAATGAAGATATTGGACTAGAGACCACAGGATTAGGTTCATAGGTTTCAAGCAGGAAAGAAGCTGACCGCACTTTTATTTTAATCCTTTCATTTTATAAATGAGGAAGTTGAATCTTAGGTTGTATGATCTGTCCAAGGTTAACCAGGCAGTAAATAGGAAAAACTGAGATTTAAATTCAGTTGCTCTGGCTCCAAATCTGCTGCTCTTTCCATTTCACCATAAACCCTAAGGTCCTATTCCTCTAAATTCCATGATTCAAGGGCTATTCTTTTTACTAACATGGAAAGTAGACCTTATAAGAGACCCTTAGAGGTCACCTGGTCCATTTGACAGATAAGAAAACTGAGGCCAAAAGTAGTTAAGTGACTTGCCCATGTTAAGGGAGGGAGTTGTAGTGTTAGAATTTGAACATCAATCCTCCCAGGATTATCCCTAGAAAAGAAGTTGCCAAAAGGGCTTATGATCAGTATTCTGAAGGCATCTTTCCAGAGGCAGCTGTGGATCTTCTTGAGTCCTTGCAGGAACAGCAAGGGCATCTTCATAAGTCTGGGCATGAATCCAATCTGTAGGTGACATTGTTCTGTAGGCCTAAGCAATTGGCATCTCACAGCATCCTCAATGAGACAGACAAAAACAGAAGCCATGACAAACAATGGTTTATATTCACCATGATGAACAAACACAAAGAGAGAAATAATAACTGGTTGGCATCATGGGAAGCATCTTCATGCTGGCTGAGCCACCTTCATTTGCTAAACAGGCAAAGATGTGGTTCAACAACAGTTACCTATTGTTTCTGGAAAGTAATATGGAAATGGTGTATGACCAGAAAGGTTCAAAAGAAGGTATCAATGAAATATATTCATTTAAAAAATAAATTAGAATTAATTTTAATTCCTGCCTGGTATCCAGAAATTTCTAGAGGCAACAGAAATTCATAACTGGAGGTTTAACTCAGAATGTCCCTTGAGAAGTAATGATTATCTAAATTATTGAGAAACTTAGGCAAGGCAAAGTCTGACAGAGACTTTTCTCCTGAGGAATAACAAGGAATTAATTGACTGGGGTAAGGAGAGGAGTGAGGGAAGGAAGGGGACAGCTTGCTATGTCTGGAAATGACTGAACAAATGATATCAATAATGTATATGAGTGTGTGTGTGTGTGTGTGTGTGTGAGAGAGAGAGAGAGAGAGAGAGAAATAATCCTTCCTCCCTAGGACCTTCCTAGTTAGGGCCTTTTTCTTAGGTCATTTTAAATGTCAAATTCAGAAAACCGTAGACCAGCAAAAATGTTGCCATTTTCATAACAGGGGAAGAAGAATTTTAGAAAGTGCATCACAGCTGCACAGTGTATAGAGTGGCAGGCCTGGAATTAGAAAGACCTGAGCTCAAATTCAGTTTCAGACACCTACTAGCCATGTGGCCCTGGACAAGTCACTTTAGCCTGCTTGCCTCTGTTTCCTCATCTGTAAAATGAGACAGAGAAGGAAATGGCAAACCCTTCTAGTATCTCTGCAAAGAAAACCCCAAATGGAGTCACAGAGAGTTGGACACAACTGAAATGACTGAACAACTGAAAGGGCAGACCTATGAAAACTCACTGTGGAGGCTACTGAAGAGCTTCATTCATAGGACACTTAATTCTCTAGTCTCCATTAACAACTGGGCTTGAGTATGTACATCTGGCATAATGTGTCATTGACTCTTCCTTCCATTCAACTTGAGCAGTCACTAAACTAGGTCAGACTCACCCCTTCTGATCAGGAACATTGCCAGAGCCACCTAATTGGCTTCCCTAATTGGAGCCTCTCTTCATGCTGAATGTTTTAACTGGATTTGTTGAACTTGTAATTTGGAGATTCTAGTATATAGACACCGTGGGCCCTGAGTCCTAGTCAGATGAACAAGTTCCTTCCTAAGGACTTTTGTCCCAATGTTTTGTGATGACACCTGGAAACTGCTCTCAGAAAGCATCACACTTCCCATTCTCAACAGTTTTCAGCACTAGCTACTGTGTAGTCACTGCAACTTTGAAGTCATCATGATGGCTCCAACTTTTGTCATGGGTCTTGTGATAAAATAGCATGGAAATTAAATGGGCTGATTACTGACAGAATTTTCTGCCTTGTTCCTGTGGCCATTGAGGAGTGGTAGAATGGGGTAGTGGAGAGGATGCTGGACCTCAAATCATGAGCTGTAGGTCCTGCACCTAGACCTTACACATGTCCCCTAGTAGTTATCTGAGCCTCAATCCGCTCTTCTATGAAAAAAGGAGAGCAATCTTTGCACCCCCATAAGGCTGTTTAGAGGAAAGTATTCTTTAAATCCCAATGTACTATATAACATTGGTTTAAAAAATGGTGCAACATTCCCAACAGTATTTTAAAGAGCCTTCTAAATGGTACACCTGGACTATATATCAATTTAAAGGATCAAGACAGTGGAGCCAGGGTAACTGGACTCAGATCTCAAATCTGCCATGTCCTGTCCATGAAAGCCCAGGCAAATCCATCTCTTCTTTGTGTCATAAATTTCTCATTTTACAATGAGAAGTTGAACTGGACAATCTCTGATATCCCTTCTCGCTCTAAATCTTTAAACCTGAGAACCTAATATCAGATGATGGAAATGGTTATACTCTTTTCTGGATTCCATTCAGATGAGATATTCTCTCAAAATAGCCCACTTGCAGGATATGCAATATGAATCCTAGAATATGTGAATAGATCTCGTAATCCTTAAGAGCTTGAGTAGGACCTGGTTTGTCTGCAATAATTCACTAAATGCTATGAAAGGAATATTTCCAATGCTCTGTTGACAGGAGTTCTGTGCTTGAATATTATAGATGTTAAAAGCTGTTCCTTTAATTTTTCTCACATATATAGACAAAAAAGGGGGTAGGGGAGAAGAGTCCAAATATACCAAAATATTTAAAGCAACACTTTTGTGTTATCAAAATAGTATGCATGTTTGAGTGAGTACGCGCGTGCACATACACACACAAGGGAAAAGTGAGGGTCCTTTGATTAGGAAATAACTAAACAAATTGTGGTATGTTAATATAATGGAGTATTACTGAAGAATAAGAAGCAATGAATATAAGGAATCCAGAGAAACATAGGAAAATTTTTATGAACTGATGCATAAGGAAGTAAGCAGAACCAGAAAATGATATATATTATTACTACAGTCAGAGGTATCATAAAGCTCAACTTAAATAATGAATACAAAGCATTTTGTAAACCTTAAAGCACCATCTAACAGCTGCTGCTGCTACTGCTGCTGCTGCCACCACTGCTGCTGCCGCTGCTGCCGCTGCTACCACCACTGCTGCCGCTGCTGCTGCCACTGCTGCTGCTGCTGCTGGCATTATTGACCTCCAGTAACCAGGCTTCCTATTTGGTAAGGAGTTCATTCCCTGAGTCTTTTACTGTAGTACTCCTACTGAATCAAGCAATGTTTATAGAGCAAAAAGCAGAATGTAGCTAAGTGTTTAACAAAGAGACCTTCCAGGAGGGGAAAAAAACTTATCTATTCACAGAGACTTAAGTTTAATTTGTATTATTAATACATTCTTATTTTTTTAATTAACAAAACAATCATTCAAGCCCTGATTTTTGTAGCAACTGCTGATTTCTGATGAGTAAATATTCACAGTAAAATACAACAGTCAGCTCCAGCGCTGGTCAGAGCTAGCTCCTGCACACCTCAGATTACAGTAACAAAAAGAATACAAAAACAAAATGAAATGGGCAGAAGTGGGATTTGGCACACACTCTCAAAAGAAGCCATGGTATGAACTGGTTTTAATTAATTGCTTTTCCTTGGAACAAGACAGGACTGATTTGAGGAGGGTTGTTCCAGCTGGAAAAGACTAGGAGTCAAAAAAAAGATACCAATAAAACATATATATTTATTAAAATTCCTGACTAGGGCTATTTTCTTAGGTTGTTATAAATGTCTTTGAAAGACTGGATATAGAAGCAAATGTCATTTTCAAAATATGAGAAAGAGGTGAATTCTAGGCGTTGTTGTCTTGTGGGCATGGTTTACATCCCTGTCAAAGATCTATGAGAGATTAATAATCTGTGAGCATATACTTTATTGCTCTGCTGCAATGCCTAATGCAATATGAATCCTAGAATATGTGAATAGATCTCGTAATCCTTAAGAGCTTGAGCAGGGCCTGGTTTGTCTGCAATGGTGACCTTGTCCCTCAGAGGTTATAATTATATAACACAAAGACCTGACAAATCCTACCAAGTTGGAAGGAATTTGACTATGTCCTTTTGGATGAAGTCTGTGTCTGCTGAGGACTAGCCTAGCTAAAATCATAAAGATTTATCACCAGGAAGTCACGCGGCAAAGTGAATAGAATGCTGGACTTGGAGTTGGAAAAGTCAAAGTTAGAACTCCACCTTGACAGTCACTAATTGCATGACAATGTCATTCAACCTCCTTGAGCCTCAGTTTCCTCATCTGTAAAGCTGGGATAATAATAGCATCTGCCTCACAGGGTTATTATGATCAAATGACTTTACATATAAAACATGCTTTGCAAACCTCAAAGTTGGATGGAAATTCTAACTATTAGTAGTATTATTAAAAGGTGATTTTTTGCCACGGAAACTCTTGAAAATCATATATTAAGATATGATTGGGTTCTAATATGCCCTAGTAAAAGGAGTGACACACAGATAACCTTTGGGGATCTTCTGAGTACAAATAAAGGAGAATGATCAACATTACAAGTGAGCATGAGTTTATTATGAACAAGTTATTTACCCCATTTCCTTTTTTCATAGGCTAACTAAACTGATAGAGCAGGAGATAGTAGCAAATACAAGGCAAGAAATTTAGCAAATTCATTCATTAAATCCTAATGAATAAGTTGGGAAAATGTAGGAATGGATAGGATAGATGGCTTTTTATCTAATTAAAGAACTGGATGAAAAGTGAATTGCTTAATTATGGATTCCAACCTTGAAGGAGATCTTTGGTGATATTCCACAGTCTTGTCCTTTTTAGCTTTTTCTTTAATCAGTGCATCTGGTTTCTGAGAAAGCTTAGTTCTTAACCCCAATTTTCTTGCCTGAAAAATGGGTTAATGAGTCATACTATCTACCTCACAGGGTTGTGATGGCAATCAAATGAGGTTGCCATCACAACCATCATAACAATACATAACTGTATACTGTAAAAAATAAAGCTATTTAATATTTAAATGTTATTGGGTTTTTATTTGTAGGAAAGTACCATGAAGAGGTGAGGACAGTTTGTTGGGAAGTAATTAATATGCTAAAAACAAAACATAAAGTTTAATAAATCAGATAAGCATAAGCTATTTGTTATTAAATGTGCAAGTGAAGTAGGCTGACACAGATAGATAATATATCAGAGAACAGACTACAGATCCAAAAATATATTAGCAGGTTAGAAGAACATGCCAAGATGGAATTTAATAGGGACAAATATTAAGTCCTGCACTTAGATTTTTAAAAATCAATTACATGAGTAATATAGATGAGACCTACATTAACAGTATTTCATTTTTAAAAAAGATATGGGAATTGACGTCAAATTCACCCTGAATCTACTCTCTGGTTATTGCAGTTTTTGCCTGCATTAATAATAACATCCTAAAGTATGTATTGGTCAAAGAATAAGTGGAGCATTTTGTTCAGTGAAGAACCACATTTAAAAAAAGAACCACATTTTAAGGTCATTGACAGAAAATGTGACTACAAAGGAGGATGAGGAGTCTGGAATTATATTTTATATGAGGAAAAATTAGAAGAAACATTAATGGTTAGCCTTAGAGAAGACTTGGGAGAGAAATGTTAAGTGTCTTCAAATATTCAAAGCCTTTTCATATTGAAGTCAATTTATACCATGTAGCTCCAGAGGGTAGAACTATCACTAATGTGCACAAGGTACAGGAATTGTAGTCTAAAAGTTGAAAGGAACTGTATAGGTAAACTGGTATAGCATAACTTCCCTCTACAAAATCTCCCAGAAACAGCCGTATTTGCTCTTCTTGAACAACTCAAGTAATGGGGAATTCTCTATCTCAAAAGGCAGTCTTGGATGGCTCTAATAATTTTGATGAAATGCTTGATATAAAGCTAAAATTTTATTTCCCGTGATTTCTATTCTGTTCTCCTAGACCTGTTCTATGCAGTCACTACATTGAATAAATTTTCTACGAATTAAAATATGCAGTCATCAGATTCCAATGTCAAGTTTTACTCAGAAGATGTCTTTGGTAGCAGAAAGTCTTAGATAATGCCTTAAGATATAGATTCTTTTTTTTTTTAATTTAAAGTTAAATTTATTTCACAACCGCTGAGTTCATATTTCTTGATTACTGAATTTAAAAAGCTTAATGCTGTAGGAAAACCTCTTTTCTTCTATTCTAATAATTGTAATATTTACAATAAATATATCTTCCATTGATTACCTTTGCCTATGAAATATATATCACAGAAACCAAAGTAGTGGCCTCCAAATTAT
>CM053593.1:50077801-50100732 GCA_028646575.1 Pseudocheirus occidentalis
TAAGGTTGTCAAATTTATGTGCCTACAGTTGGGCAAAATAATTCCTAATTATTGTTTTAATTTCATCTTCATTGGAGGTACATTCACCCTTTTCATTTTTGAGACTCAGAATTTGGTTTTCTTCTTTCTTTTTTTTTTTATCAAATTGGCTAAGGGTCTATCAATTTTATTGATTTTTTCATAAAACCAACTCTTAGTTTTATTTATAAGTTCAATAGTTTTCTTACTTTCAATTTTATTAATCTCTCCTTTGGTTTTCATTATTTCTAATTTAGTTTTTAATTAGGGGTTTTCAATTTGTTCTTTTTCTAGCTTTTTCAGTTGCATGCCCAATTCATTGACCTCCATTTTCTCTAATTTTTTCAAGTATGCATTCAGGGATATGAAACTTCCCCTAAGTACTGCCTTTGCTGTATCCCACACAAATATTGAGTTTTAATGATTTTTAAAAAGTTTTTTGGGGGTGGTAGTGGTTGAAAAAAGTTACATGCTGTTACCATGACATGGTTATTCTAGAAAGGAAACTACTATACAAAGTAGCAATTGCAACATCCATATTTGGGGGGTGCAAGGGAGAACCCTAGACATGAGACATAACTAAGTTTTGTCTAAGATTTTCTCATAGGTGAGTCTTAAATGGGACCATAATGACTCAGAGTATGAGAAAAAAACCAAACATCTGCCCACCCCCAAAGGGACTCTTTTCTCCTTGAAGTCAGACCCTCACATTGCAAAACCTTATCTGGATCAGTTCCAAGCTATGGTGCCTTTGGTAGAGCATTACCCCAAGGCCACTGTTGACATCAATACTTATCTGCATACATCTTGTACCTTCTAGTTGAATGTACAGCTCCTGAGGGAAGAAACTGTTTCAGTTTTGTCTTATTATTCCTAATACCTAATACAGTGATTCCCAACCTTCCTAATGCCGTGACCCTTTAATGCAGTTCCTCATGTTGTGGTGACCCCCAACCATAAAATTATTTTCATTGCTTCTTCATAACTATAATTTTGCTACTGTTATGAATCATAATGTAAATATCTGATATGTAGGATGTATTTAAATTGAACATAAACCACAGTTGAGAAACGCTGGCCTAGTACAATGCCTCTGTTTCTTCATCTGAAAAATGGCCGTATTAATATTGGCATCACTTGCCTTAAAAGTCTACTGAGAAAAATGCACTCTGAAGCTGTCATGTGCTTTACTAATGTGAACTAATATGAACAATAGAGTGAAATGCTGCAAAAATTAGTGTAGCTTAGTGAACTTGGAGAGAGAGGAAAAGCTCTGTATGTAAAGGATTTAAGAAGGCTAGCTGCAAACTTGGGTAAGACACTAAAAGCAACAGAGAAAGAAAAAAAGAAGCCATTCATGGTCTCACTTGATTCAATATATTCAAGGAAATTAACAATGAATTGGCAATACTATGAACACTCAAAGACCTAATAAGAGTTTGAAGGAAATAAAACACCATATGAGGAAATTAAATGAGAATTAAAAGCACACATACAAATTTGAGGAAATAACGAAAAAAGTTTAATATGGTGAACACTATAAAAACAGTAAAAACCATACTACCAATGAAAAGCAGACTTAGTAGAGTTATAAACAATTGCATTCAATGCAGAAGAACTAAAAGCAAGGAATAAAAAACAGTGAATTATACAAATTACTGGGAAATATTCAGACCTAAGCATTAGACTTGGATGATAGCTTTGGCCAAGCAGCAGTCTCAGAACTGACATTCCAGAGAACTCAGACAGACAAAGGTATCTATCTATGTCTATCTATCCATCTATCCATCCATCCATCTATCTATCTATCTATCTATCTATCTATCTATCTATCTATCTATCTATCTATCTATCTATAATCTATCTATCTAAATCTGTCTATCTATCTGGTGGTTGGTTTTTTTTTTTGGCTTTTTGGAAGTGAGAGGACAGAGCAATTGGGGCCAAGTGACTTGCCCAAGGTCACATGGCTAGTAGGTGTGTCAAGTGTCTGATGCTTGATCTGAACTCAGGTCCTACTGACTCCAGGGCCAGTGCTCTATTCACTGTGCCACATAGCCTCCCCAAGGTATCTATATATCAAGAGGTGGGATCAATAAAACTAAGAACAAGGAAATAATTTTAAGAAATTGTCAGAGAAAGACAAGAGAGGATCATAAATTTTATAATATGTTAAAAATTAATAATCACAAGCCATGAACCCAGAATTATTTACCCAGCAAAATCCCAAATACTCTATGAGGGTAAGAGACGAGTATTTGAAAAGTGAGCAAACTGTACATTTTACAATGCATTGATTTCAAGTGTTTTGTTTTGTTATTTTTTTTTAAACAACAAACCCATGTAACAGCTAAAGGGATAATTAAAAAAATTCAGATAAAACAATGACCATCAAAATGTGAAAATTTCAAGGATTGTATTGGCTAAATCATTAGAAGTTTCAGAAAGTTATGTTGGAGAAAGTATCTAAGAAAGGAAAAGGAAGAGAGTAGGATAATACTTGAGGAAAATTTCTATTTTTGATGAAAGGGAAGTCCAAGTTTATGTAACCCATGAGGGTTTCAATGCAATTTAGAGAAGCTTCGCTTAAAATCACTTTTAAAAATTGAGATAACAATACAAAGAAGAATTTTAGAAGTATGTTCTCTTAGATGCCTCTGCGAGCTTTATGAATGGAACTTTCTTGTTTTTCTCATTCTGTTTTGAATGGAAACAAACAAGGATACTACATTATGCAAAGCTTTCGTGTGAAGTCAGAGTATGTGTGTGTGTGTGTGTGTATGTGTGTGTGTGTGTGTGTAATATGAATATGCATCAAAGAATTCCATAGCAAAATTCAAGGATGATTTCATAGTTTTGCAAGAAACAGATTCTTAAAAATAGCGGAAATGTTAACTCCACATTATATATATAATACATTCAAAAAATAATAAGAAGTAGACCACAGAGCTAATGAGATTATTAAATAAAATAAAGCTAACGGATATATGAAGAAAACTTAAAGGAAAAAACTAAGACTATACCTTTTTGTGAAAGTTCACATAATTTACCCACAAATTTGGCCAGGGGTTGGGAGACAATGAAATCACAGGCAAATAGAGAAAAGCATATGTTTTAAATGCAGCATTTACCAGCCTCAGTGAATAGAAGATCCCCATGAAAAGCAAAAATAATTTATCCAAATGACTCAGTGAAAGAAGAATTCATAAAAACAATTATAATTTATATTGGTGATAGTATACATACTCTATATCAAAATCTGTGGGATGTAGCCAAAAGAAAATTCAGAGAAAAATCCATGGTAGTATGAAGTGCATGTGTGCATGCATGTGCGTGCACACACACACATGGAAACAGGGTAAGAGACACAGAGAGAGGCAGAGACAGAGAGAGATTAAGAAATTGAGATTTCACCCCCCCCCCTCCCCCAAAAAAATTAGACAAGGGACAAAGCAATTGAAAACACAAGAAAAATGGCTAATGTGGGAGTAGGGATAAAAAAAAATAAGAAAAAGAGTTGAAAGGATAACTATGAGTTGTTTTTTTTTACATGAAGAAAATTCAGAAAGCATTTGTAAGCCTATTAATAAAATAAATAAGGAAACACAAATCACTAAAATCAGAAAAGCTGCCAGAAAGGGAAACAAATTTTATTCTGTTTTGAATGGAAACACATCTATACACACACACACACACACACACACACACACACATATGTTCAGCTCTAAAACAATAGTCAAGATACTAAAAGAAGTGATTATGTATAGAAAATTCTCAAATTAATGAAGCAAGAAGTCAATAATCAAAACAGACAATTTAAGAAGAAACCAGAGAGCCTATTAAATCTATTCCCTATAAAATAAAAGAACAAAAACCAACCAACCAAATAAATAAAAACCCCACTAGGTCCAGATGGATTTATTAGCAAATTCTACCAAACTTTTAAAGAACAAGTAACTCTGATACTATATTGACTTGCAAAACAAATGTGGTGTTGACTCCAAAAGAAGGATAAATCTGAGGAAGAAAACAGTATCATTTAAAAACCAACACAAAAGTATTAAATAAAATAGTGACAAATAGATATAACCATACCTAGAAAGAATAAATCATGACCAAATTGGATTTCTACATGGAATTCAAAAGTAGCTTAATACTAGGGAAATTGCAATAAAATAAAGCATATCATGTAAAGAAAAAGAAAAACTAAGTCCATGATCCTCTCATGGATTCAGAGGATGCCCGCTGACAAAATAGAACACTTGCTTGTACAAAAAAAAGAATTCATGAATAGAAGGATTTCCCATAATATAATAAAATTGTATATTTAAAACCATGAGTTAATATTATATATAATAGAGAAACATTCAAAATATTTACATTATAAATAGATATCACTTCTCTGTTTTAGCCTATGACATTCTCAATTGACAATTTGTAGAAAGAGTAACAATAGCAATAAAGAATGAGAAAGGAATGAACATTGCAATTCTGGAGTTAGAACACCTAGTTAAAATAATTGCGTATCAGAAAACCCAAGAAAGTTTTAAAATTAATGGTGCTAATAAATGACTTTGGTAAAGTAGTATGATATAAGACAAACCCAGAGAAATTATCTGTTTCTCTATAATAACTAAGAATTAAAAGGAACTGAAAGGAGAAACATTCTTTATAATAATGATGAAATATAGCTAGGGTATGACCTTACCAAAGCATACAAAGACAGATTCAAAATGATCTTTACAGAAATGCAAGAGGAACTTACCAAATGGAGGGGTAGTCTCTGATAATGTTGTCAAGGAAATGTATTAAAAAGTCACTATTTCCTACACTAACATAGATATTTATTGTGATAGCCATCAGAATACCAATGTTATTTGAAAGAATTAAAGCTATGATAAAAATCTTATAGAAAAATAGACAAGAATATTAATGCATAAATAAATTCCTTACCCTGTGCACTTAGTATGTACAAGGCACTGTGCTAAATGCTGGGGAGACAGAAAAGTAAGACAATTCTTTCTGGACTTACTCACATATCAAAATAATGGGGGAGAACACACATATGGAAGATTTCAGCTTTAAGACAAATGTAAAAGTCCCATAGTCTGTAAGGTACAGCAGTAAAATGGATAGTCATTCCTCTTCTTTTATGTTATTTTAATCAACTTTGGTATTTGTACTGATTCGTTTTATTATTTATATTCTAATGGTCATTGAGAATTATAAAAGTTGGTTAAATGTAGCTGCAAGCAGCCTAGCATACCCAGGATGGCTGCCAGCACAGGTTCTTAGATCTGCTTTTCTAAAGGAAAGCAGCTCAAAATGTGTTAACAACCTTACTTTACTCCAATATGTATTATTTACCTAGTTTAGGGGGAAAAGCACCCTGAACTTCAGAGAATACAAACAGGAGTTACAAGCAGACAAAAAATACAGAGAAACAGACCAGCAGACAAGGCTTCCAGCCATCTGACCATTACATCCATACCTAGTTAGTTACCAGAAAGGGGAGCAACAACATTTGGGTTTTCAAAGACAGGGGGCTCAACAGCTGCCCAGAGTCTCATCTGACCACATCACACAACTCTTCCCAAAGTGAGCCCCAAAGCAAAACATCACATCAGGGTATATATAGCCTTCTCCTGGGTCAGAGAGTGTCACAACCCTCTTGACCCACTGCCCAATCACAAAGTAACAAGGAATGGGCATTCCCACCACAGGCTCTATGTGACTACATTCAGCCTATTACCGGGAAGAGTATATTTTCAAATCAGGGAAGGTTCTCAGATTCACTTAAGCCTATCAAGGGTCCAAGGGACAGGAAAGATCTTCAGATTCCCATTCCCATTACATTAAAAAAAAAGTTTAGTCATTGTGTCTCAAAATTATTATATATCAGTATGTCAAACACTGAAAAAAGAGTAGAGTAATGGATAAGTGGAGCAATATAAGAAGCATAGAAAAGCCCTACACATTAAATATTAGAGTTTGATAAACTCATGCTTAAAAATATTAGAAAATAGAATTCACTAAAAAATTAAAAAGATTATTTTGCTCACAACTAATTTTGCCTCTTCTTTCTTTGTTCCTCCATTCCCTAGAGCTGATTACTTTGCTAATTTGCCAGCCTATTTAGCTTATCTATTTTCTTGGAGTTAAGGTTTCCTTATCTAAAGAAGCATGCATGGACACTCATGGGGCAAGGAAAAGGCATGCTAACTTTTCAGGACAATGTGGGTTATGTTCAATTTAAATATTGCATATCAGATATTTACATTATGATTCATAACAGTAGCAAAATTATAGTTATGAAGTAGCAATGAAAATAATTTTATGGTTGGGGGTCACCACATGAGGAACTGTCACAGCATTGTGAGGAAGGGTCACAGCATTAGGAAGGTTGAGAATCACTGCTATAGAAGATGAGACTTAAAGGAAGCCAGAGAAGCCAATAAGTAGAGAAGAGGAGAGAGAGCATTCCAGGTATGGGGGCAACCAGAGAAAATGCCTGGAGCTGAGATAGAGTGTCTTATTCAAGGAATTGGGGAGTAAGGTATAGGAAGACTGGAATAGATGGTATTTGAAGCTGTTCTTACCTCCAAGGGTCTATAATCAAAAGCCTGGTTGCTCCTACTATTGTAGTTTTAGTAAAATAATTTGGGTTTGAGGAGTGTTACACTAAGCACCCTGGGTTTGAGTGAGTTTGTCTTGAGTTGTGTGCACACACCCTCAAGTATAAAGAAGGGTAAAAAGCAACAGTGCTCAGTGACTGGAGGCTTCCACCAATTCTTTCCCTGGAAGGGAGCCAAACAAAGCTGCTTCTTCACTGCCATGCCAGCAAATACAAGATATTCACACTTACCCAGGAATTATAGTGGTTCAGCCTTTCCTCCCCCTATAATCTACCCACTTTTTCACAGGTTCCAGAGGTGATAACAACAGAGCCAACCACAGTGATAATGGGAGAGTCCTTCTTTTTAAGGCTGCCTATTTTCACCAGTCAGTCCTTCCAGCATTCTTTTCCCACACTTATCTCAACAGACCTGACAACTCCACTTGACTTTTATTAGGAACCTGTTGACTTTTCTTCTATTTGGAATAGATGGGAATAACAATACACAATACACAATTTCCTCTTCCTACTGGTCCAAGAATACAGGATCCTCTGCTATCTGTACCTATAAAGAACATACATATTTGTTTTAGCAGTTATTCAAATCCTCCAGGAGCCAGTAAGCCCTGCAGGAGATATTAGATCTGGATATGACATTTGAGATCATGCACCTCCAAACTCTCTCCTCTTTGATACCTTCTTTTCTCTAGCTTTCCATGACCGTACTTAACCCTGGTTCTCCTACACATCTTTCCTGTGGCTCAGTTCCCTTTGCTGGATCTTTATTCAGAATAGGTGGGTATCCCCTATGGCTGTGACCTGGGTCTTCTTTTTCCTCTATACTGTTTTACTTTCTGATATCATCAGCTCCCAGAGATTCAATTCTCATCCCTATGCTGACAATTCTTGTCTACTTATCAAGCCCTCACATCTCTCAGAAACTCTAGACTCAGCTCTCTAACTGCCTATCAGACATCTCAAATTAGATGTCCTACAGATACTTCAAACCAAAATGTCCAAAACTGATCTCATTATCTTTCCTTGTAAAACCTTCCCCCTTTTCTATTGCTGTCAAGGACACTACCATCCTTCCAGTCACCCAGACTGGCAACCTCAGTGTCATTCCCAACTCTTCACTCTCTCCTCTTCCTTCTCCTTCTCTATATCCACTTTGGTGCCAAGAGATCACAATTTTACCTTTATGATCATTTTTGTAATAGCTTGAGAGACCTTTGCAATATCTTGGTCTCTGCCTCAAATCTCTCCCTATTCCAGTGCAGCCTCCAACTCAGCTGTCAAACTAATTTATTGAAAACACAAGACCTAACCATGTCACCCTACCTCCCCCACTATTCAACAAATCTCAGTAGTTCCACATCACCTCCAGCATTAAAGATTATACCCTCTGTTTGCCATTCAATGCCCTTTTTACAATCTGGACCTCTCCAATAGTCTTCTTATACCTTACTCTTTCCCATAGACTTATTGAACCAGTGGCACTAGCCTCCTTGTTCTTCCTTACACAAGATACTCCATCTCCTGACTCTGGGTGTTTTTACTGGCTGCTCCTCCCTCATGACTGGAATGCTCCCCCTCCTCTACCCTCTCCTCTGGCTTCCTTCAAGTCCCAGCTAAAATCCCACCTTCTACAAGAAGTCTATACTGACACTGTTTAATGCTAGTGCTTTCCAAATCTGATTATCTCCAATTTATCATATATGTATCCTATTTGTACTCAGCTGTTTTCATGTGTCCCTCCCATCAGACTGTGAGCTCCTTGAGATCAGGGACTGTCTTTTGTTTTTCCTTTGTATTCTGAGTGTTTAGCACAGTGCCTAGGCCAGAGTGGGCACTTAATAAATGCTTTTGGACTGACTGACTGACCAAAACCTGTACAGGGGAGGAAATGAGGGATCCACAGAGGCAGGAACATTAACTCAAATTTATGGCACTTATTTGATGGTCAATAGGGAAACTAAGCCCAAATAGTTAAAGAGAAGTTAAGAAAGCATCTGACTCTCTGTAATGGTAATAGGAATTTGAAGATCTTCCCTGCCCCTTAATAGGCCAAATGTAATCACATGGAACCCACAGTGGGAGGAGCTTGCTGAAAGGGTGAGTCAGGAAGGGTTCAGCAGGAAGGAGCAGAGCAACCAGTGTGAGTGAATGAGGGACATTTTTGCTTAAGGGAGCTGGTTTTGTTTTAAAGGCCTGAAGCAGGGAAGAGTAGGGAATGTTGGTGCTCACTGCATTGGTTATGTATACCAACTTCTTGGTTGCTATGATAGATTTGGCTCTCTGGACTTTGAATAAATATTTTGGTTCTGTCTTCCATGTGGAAAGTCTGTTACCTTTTGTGATTCACAACTACACCAGCATATTCATAGCCACTGTGGACACTGTGAATATTCCATTGGCATTTTACTCCCCTGAGGGGATTCAAGTGACTTGGTTTAGTCACTGAGGGTATTGAAAGAACTCAGGAGTTCAAATCTGGCCTCAGACACTTCCTAGCTATGTGACCCTGGGGAAGTCACTTAACCCTGTTTGCCTTAGTTTCTTCATCTATAAAATGATCTATAGAAGGAAATGGCAAACCACTCCAGTATCCTTGCCAAGAAAACCCCAGAAGAGTCACAAAGAATCAGACATGACTGAAACAACCCAATAAATAACAGCAACAAAGACAACCACACAATGTGGATACTGAGCCACTCTCATCAATCTTGGTGAAATCATGACAAATAGACCTCTTAGTCGAGTTCCAGTGCAATAATATCATACTGCCTGTCCTCAATTGGTTAATTACCCATCACAGAGAGTACAGCATTACTTTTGTAAAGGGAGTAAGTGGCTCGCTGAAGAGCACTGAACAGTAGTGGGGCAGCATGTTATAGCTGATAGAGGACTGGTCCTAGAGTCAGAAGACTGGGAATCAAATCTTGCTTTTGACATTTTCTTGCTAGATGACAGACACAGGCATGCCGCTGAATCATTCTGAGCTCACTTCTCTTATATGTATAATAGGGATGACAACGCCAATAGGATAGCATTTTTATAGATAAAATGAGATGTTTTCAAAATGTTTAGCAAAAGCGCCTGGTATGTAGTAGGTGCTTAATGAATGCTTGTACCCACCCCTGTAACATCTAACCCATAGGGATATTTTGAGATTCAAATAAAATAACGTATATTATATGCTTTGTGTACTTTAAAATGTTTTATAGTTATGCCTCTCAAGGATATCTTGTCCTGAGAGTAAATACCTTTCCTCTCATCTCTAATGTCCAGCCTTGCAAAGAAATATCAAGAGATAAATAGACTTTGTAACTAAAAATGCACCATCCATCTCTCCAACTTCCATCCAAAGGATCAAAGCAGAGAGCACGCAGACCTCTGGGCTAATATTCTATAAGCAGGCCTTTTGCTTGTGATTATGGAGCCAAAGGTATTAAGAGGAGGGAATAGATGTGAGTTCTTTGCAACACCAGTGAATCTCTAGGTCTGATTTTCCTGAAAACCCCAGTTGCTAGCATTTCCTCCAATTATTTTATATTATGTTTATTTGTGTATGTGTTATAAATCTTCAGTTTAATGATAGCTCCTAGAGAGTTAGCAGATTGCTTTTGTCATTTAACTTGGGATTCCTAACATCTAGCACAAGGCCTCTTACTAATAATATTAGCTAGCATTTATATAGAGGAGCTAGATGGCACAGTGGATAGAGCCCCGGCCTTGGAGTCAGAAAGATCCATCTTCCTGAGTTCAAATATGGCCTCAGACACTTCTTAGCTACGTGACCCTGGACAAGTAATTTAACCCTGTTTACCCCAGTTTCCTCATTTGTAAAGTAAACCAGAGAAGGAAATGGCAAACCACTCCAATATCTTTGCAAAGAAAACAGCAAATGGGATCATGAAAAGTTGGATACAACTGAACAACAACATTCATGGTACTCTACTAGGTACTAGGAATGCAGCAGAGTCTAAGACAGTCATAGATCACAGAAACCCCTCACCTGTCTAACCCATTCTTGAGTAAGAATCCCCTCTACAACATTCTAGACAATAGGTCAACAAGTCTTGTTTGAAGACTTCTGTGGAGGTAGAACCCACTCCCTGCCAAGGTTGCCTATCATATGTCTTCATGAATTTAATTGTAGGTACACTTTTCTTTACAACTTTAAATCTGCCTCTGGCACCTTCCACCCATTTCTCCTACTTCTACCCTCTAGGGCAAAATAGAACAAGTTTGTTTCTGTTTCTATGTGGAAGTTCTTCAAGTACTCGAAGACAGCTTTCATGCCCTCTGCCTGCCAACCACTGACAATCTCCAATTTGCCATCTAAACATCCTTAGTCTCTTTAAGAAAGGGAAGGAAAAGAAAGAAAAAAACATTTGTATAGTGGTTCCTATTTGCCAGGCTCTGTTCTAAGCCCCTTTTACAAAGATTATCTCATTTGATCCTTACAACACTGCAAGGGAGGTGCTAATATTATTACAGTTTTACAGTTAAAGAAACTGAGACAAATGGAAGTCAAATGACTTCTCCAGGGTCACACAGCTAGCAAATGTCTGAGTCCAGATTTGAACTAATCTTCCCAACTCCAGGTCCAGCATTCTATGCATTATGGTACCATGTAACCAACAAAATAATACTTATATGGCAAAATATTAAAGTTCTCTACCATACTGGTAGGAGACCTCTTTAGCTCATCAATATCCTTTCTAAAAAATGACACTCACCACTGAACACATCAGCCTAGGTGTGGTCAAGGAGCTTATAGTCTAGCAGAGAGGACAAGACAGGGGCTCAAGTGATTATACAAACAGCAATGAAACACGTGGCTAGAGACGTACTGAAAAAAGTCTGCGAGAGGTTTAAGGAGGAAGAAATCACTTAGGGCTGAAATTACTGGGGAAAGCTGGACATGACCCTTGATCTAAGCCTGAAAAGACACGCATGATTTCAATGGAGAGGTAATGCAGAGGAAAGCACACATTCAACTTATGGGGATCAGTATAAGAAAATGCTTTCGGGGAAGAACTAGTTGGTTTGTTTTATAATCCAATGTCTATAAACATTGTAAATGAAAGGGACGACCACAAAGCAATTCAAGCTGAGTTGTATGGAATTATAAAGAACTAGCTGTGTTCCAAAGAAGAGATCTGAGAAAATACTTTGCTTCTTTGTAGAGGTCCAGTCTGTAGATGCAGAACTTTTGACTACAACATCAGGTACTTTTTAGATGCGTTGATTGGTTTTACTGAATTTTTTCCTCCTTTTGTTTTCTTTTGAAAACACATTTTAAGGAACAGCTTTCTGGGAGAGAGAAAAAAAGGAGTATAGGTGGTGGTGGTGGTGGTGGTGGTGGTGGTGGTGGTAGGACAGATAGAAATCTAGGAGGTATAACAAATAAAAATCTATCTAGAAAAAGCACACCTTTCTTTGGATCCCTAACAGTAAGTATAGTGCCTTGTACCTTTTATGTTAAAGTATTAATTCTCTATTCTTCTCCAGTTCTTTTATTTAGAACTCACGTTTCATTTATATTTTAAAACTCTTGTTTCATTTCTTCTCAAAATTCGGTATGACCTTGTAGCTAAGTAGTCCATTTTTGATGTTTTACTTGTATCTGCTTTGGAATTATTACCTTATTCTGGATTTGTCCCTTAGGTTTCTGCCTCCATAATAGCACATAATTATAGGTGTCTTTTTTTGTTTATTCATTTTTTTCAGCCTTACTTTTTGAACTGTGACTGTGTATTTGGGATAGACTCTGTGTACTTTAGAAAGTAAAATCAAAGACTTCTTTGGTCCTCCTTTATTTTTTCCTGGAGTCTTGCTGTAAATTTCTCCAGGTATTGAGTTCTGTGTTTTTCAATGATCTTAAAGGCAGCTTAGGCCAGGGAGCTTTCAGCTTTCAACATGTGTTAGGTAGTATGATCCAGAACAAAGCTTGATTGCTGCCTTTATACTCTGAGTCAGGCCTTGTACTTAGTTTAACTCTGGGTAATAAGACTTTCCCCTGTTTGGAGATCTAGTGTGCAGATGTTACTTCATTCACTTGTCAGCTAGCTGGAGGACTGCAGATTCAGAGCAGTAGAACAGCAGGCTTATCCTTAGTTTGAGTATCCTACTCTTGTCAGCCAATTGCTAGTTCTAGACTAGCTGTGGACTGAATCTAAGATCCTACTGTAGGATCAGAGCAACATAGTTTCAGTCATTCTCCTGTTCTGGAATGTAACTTTCACCACTGATTGTAAAGTATCCAAGACCCTGCTCCTTGCACTAGTCAAGAGTAGTTTTTTTGAATACACACAATATATCTTGAGATGGCAACAATCAACTATAATTCTAACACAACTCTGTTGAGAAATGTAAGAAGTAGTAGCTAGAACAAAAACTTTGACTCCAATAAATTACTTATGTGCAATAGTCTTTTCTTTATATATTCTCCTGAGAAGTAAGGAGCACCAGTGGATAGAAAGCTGGCCTTAGAGCCAGGAAGATGGAGAGATGGTGTGGGGCTGGGCATGTATAGTCCCACCTCTCATAAACACTGGCTGTGTGACCCTGGGAAAGTTATTTAACTTTTTAGTCCTCTGGGTAGCTCTCTTAAGACTATATGTTTCAGAGAAGTTGGTAACTGTAGTGGTAAAGTATATTCCTTATTAGAAACTCCCTACACTAATGGAAATCACAGGTTCACTCCCCATCCTGTATCCTTCCATGTCATAAGGATAATGCATCTGATAGCTATGACTAAGAACAGTCTAAATAAGTGTAATATCATTCTAAAGGTCTGTACTTAGGATTTTTATTTGCTTAGGTCCTGGTTCCTGTTAGGACCCATCCAATTTTAACACCATTCCCAAGCTAATGGATCTATGTAAATGTGTGTGGCTTGTACAGTCAACCTCTATTAGATATTGTTGTTGAAAAATCATTACCATAAAATAAGCTGTGGCAGGCCCAGAACAACTCTTATCATCCCAACCCCTTTCCTCATCCTCACTTACTCCCCTCACCACCCTGCATAATTCCATCCTTTAAAATGGTGAAGCAATAGATTGGCCTGATTTAAAATTAGAACGACATTGTTGGTTCCATCTCAGGGTTAGTCACATGTAAGTGGTTATTGGCAAACCAACTTCTACACAGTCAAGACCATATAGGCCATGAGGAGGGAGCCCTTTTCTTCAGTCAGTATGGCATCACTGAGTCATCTCTATAAAATAGTATGCATGAGGCACTCAGTGGCATTGGCATTATAGAAAAAAATCATCCCACAAGAACCAATTCAACTCAATTCAACAAACATTTATTAAGGACATGTTAAGTACCAGGTGCTATGGGAGACATGAAGATGAAATAAATAAGTGTTTCCACCCAACTTTCCCCATTGAATTTTTGCTTTGAGGTACAACAGTCTAAAAGATATTTGTACGTATTCTGTGGCTGGAATAACATATGGGATTCACAACCCAAGGGAGAGAAAAAAGATAATAAGATAAAAATCAAGTACTAGAGAGCTTCTAGGAGAGGTGATCCTTTATTACCCCTAATGAGGGAGAGAGGAACTTAAGGGGATCAACTAAGATACAAAGCTCAGACCTTAACCTCCTTTATAAAAATAGCCTCCACTTCCATAGTACTTCAATGCTTACAGAGCAGTAGCATGACTATCATCATCATCATCAGTTTAAAGATGAAGGAACCATGATACGGAAAGGTAAATCAACTTACCTTTGGCTTCACAGCCTACATTTTACCTTCAGCAGGAGGCATTTTCTGGTGTTATCTTGCTGCTGGTACCTTTCCCTCTAAGCCAAAAACTGAAAACAAAATCCCTTTTCTCAAAGAGCTAACATCCTAATGGGGAAGACGACAAATACAAAGAAAAGTGCATGCACCATAAATCTAAAGAGACCAAATGCAAATCAACTTGGGAGGATGGGTACTAGCAAATGGGTGAACTCATAAAAGGCTTCAGATAGAAGGTAGTGTTTGAGTGGAATCTGGAAGGAAAGAAGGGATCTGTGTAGCAGAGGTGAGGAGTGAGTGCATTCCAGGAATGGGAGATGAAGTTGGAAATCTCCAAAAGGACAATCGAAGGAATCAGAATGTAAATATGTATGCAGGGGGTGAGTAGTATTATACTGTGTTTCTCTACACCAGTGGTTCTCAACCTTCCTAATGCTGCAACCCTTTAATACTCATATGTTGATGTATCTGCATGTGGGTGGATCCCCCTGGAGACAGATAGAGGAGTGGTGTCTCGGTTCCTAAGACGATCAGAAATATGTGTTTTCTGATGGTCTTAGGTAACCCCTGTGACCTCTGTGAAAGGATTGTTTGACCGTCAAAGGGGTTGTGACCCTCAGGTTGAGAACCACTGCTCTACACAATGGAAGTTTCAGGAGGAACTCATTTATGAGAGAAGGGGGCCTTACAGAGAGGAGTTCCAGGTTGAAAAGGCCATAAGGATGGTTGGATGATCCAGATTAAGGAAGCTTCTGATATAGAGGGAAATTCTAAGAAGAGACAACAGGGTTGCGTTGGGCACATCACCTAGTAGACTCAATAAATATCTACTGAATTGATTTAAATTAAGGAGTCTGAGCCTGAGCCAGGTTAACTTGTTATAGTGGAAACAATACTGGTTTCTTCTTCCACTATGACTGATGGCTAACTAGTTCATCTTGAGCAAATCCTTTAACTTTTTCTGACTTCCAGGTGATGGTTGTACCTGCTCTGCCGGTCTCACAGAACTACCAAGATCAAGTGAGATAACAAACGTGCTTTTTTCTTTTTGCAATGTCTTAAATACCACCTGAATGTACCTTGTTGTTTTATGTTGGAGGAAATTTCTGGGCACAGGTATTAGCAGCATACATCATTTAGGTCTGCAACCAGGTGAGGTGACTGCAAGTACTAGTCCTCTTCCTCCCAAACTGCCTTGTTGTAACTATTTGACATTTATTCTCTTTACCTTTATTCTGTATACACATATGCATGTCCTTGTTATCTCTTCCCTCAAGTATGTTAGCTCCTTGACAGTACAAGATTCTTTGGCTTAGAGGGAAGGCACTAGCAGCAAGGGAGCAGCAGGAAATGCCTTCTGCTCAAGGTGGCATGTGAGCTATGCAACCAAAGGTAAGTCCATTTACCTCTAAATAAATAATGGTACCTCCTTTGGGTGCATACCCAAATGATATCCAGTGAATTTTGCTTTATTTTTAATTTTTTAAGGGAAGCCAAGAGACAGAGCTGAGGAGGGAGAATATTCATTCTAGAGAATCTGAGAAAAGATAGAGTAAGAAAGAGCAGTAGTGGAATGAAAACAGCATTTCTTATAAAGGAGCATTAAAAATTAATATCACTGAAATAGAAAAATGAAAGAGATGTTTGGGGAGTAGGGCATGACAAACAAGATTAGGTAACTATGCTCTCATCTCAGCTAGGGAAATGATAGGTTAAAAATGCATAATAGACACACATACATACATATGTCGATATCTATCCATGTAGACCGTACAGTTATATGTCAATCAATTTCTATCACCTTTTTCTCTATCAATGTAGATCACAGTAGTTCAGTTAACAGAGTGTGGGCTATGAACTCAAAACAAAACAAAAAACAACAAATGTTAAATTATTTTAACATAATTGGGGAAAAATAAAATATACATTATATATGTCTATACACACATAAATAAGTAAATAAGTAAATAAACAAATAAACAAACAAATAAATAAACAGATACATAAATAAATAAATAAATAGATAAATAGATAAATAGATTTAAATAGAATGTGGGCTGGATGTGGCAGCACATCTTAGGGGAACATGGTCATTGGCTCTTTCCCTGAGGAGATTCTGGCTTGTGATTTTTGCACTCCTATGGTACAGATAAAAGTATATGTGTAAACACACACTGAATTGCTCTTTTAAAAGTCAGCACTTTATCTCTGTACATTGTTTTGCTTTCATTAATATGAATACAGATTTTTCCTTTCCTTCCTCCTACCTCTCATTATCCTGCCCATTCCCAGGTTGCTAGAATTTGTTTTTTTACTCTTATTCTTTCCCCTTTTGTTGGTTTTACCCTTCCCTTCCTCAGCTCAGAAAACAGTGCAGAACCTTATCTTCTGTCATTCCTTCTTCTCTTTCAGTAATATTCATTTGCCAGGTCTCTTTGCAAGAACTACTCTCTATTATCCTCTTCTAGGATTCTTTGACTCTATTCCCAGGAATATTAATTCTTAGTTGTTTTTGTTTGTCCTTTGTTCTAGAAGAGGACCATGACATCAGGAAGATTATACCATGACTTGAAAATGAATTGGATTCAAGTGAGGGAGGGCTGTGCAAAGTCACCAGCCTCACTTTGTCCTCCAGAGCCATCTGAGTCCAGTGGTAAGATATAGATTAGGATGACTGGCAATGACCCTGGCATTAAATCTTAATAGATGTAGACGGATGTAGTTGCAAGTCTTCTGTTGTCCTATTCCACTCATTTTCTTTCTCTTTTTCCTTCTTTTATTCCTTTGGTTATTCCATCTTCACTTGAATCCAGTAATTCTTTCTCTCTTTCCCATGGTTACTCTGCCTTTTTTCTTCCAATCCTCTTTTTCCCCAGTCACATATTCTCAGAACTCTCAGCCAGAGCCTCCCAGCAGGGATGAGTCAGAGAACTCAAGATTGGTCTTGAATTAAATTACCACAGGCTCAGATCAGCCCCTTTACAATAAAAATCTCCCAAACTATTTTGTACTGGGAGATTTAAAAAAAATCAAGGAGGAGAGCAGGAAGTGACCGTGGGAATAGGAAACAAGAGGGAGAACCTTAACAATGAAACATGGAGTAGAAAAGGGTTGTGACCCTTTGTTTCAACAGCCTGTTCTCATCTTACAGCTCCTTGCTGTGCAGCTCTGGCCTTAACTACTTCTCTGTAAGTGAATACACTTTAATGGGGAGGAGCCTGATCCAACCAGGACACAACCACTTGAAAAATATACCTCCCAGGAAAACAAGGATATGGTCTTGATTGGTCTGTCACATGTACTTTTAAACTTTTCTATCAAAGCTTAATTCACCGTTTGACTTATTCCTCACTGGCCAGGCTAGTTTTATCTTTCCTTTCTTTCAAAGAGGAACCAGAGCCAAGATAAACTCTAACTCTTCAATCAGCTTATTTTCTTTTTCTTAAATATCCCTTGGGGATTCATGTGAAGGGAGAGAGGTACATGGCAGTGAGACTTGGTTGGCGTATTCTCATAATTCCAGCAAACTAGGTAGAAATCTCACAGGCCACCAAGGCACTGTTGGGTCTTCTCCAGTCCAAGTAGTGTGCTTATTGGCCTAATAAAGTAGCCATTAAAGCCTTTTATGTAAACTTTTCACCACAGAATATGTGCTGAGTTCTTTATTGATTAGGCAAACAATTAGCCCACTTAGCAGAAGTTTGTATGTGGTACAGTGGACTGATTTTCCTGAACATGATGAAATGTAGAAGCCAAAGACACTATTTGCCAGTTTGGAGAATACGGAATATGTTTAGAGTAGAAAGAAAAAAACAACATTGTCAAAGTCTCTCCCAGTCACATACAATACGAATAATACAGTAAATTAGTCACTAAATATTTTTTGAATTATGGTTTGTAAAGTATATGCTTAATATTTATTCTATTTTGCATTTATTTATGAGTAATTATATGATCCATTTTTGAAAAATGTACTATCTTATCCCTTTTAGCTGTCTTTTGTTTGCATGTAGTTTTGCATAACAAAGGCCCTACCTAATTCTTTTTAATTCTCCTCCCCCAAGAGTAATGACTTTTTGAAAACCCATTGTTGCTCAAGAACAGGAATGGTCATATTTGCACATGAACAGATATGGTCATCTATGTGATATTTGAGGTGCAAGCCAATTTCCTTTATTTTTCATTATATGATGTTCAAAACTTTTCTTTCACTTTTAACAAGTATAATTGCTCCTGAGGTTTTTAACATGAGAATTTTTTCCCCCTCCTAGATGCTTCTAAGATTCTTTTCTGCTTAATTTCTATTACCCAAAGAGTAAATGCTTAGGTGAATTAGATTCAGAATTCTTTTTTGACAACGTACTATGAATTCTGTTGATTTGCTTATTGCCCTCTGTTTCTTATATTTCTATGCAATTTTGTGGTTGTTGTTATTGATTGTCGTTCTTACTTAAGAGGACCATGACATTAGGAAGGAGATAACATGACCTGCAAGTGAATTGGATTTAAGTGAGGGAGGGTTGTGCAAAGACACCAGCCTTACTCTCTCCTCTGGAGTCATCTGCATCCAGTGGCAAGATATAGATCAGGACAATTAGAGATGGCCCCAGATGCAGTGAGAGGTCTTGGCTTTTTTAAACTGAGGTCTTCCCCAGGTCTCAGTTTATCTGAGGCAATACCCATTCAGTGATTAAAGCTAGGTAAAAATGTGGCAAAAATGGCCTCTTTTACCTAGTCAGAAAAATAAAATCAGTCTGGGAGCGGAAGACTCTCAGAGCGTCCGGCCAAAACAGAAACAACTGCTATTACACTCAGACTGGGCCATTAGGGTCCAAACAATGACCAACTGAGACTTGGGCTGGGACCTGTTGTTGGCCAATCAATGAGAGCCAGGATGATTTGGGTTTAAGGAGTAGTCTATAAAAATAAGTCTAGCCTGTAAACCCCAAGATATCTTGCTAGGTTTCAGTGATCAAAATTTATATTCCTTTGGGCAGAGCACCTGCAGGTAAGGATACGATTCCTTATGTGGACAGTGGGAGATGAGGGAGAGAAGGAAGGAGGGAAGGAAAGAAGGAAGGATGGAAGGAAGGAAGGAAGGAAGGAAAGAAAGAAAGAAGGGAAGAAAGAAGGAAGGAAGGAAGGAAGGAAGGAAGGAAGGAAAGAAGGAAGGAAGGAAGGAAAGAAGGAAGGAAGGAAGGAAGGAAGGAACTGCATTGCTCAACTGGAACTAGTAAGTTTAGTCCCCAATGGGGCAGCTACTACTACTCACAGGCTATTTGTCCTTTGTCCTAAGACACATTAGGAAGATATAATGACTTGCAAGTGAATTGGATTTAAGTGAGGGAAGACTGCAAAGTCACCAGCCTCACTCTCTTCTCTGGAGTCATGTAGGTGCATGATGACTACATGCTCGAATGAATTAGACTCAGGATTCTTTTCTGACAATGTACTGTGAATTCTGTTGATGTGAATATTGTCCTCACATTTGAGGACAATATTTCCTATATTCCTATGCAATTTGGTGTAAGATTTCCCTGAATAAAGTATTTAGGAATTTTTTTCTCTAGTAACTACTTGATTGTCTCACTGACATCTCTTTCCAAGATCAATTGCTTTGATTTGTAGAAACCTTGATTTTTCTTCATTTTGGCTATCATCTGATTTTTTTTAATTTCTTTTTTTCCCTTGGTTTTAATATTCTTTAATTTTCAAATAATGTTCTTATATAGCTTTTCCATTTTTAACAAATCTTTATTCTTTTGTTTGTTGGCTCATTTCTTTAAGAGATATATTTTCTATTTCTTAAAATTTACATTAATTATTTTCTAGAGTTTTAAAAACACTTTTGATGTTCCTATGGTTCTTTCATTCTTTAATTTTGGATTTCTAGATACTATCCACATTGTATTGTTTCCTTCTCTATGATTCTCCTTTTTTCCCTTTTATTCCATAATATTTATTTATTCTTTTGAGTCCTCTCCTTTACTTATTTATTTTTTAGGTTTTCTAGTGACTTTTCTTCAGAGTTTCACCAATAAAGATCTCCTTTTCTTTCCTGTTTTTGTTGTTGTTTCTGCAATTTTATTTTATTTGGCACATTTATTGTTAGTTTGATGCAATGAAGGGGAGCTGGGTTTAGATATGACTCAGCTTTCTTTACCAAAGTTTAAAGTAAGAATTCAAGTGCCATCAGTGACATAAAGTCTTCTCCCTTTTTCTTACTCTTCATACCCAATTAGTTGCCAAGTGATGTCAATTCTACCTTCCCAATATATTTGGCCTTCATCCTCTACTTTCTATTCATTTGGTCACCACCCTAATTAAGGCCATCAACTTTGCACATGCATTATTTTAATATCTCCCTAATTTGTGTCTTGTTATCTGGCCTCTATTTTTAAGCTTTGAAATTGGCATGTATAGATCTGAGCATGCCATTTCTCAACTCAAGACACTCCCGTAGCTCCCTATACTATAAAATGTAAGCTCTTCTCTCTGCTATTTAAAGTCCTTTACAAACCCACTCTATATTTCAAGACTTTTTTTCTCACACCCTACATTCCATCCAAACTGGCCCGTTTGCTGTGCTTGGTATGCAACATTTTTTTCTCCCATCTCAGTGTCTTTGAAGAAATCATCTTTCATACTTCAAATAGATCCTCTCCTTGTCTCTACTTTGTAGATTCCTCAGCTACCTTCAAAGCTCATCCCAAGTGACACCTCCTACACCTTCTACAACAAACCTATCTACCTGCTAGTGTCCCTTTCCTGAAAATATTTTGTTTATACTTTGTATATATTTAACTTGTTGCACACATGTTTTTTTCTCTCCTAATGATATAAGATTCTTGAGGGTAGGGACTGTCTCATTTTTGTTTTTCTACCTCTAGAACTTACAGAGTATCTGTTACATAGAAGAACTTTAATAAGTACATATTGAATGAATGAATGAATGAATGATTCCCCCAAATAAATATTTTGTCATCCTAGTTTAAACTCCCAGTACACTTCATACACTAGTATAATAGCAATGATCACATTCTGGTATATTACAGTTTGTGGGGGGTATTTGTCTTATCCTCCATCTCCCCCCATTATTTCCTAAGTTTCTTGAGGGCAGGGAATGTGAATTACACATACACATAGATAGATAGATAAATAGATAGATAGATAGATAGATAGATAGACAGACAGACAGACAGATGATAGATAGAGGTAGAGATGTATACACATACATGTTTATTATGGTTACCTATACTTTGCATCCCACAGTGTTAATTGTCTTTGCTAATTTTAAACGATTGGAAAAAAAAATAAAAAAAAATAAAAAAAAAGAAGAAAAAAAACGATTGGCAATTTTATTTCACAATACAATTGAAAAATTTTGGAGATACCTTGTTGTATTATATAGGACATTGTACTTGTGGAGGCAGGAAAATATGGCTTCAAATCCTGCTTCAGACACTGGGCAAGTGGTTTAACTTTCACTTGGCCCCAGATTCCTCATATGTAAAATGGAGGGGGATGGACTTGATAGAATTTATGGTCTTCTTAGCCTCTAAGTATTTAATCCTATGAACCTCCATACGTTTTATCTCCCCTATATATCTCCCTATATGTGAGTTCCATGAGAACAAGGACTTTCTTACTTCTTCTTTTTGCTTTCTACACAGTATTGTTGTTGTTCAGTTGTGTCCAATTCTTCATGACCCCATTTTTTTGGTGGGGGGAGTATTTCTTGGCAAAGATACCAGAATGGTTTACCATTTCCTTCTCTAGCTAATTTTACAGATGGTGCGAGCAGGGTTAAATGACTTGCCTAGTAAGTGTCTAAGGCCAGATTTGAATTCATAATGAGGAGTCTTCCCGATTCCAATCCCAGAGCTCTATCCACTATACCACCTAGCTGCCTTACACATCGTAAGCATTTAATAAATAATTTATTCATTCATTTGCATGCTCTTGTGCTAATATAGAACGTAGTCATTAACATGCAAGGCAGACATGCATGGGACATCAAACATGTTTTCCATATTTTATTACTTTAATGAATCCAAAATCTCACTGGTGTGGGAATTCTTTCCACCACTGAAGGCTTCAGCATGTGTGCCTTGTTTTCCTGTGAAATTTGTGTCCATGTGTTCTCACACATTCGTCTGGCTCTCTGTTTTTTGGCCTACTCTTTCTAGCTCTCTAGTTGTCTCGACTACAAGGTGAAATGACCCTGGAGAGAGAAATAAGATGTTTACTCATTGTAGTTATTCAACCAGCACCAACACCTTCTTTTATCAAGGGAGTATGACCTCATAGCTCAGACGACTATGTTTTCTAAACTCCCTTTACTATGATTAACCAATACTCTCATGTACTATGAACATGAATGTAATTTTCTCTTTCAAGTTCTATTTTGCCCTCTGATTCTAAAACATCAGGGCAATTCTCTTTGAGGATTTCTTGAAGGATGCTTTCCAAGTTCTTTTTCTGGTCATGGGTTTCAGGTAGACCAATAATTTTCAAATTGTCTCTCCTG
>CM053593.1:50101232-50140524 GCA_028646575.1 Pseudocheirus occidentalis
GGGGGATGGGGAGGAAGGGGAGAAAAATCTATAACTGAAGTGACTGGAACAGAATCTTGTAACCTAAAAGTGAACAAACAAGTTAATTTAAAAAATAATAATAATAAAATTAAATTAAATTAAATTTAAAAAAACTCAATATTTGTAAATACACGTTGACAAACATATGACATTAATAAATATTCAAAACACAAAACAGTATGCCTTCCTCCTATTATAGTCTCCCAAGAGGTCAAGACAACTTTGTGAGACTGCTTAACAAATATTTCCCATTCCCCTCAGATCTCTTGTTGTCTTTCATGCTTGAAGAAGACCAATATGACATCATGACATCAGGGTCAAAGTACAGAGTGTCTGACTGAGGCTGATCAGATCAATATGAGCTCAGAAGGCTCCACATAGGTCAGGCACAAATAATCCATTGGAACATGGGGATAGAGATTTCTCTGACTTTGAGCCTTTCGTGTTTCTTTTGAGCTACTATAATTCTACTTTGCTCATAAAACTTAGTACCTTCTTTGACGTGGGCATGCCATGCTGGACAGAACTGTGTCAGTGTTTCCTGTGTCTTACAATCGATACCAGAGTTCTTCAGAGAGACTTTGAGAGTGTCCTCTGACTTCTATGTGAGTCTTTCAGGCACACATACATTAGGCATTCTAATAATGTGGCCAATCCATCAAGTCTCTGCAGTAAAGTTGGAATGCTTGGCAGTTCAGCTAGAGAAAGGACCTCAATGTCTAGTAATTTATCTTGCCAGGTGATCTCCAGAATCTTCCTAAGATCATCCAAATGGAAGAAGTTCAATTTTCTGGCATGGCATTGGTAGACTGTCCAGATTTCTCAGGCATGGATCCATGAGATCAGCACAATGGTTCTGCAGACTTTCAGTTTAATAGGCAGCTTAATACTTCTTCTCTCCCATACTTACTTTCAGAACCTTCCAAATAGTAAGCTAGCTCTGACAATGCATGCATCACCCTCATCATCTATGTGGATATCCCTGGAAAATATACTGCTAAGGCAAGTGAACTTATTTATCCACAGCATTCAAATTTCTTTTTTCCATTTGCTTTAACCAGTGGTTCCACATGCATCTGGCATAGTGGAGAGAACTTTTGTTTTCTTAGTGTTAATTGTCAGGCCAAAATTAGCACAAGCAGCAGAGAATCAATCCACATAATCTTGCATTTCAACAGCAAGGGCTTCATTGAGTGTACAATCATCTGCAAACAAAAATATGCACACCAACTATCCTTCTACTTTAGCCTTGGTTTGTAGCCTTTTCAAGTCAAATGATTTGTCATCAGTGCAGTAGCTGACTTTGATGCTGTTTTCATCCTCATTGAAGGTATCTGACAACATCACGGAAAACATAATGCTAAAAGACATGAGAGCAAGCACACAACCCTGCTTTACTCCATTTTTGACTGGTAAAGCACAAGAACATCATCCATTATTCAGAACCTGCGCTAGCATGCCATCATGAAACTGGCATACAATGCTGATGAACTACTCTGCAGAACCAAATTTTTCCATGACCTTCCACAAGCCCTCATGACAGGTAGTATCAAAGGCCTTGGTCAGATCTACAAATCTTGCGTAGAGATCTCTGTTCTGCTCCTGGAATTTTTCCTGGGGTTGTTGGGCAGCAAACACCATGTTGCCTGATCCTTGGTCCTTTCTGAAGCCACCTTTACTTGAGAGTGGATGACCATCTTCCAGGTGGTCAGATCTATATTATCTAAGCAACTCACAAATCCAGATATTTGGAAAAGCCAAAGCCATTCCCTGGCTTTGTCAGATGCAGTATCCTTCTGTCATTAGAAATGTTCTACCAAAAGTTGCTGAGGAACTCCCACCTTTAGAACTCAGAAGGCAGCAGACAAGGCCAGAAAATCCATCTCTGGTTAACTAATTATCACTTATACTCAGAGAAAGAAGAACAAAGCAGAGAAATCCAGGGACTTGAGGTATGCCCATATTCTCATTGCCATGCATATGAAGTCAACATTTCTGTAGGAAAAGGGGAGGGCAAAGAAGGGAGAGAAAATTCTGCCTTTCCCTTGCTAGAAGCATGAAGAAGCGCAGGCATATCTCTTTCTAAACAAAGAGCACACCTTGAAAAGAAACCGAAACACTCTCTTCTTACTCCTTACAGCCAACAGAGTAGATCAATCACAATTCCTCCTTAGCATAACCCTCAGTATATCTTTTAGCAAAGGACTAACTATGTCTCCTTCCTCATGAAGTCAAGGACTCATTCTCAGCTCCATGAGAAGTATTTTGGCCTAGCAAAAAAGATTTGAAGGGCCCTGATTATCACCATGACATATAAAGTAAATACTAAGTAGTTTTTGTTTAGAACAGTCACATTTAAATGGATCAGGAACTATCCTATTTAAGAGATGCCACTTGAGCTCAGTTGGGAAGGGAGGTAGGGATTCTAAGTCCCAGAAGTGAGGAGAAAAAGTATTTTTAGCACAGGAGAGAGCCAGTGCAAAATTACAATGAACACTTGATAAATGCCTGTTGAATCGAACTGAATCAAATTCATTCATTCATTCAGTATTGATTAACCTGTAATATGTGTAGAACCCTGTGCTGAGTGCTAGGAGAGCTACAAAGTATATCTATGACCTCATAGAATTTACAATCCAGTAACCCGATGATGTCAAATTCAAATGGAAACAGAAGGCACTAAATATACATAAGGATATCTGCAGGCCATGTAGTGATCCTTGTGTATATTTTCATTTTTCATTATATATTTCTTTTTCATCAACACATTAAAATTAGATAGGAGGGACATTTTAATCTGATTCAGGTCCACACTGGGGAGTGTTGTGGGCTTCATGTGACCTTCTGATACCTCTACAGTAAACAAACTTAAGCTTAGGTAGACTATGCCTTCTAGCATGTCTTCTTAAACTCTTTATATAAAAGAGAATTTTTCCTCTTTCCCCAGCTGCAGTAAATTAAACTCTCATTTTGATGGCACTTTAAGCTTCTTCTTATTAGCCCACACTTAAATGCACTTTACAATTTATAAAGTGCTTTTTTTTCCACAACAGCCCTTTGAAGTAAGCAATGAAAGTATTATTATGACTATTTTACAGGTAAGGAGATATGCCTCAGAGAGATTTAATTATTTCCCTAAGAGGGCACAGTTAAAATTTAAAAGCAAGCTTCTAATTCCTTCCTCCAGCCCAGTGTCTTGGGATTAACCTTTCCTAGAATAATAATCTCACAGATGCCTAAAAAAGCATTCCATTCAGCATTAACTACAGAGTTAAACTCTTTCAAATAATATTTTGAATTTCTATAGTGTTTTAAAATTTGCAAAGTGTTTTTTCTTTAAGGAGACGAATAGATCTGCCCATTGAAACCTAGACCTTAAGATTCGAACAAGCCCAACTCTCTTCCTTCTCCAGAATGCTATTTGGGTTCACCTCCAACAGGAAAACAACTCTCCTACCCTTAAAACTGGAGACTCAAAACAAGGAAGTAGCAAAGTATTTCAATAGAGTACTTGTTCCTTGCTTCAGTATATGTGTTTGGTATTATTTTAACTGTGCCAGCTACCTGAACCTTTTAATTTACACTTATCTATCACATTGTCTTTGGGGACCTTGTAGCAGTAGGCAAATATTGGTTAACACCATGACCTTCACAGTATACAAGGGGCCTGCTATACAGTATCCTTCTTCACTTCTTTTGTGTATATTACCATCATTGCAGAAATGATAAAGAGAATCTGTTCTCATGGCCTTGGCTCCAGTGGGCTGGGAGGTCCCTGGCAGAAGGGAACCATGTGAACTCAAGCCCAACCCCCTAACACCAAAAGCTGCTTTACTTCATTTTCCAATATTTATAGAATTAATATGACTGTAACTGGTCCTCCATCCAGTTGGCAAAAAAAAAAAATCTTCCTAATATATAGGTCTGCTTATGTCTATCTCTTGCTTAAGGGCTTCCTATCGTTTCCTATTGTTGCTGTGTGAGATGAAAAAGGTTGGAATCTGAATCTAAGATCAGAAAACATCTTTATTCTTTCTCATGAGAAAGGGCACTGCCCCTGTTGCTCAAAAGGTGTCTTCCAGGGAGTGCAAAATGTGGAAGCTTGCGGATTTTTCTTGTCCTGATCCTAACTCCACCTCTAATCTGTCCTATTTCACCATTGGCTGGTTAGGCAAGCTCACAATCTTTCACTAGTATTAACTAACTGGTGCAAAGCAGTTTCTATCCCTCATTATGTATTTCTTTGTACCAAATTTGGAAGTACCCAATCATAAGTGGGTTAGTATGATTTTCTTTAAATTTACCTCATTTCCAGGAAATCATGAGTTACTCGCGAGGCTGAACTGATTTACAAGGTATGGAGAAGAGATAGGAATGTAACAGGGAGTTAAAAGAAATGAAGAAACCTCACTGTGAGTCATCTCTCACATTGCTAAGACAAAGTACAGATTCATCAGCTTGGTCCTTCACAATCCGACCCCAGTCTATCTTTCCAGTTTTATTGTGTTTGACTTTCCTTCGTGCATTCTACATTCCAGTCAAACTCACTCACTTGTTCTTGGAGCATGGCACTTCCATCTCTCCTAACTTTGCACACAGACTGTCTCCCACTCTTCAAATGCATTCAATCAAATAACAAGTATTTATTAAAGATCTATGATGTGCCCATTACTGTGCCAGGCAATGGGGGTACAAATATAAGAAATGAAACAATTCCTTCTCACAAGGCACTTACATCCTAATAGGGGAGACAAGTACGTATATAAACATATACAAAATAAATGTGAGTTAATTCATACAAATAAGCACAAAGTAGTCAAATACAAGATAGGGAAAGTTATCATCATTTAATGGATCAGGAAAAGCTTCATGCAGAAGATGGTGCCTGAGTTTTACGTTTAAAGAAGAAAAGGACCATATGAGGAAGATGCAAGGAGGAAATGCATTTCAGATGGCCAATGCAAAGACAGGGAGAAAGGAGATTAAGTGTTTGTATAAGATACACAAAGAAGAATGAGAGTGCAGGATGGGAAGCAATACCCAAATGACGCTAGAAACGTAGATCTGGGTCAGATTATGTAGGGCTTTAAAAGCTAAGCAGAAGTTGTATTTTTTTCCTAGGGCAGTGATGTCACACTTGAATAGAAACAATCTCTGGTGCTGTATATTGACTTAGAAAGCCTCAAATTAACGTTACTTATGCTGTATTATATTTTTTATTTTGTTAAACATTTCCCAATTAAATTTATTCTGATTCAGGCCGCGTTGGGAGTTTTGTAGGTAGGCAAAATAGGTCACTTGACACATCTGTAGAGGCAACAGGAAACCACAAGAATAGACTAAGAGGGAGAGTCACTTGGTCAAATCTTTGCTTAAGGAAAATTACTTTGGCAATAGCATGCAAAATGTATTGTAATGCTGAGAGAATTGAATCAGGGAGGTGATTTTGGAGGCTGTCAACAATAATCTAGGTGAAAAGTGATGAGAGTCAGAACCATGTGAGGGGAGAGAAAGCACTCAAATTACTGTTTCCTTAGATGTAATTAAAAGGTTAGATGAGAGGACTCCTAAGATAACTTCCAACTCTTTCATTCTATGAATCCAAATTCCTTCATTTCTCTTAACTGTATTCCCCTTATCTGTAATATCTAGGGGTTAGATTAGACAACCCATCAAGACCCTTCTTAGTTCCAACATGAGGACTAATCAATCATATCTTCAATGCTCTTTTATAGAGAGAGTAAAAAGTAGAAACATGTTTAATATAAAAACAGTATCTTCTAGTCTTGTTTTCCCCCCATCCTTAAAATAGTGATTGAGGTAGCTTTCCTTACGCACACACAATTACTCCTTTGGCAATATACATTGCTTTTATTTGCAGTAAGGAAAAACACATTTTAAAGAATTCTGGATAAATATATAAATCTCCCTTTGGGGGATGCTACTTGGACTGTTACTTAAGAGATAAATCTGAATTTATTGATATAGTTTCATACTGTTTCTTTGCTTTTGTCTTTAGTCCATTTCCTCTTCCGAGGTTTCCTTGGGTGAATAGGGGTAGTGAAGCAGAGAAGATTAACAGCCCTTTTGCTCTTATACAAGCTAACAGATACTCCAGGTCACATTCGGAATGAGGAAAAGATCTCTGTAGAAATATGGCTAAGGAACTAATTAATTGTCCTTTAAAGAATCTTTGCTACCAAAGAATTGCCCCCTTTTAATTGACCTTGCCTTCCCCACCTCCACCCTCCAAAATCATACAACCAGATGATTGCTTCCTTGCCTGATGAGTAAAGTCAACCAGATGGGGCTAAGGAAATGGACCAGCTGGAAAGTCTATTGACTATAAGGGAGAGAGTGGTTTTTGCTCCAATTCCATCAAAAACCTTCTGTGATTCTTCACTGTTTATTTAATAAAATACAAACTCTTTAATATGACATTCTAGGCTCTCCCCAATTTGGCTGTAGTCAATTTTTCCGGTCTTTTAACATATTGCTATCATCCACATACTTAATAAGTCAAAGAAACCACTTACCATTCTACAACTTCATCTTGCCCTTTCCTGCCTTGGTGCCTTAACACATTCCTGCCCCCTCATACCCAGAATAGCTTCTCTCAACAATTTCACCTTTTGAAATACTTCTCTTTCTTTAAGACCAGGAGACCAGGTGGTGCCACATCCATAAAACCTTTCCTGATTCTCCTTAACTTCATCCTATCTAGAATGCATCTCTCCCTCCTGGAATCCCTCTTGAATCTCAGTTGTTGTTTTTTTTTTATTTCTCCTGTACTCATCATATTACAATTTACATTGTAGTTATTTGTGCATTCATATTATCCACATGTACATGAAAATAGGATCCTTATGGACAAGAACTACACTTTTTGTTACTTTTTATTGATCCGTTTTGTTTTTAATTAATCTTTATTTTCAAATCTATCCCAAAACAACTCATAACCAAGCAAAAACATTAAAAATAAAAGATCAATAAAACTAACCAACATATTAGCTACACCTGACAATACACACTGTTTCACAACCATAGAAACAAGTTTTACAAAGATAGGAGGGAGTCACATTTTCTCAAATCTTTTTTCTCCGACAAGGTTAGCAGTGTGTGATGTATTTTAGAGTATTTGGGGCAGAGATAAATAAAGGTGTGAAAATAGCATTTGAATTGGTCAGGGATTCTAAGAGGCAGAGGTGAGGAGAGAGAGCATTCCAGGCATGAAGGACAATGTTCCCATTTTGTCCTTTGTTCTCCAGGCTAAACATCTTCAGCTCCTTCAACATATTATGTGCATGATTTGGGGTGAGTCACTTATCCTCTCTGTGTCTTAACTTCTCCATTTATGTGATAAGGGGGATGGGCCAGACGGCCTCTAAAAATCTCTTTTGCATCTAAATCTATGATCTTGTGAATTAATCACCAAATGCTGTGGATTCAAGTCCCATCCTGGTCCATCTTCTGTGCTTACTCTTCATCTTAAACTATGGTACTAAGAATCAATCTATCAATAAACATTTATTAAATGCCTACTATATACCAGGCACTGTGCTAAGTGCTAGGGATTGTTAAATGGGGTGAAGGATAGTCCCTGCCCTCAAGGAGCTTACAATCTAATGTAATGTAGCACTACTCTAGATGTGATGTGATCAGAGAAAAGTATGTAAGGGCTCTAGTCGTTAAACAATTGATCATTAATCATCAAATGTTTCTTAAGTGCTTGTACCATACTAAATGCTGGGAATACAAAGGCAAAGAAGAAATAGTTACTGCCCTAAAGAAACTTACATTCTAATGGACAATACCACATATATATGTATAATATATGCAAAACATATATAAACTAGGTATCAACTAATCTTGGAGAGAAAAATAACAGAAGCTTTACCTCTTAATGATGCCTAAGATCACCTTAGATTTTTTTAGTCCATACTGTCAACTTGTATTGAGCTTGCAGGCCACTAAGACCTCAAAATCTTCTTTCAGACACACTGCTGCCTAACCATGTCTTGCCTATGTTGTGTTTGGGAAGTTGGCTTGTTGAATCTAAGGGTAAGATTTTACATTTGTTCCTATTATTTTTTAGATTTTCACTTTTTAGATTTATTCTAATGCTATAACCTGTTGAGATTTTTTTTATCCTGTCAACTACAGCATTAGCTATCCCTTCTAATTTCATGTTATCTCAAACTTGACTAGCATGTCACACACTTGATACATTTATCTAAGCTGCTGTTAAACAGCACAAACCCAAGAACAATTCCTTGAGGAGCTCTACTAGAGACCTGCCAAGTTGATTTTGACACAGATCAACAAATTATCCATTATATAGGGCCTGGTGCATTACCATGCCAAAAAGGCAAAGAAGGATAAGAAGCTGAATTAATTAATCAAGCATTTATTGAGAGACTACTGTGTACCAGGCACAATGCTAGGCAATGATACAAGCACAAAGAATGAAACAATTGTTGTTTTCAATTAGTTTAAATTATGTTTAAGGAGATAAGTATATAAGAAAATAGAGAGAGAATAAATATAGAACAAATAAATAAAAATAAACAAACCATTTGGATACAAGGCAGGTTTAGAAGGGCACTAGTCATTGGGTGAATAATAATTGTAATAATAATAACTAACATTTATATAGTATTTATTATGTGCCACACACTATGCTAAGTGCTTTACAATTAATATTCCATTTAAAGGCTTCATGCAGAAAATGGTAAGCTGCACATTATATAAAAGAAGAATAGAAATCTAGAAGGTAGAGGGAAGGAGTGAGTAAATTCCAGGAATGTGAGATAAGCAGTGAAATAGCATTGAGACAGGAAATGGTGCGTACTGTGGGAAGAACAGAGGGAAGGCCAATACTAAGACCTATTCCAGACTTAGACTTTTGACCCCGTACTTAGACTTACATGGGAATGTCAGTATTCCCGTATCATAGTACACATAATCCCAAAGGTCCTATACATTTAGACATTTGTAAGCAGCAGAAGTCTCCCAGGAAACTTGAAGTGAAAATTATGATATAGTGAAAAGAATTCTGGACCAGAAGTATAAAGAGATGTGAGTTCTAATCCTGACTCTGATACTAATTAGGTAGGTGCCTCTGGGGAAGTAATTTCATTTCTGTGATTCACTTCCTTCATACATAAAATGAAAGACTTCAATTAAATGATCTCTAAGATCCTTTCATTTCCAATTCTTTTGAAGTCTTTTTTGACAAATATCAATTTGTCTTAGTCACAATTATATACAAGTGCCAACTCCCTACTCTTTTCAGCCATAAATCTGTCAGAGAGATTCCGTAAACAAGAGAAAGTCCTCCGCCTATGAGTCAGGAAGAACAAATGCCATCTGGTTGCAAATTCTTCTTGGCAAAGTGGGTTTTTAGTCAGATAAATAACTTTCTGCGGGAGAATGGAGGCCAAGTCTTCAAGGACAGGTAACATTTCTCTGTTTTAAGTGTTTCAAAGGACAGACCAAGATGTTCAAGGGAATTGATGTCAGAGTAGGAAGACTCCAATCTTAATTCTAGCTGTAACCCTTCCAATACTATAGGACATGGTAAATTAGGTTGTAAAATTGTAAAGGGAATATATTATCAACTAGGTTACAGGACAGATACTCAACACAGTGCTATCTGCTCTGTGAAAAAATAGATTGGGACTGAGGAGGAAGAGTGCTCAGTCTACCGTACACTTCAACACTAACAAATAAGGTGGTATTCCAGTGGGATCTCATTATTCTATTCTTGAGTTATGAAAGGAATTTGGGGGCTCATTTCCAGATGATATTATTTAAGGCTTTTCCAAGGATACCCACTTCCAGAAGATACTATTTAAGGCATCTTATTGCTGGCTACACATACATAATAGTGGTAGGAATTTAGAGCAAAGAATTCAGTGGAGGGTGAAGCCTCTAGACAGATGAACCTAAAGTGTTGTATTCTTTACTTCTAGTCCTTCCCGTTTATTATATTTTTTAAAACGTTTTTACTGATTTACTTTTAATAACACCAAAATTTCTCCATTATCCTTATTCCTCCCTTTCCCAAGAGTTATCTGATATAGCAAATAATATTTTAAAGACAAAACAATAGAAAAAGAAAAGAAACAGGAAAACTGATCAATATATTGAAGAAATCTTAAAAGATGTGCAATGCACCAAACTCATGAACTCCTTACCTTTCTAAAGTAGTGGATTTTGGGGTGTCTTCTCATAACTCTTCTTTGAAACCATGTTTGTTTTTGGTGGTTTTGCGACATTCAATTTTAATGACGCCAGGTATTGTATGCTAAGTACTTTACAAATATTATCTCATTTGATTTTCACATCAATCAAGATAAGTACTGTTACTATCTCCATTTTATAGATGAGGAAACTGAAGAAACAGAGCTTAAATGATTTGCCCAGGCTTACACAGCTAGTAAATGTCTGAAGTTGGATTTGAATTCAGATATTCCTAACCCCGTGCCTGGTGCACTATCCACTGTGCCATGAGATGTTTTGTTGTTATTTTCCTTTACTTTGTTGTAGGCATTGAGTATATTGTTCTCTTGGCTCTGTCTACTTCACTTTACACTGGTTTTTGCAGATTTTTTCATGCTTCTCTACATACATCATAATAACCATTTCTTACAGCATAATAATAATCCATTATATTTCTGTATTACAAATTTTTTTAGCCATTCCCCAATTGATGGGAATCTACTTTCTCCAATTTTTTGCTATCACACACAAAAAAATGGTGCCATAAATATTTTAGTGTGTATGGGAATTTTCTTCTTATTGATGGTTTCTTTGAGGTAAAAACCCAGTGGTGGGAGTCTCTGGTTCAAAAGGTATAGATATTTTAGTCACTGTATTTGCATAATTCCAAATGGCTTTCCCAATCATTTCACAACTCCACCAACAATGTATTAGCATACCTATAATTCAACAACTTTCTAACACTATTACCAGTTTTTTAATTTTTGCAAATTTCAACTTGCCAATTGAAATGTCACAGTTCTTTTGCCTTTCATTTTTCTTACCAGTGATTTGGACCATTCTTTCATATGGTTGTTAAAACATTCCAATTTTTCTTTTGACAACTAGTATTTCCATATTCTCTGATCACTTATCTAGTGGAGGAATTACTATTAGTATTAATACAATATATTAGTACATATGTACTTATTGTTCATATAAACTTAGATATCAAATTCTTATCAAAGGATATCAGTTATCAACCACTTTCCTTCTTAGCAATTAAGCATTAATTTTGTCTATTCAGATGCTTTTCAATTTCACATAATCAAAGTTATTTTATCTTTTGTAATTGCTTCTATCTCTTGTTTGGCTAAATGTAATCTCCTAATCATAACTGTGAGAAATATATGATCAGTTTCTCTTCTAATTTTTATGTTATGATTTTTCATATTAAGGTTGACTACTCATTTAGAATATATTATGGAATACAGTATAAGATTTTAGTTCAAACCTAATTTCTGTCTGATGACTTTCCAGTTTTCTCAGGAGTTTTTATCAAAAGAAGGTTTTTGTTCTGTTTTGTTTTGTTTTATTTTTACTTCCTAGGTAATTTATATTTTCCACTTTATCAGAACTGGATTATTGAGTTCTATTATATCTGATAGTCTCTTGTGTAGTCTGTTGTATCTTTTAGTCAATATAAGATGATTTTGATGACTGCTATTTTATAATATAATTTGACATCTAAATATGTTATTTCCTCATCATTCCCCTTCATATTCTACATCTTGTGTTTTCCAAATAATTTTTATTATTTTAACAAGTTCTATATAAAGTACCCCCCCGGTAATTTCATTAATATAACAATAAAAGTATAAATTAACTTTGGCATTATCATTTCTCTTATATTGGCATGGTGTGGCCATGAGTACTGAATACTTCTCCTGCCATTTGAGTTAATTTTTTTTTTTCTTTAAGGAACACTCTGCAGTTGAATCTATACAAATATTTGTATGTTTTGGTAGCTTGATCACCAAATATTTTATGTATTTTGTAGTTATGTGGAATGGGATTTTCCTATCTACTATTGCCTCTTCAACTTTTTTATTATATAAGAATACTATTTATTTGGGCAAAGAGGGTTATATTGAAGCCTTCAAATTTGCTAAAGCTGTTAATTGTCTCAATTAGTATATTTGATGATTCCCTAGGATTTTCTAAGTGAACCATTTTATCAGCATATAGGAATGGTTTAACTTCTCTTTGCATATATTTACATGTTTAATTTCTTTCTTATGTTATTGCTATTGATTACATTTCCAGAACTATAGAAATAATATTGAGGATAGTAACATCTTTGCTTTACTTTTATATTTATTGCAAAAGTCTCTAGTGTATCCCCACTGCATATGCTTATTGTGAGAAATGTTCAATTTAATTACTATTTGTTTTCACATTTTCAACAGAGTTTTTCCTTGAAATACTCTGTGAATTGAAAAAAAATTGATTGACACTATATTTTCTGTGATCTGAAGTTCTGGGCAGCTTTGTTGTACTATTTCTTGTGTTATCGTGTTCAGGTTTTTTTTTGTCATGTTCATCTGGGAAACCTATAATTATTAAGTTGTCTCTACACATATTATCTTTGAGATCAGTTTGCCATAAGGACAATTCATAATGTGTTAGAAGAAGAAGAGGCTTAAGTCGGTCAAGTCTTCATAAATACAAATATTCTGTTGTACCAATTATTTTGCTACACAGGCCACAAAATCATATTCACAATTCTAATATCTTTCTTAAACAATTTGGGAACATGCTGCTATATGGTGCCATGCTTTCTTAAGAATCCACAGGGTCCTCTGCCTCATCATATATTGATTCGGTTTTTTTTTGCTCTTGCAGTAAAAATCCATAGAAGTATGAACTCATTTAAACAGTCTGGAGGCCATATTCTCTTCTGCTTTTTATATCTACCTTCCTCATTGATCTATCTACTTGTGTTCAAGGTCTTTGAGTTCTCTCCTTTGTAAGATCTTTGGTAATTTCAATCTTTTGCCCTTAGATTTCTCTATTAATCATTTTTCTGATGGCTTCCTCTTTGATAGTGGTTTCCCTAAGGTCTGGACCTCAAAACTACCTCAGCCTTCTCCCATACTGGGCAATTCATATCTCACTGGTCTTGATCTCTTCCCCAGGTGACTTATGGGAGGGATAAAACTGACCTCAGCTAGATGTCAACCCTTCTTTTTTTCAGGCTCAGTGAAACCATACACACATTTGCATGCCATCTCTTGTTGCTCAACAGCCACTGTTGGGTAGTATTGCCATATAAAGTATTCTTCCTCAAATTTTGGGGGACACTTTTCCCCAAATTTATGAAGAAAATATTCTATCACCACTTTTCTTCTATGTTATTTCATTTATTGTCTTTACTTTGAGATAACTGTCTCCACTAAGTGCCTACTAACAACAAAGCTATTGGTGGGGGCTCATGAACTATGGTTTTTGCATGAAGGCAGACCCATCCTGATCAAGCTTTTGCCTTTCCAGCCAAATGAGGGAGATGGTGCTAAGTTAGCATGCTAGAGAGTAGGTAATAGCATTCTCTACTGTGAATTTATCAGGTTGCTACTTCATTTGGTTCCTTGGTGTCTTAGGACATGTAGACAGCTGGAATTGCTTTATCTTTTGCACATAATCCCTATTTTGGGGAGATTTAAAAGGTCATGAGGATTAGAGAAAGTCCAGCATGGGGTTGGTCATGTAGCCTAGACCACTTCCCATTCATTTTCAGGGGACTAAAAAGAATCTCAGAGATTGAGAAAACTGAAAAGTCTCAAAGTCTTTAGAAATTTGTTGGAAAAGCAGCACCCTGTATTAAGTCTGTAGGGGATTTAGATTGTTGATCAGGAATTAAATTGAGAGGTATAAGGTCTTTCTAATCTTAAGTCAAATAGGGCTTGGAACTGGGACCCTGTCCCTGGTGATCAGGCAAGAGAAAATTTAAAAATAGACTTTGATTGCTTCCTAGTTGACTGTTCTGTTTTTCTGGAAACAAAACTAATTCTAGAAATGAAAGGCTTCCCACAACCAAGACTCTAAAATTGTACAGATTTCCTCATGGGAAGAAAAGTAACTAAGACTTCTTCCCTATTCTGTCCCTGTGTATGTGAAAGTACTGATGCCTTAAGAGAACTAAAGTTTAAGCCTTTTGACTTTTAGCAAAAAAAGAAACATGGCAGAGGCCACTATTCCTATTATGAGGAAGAGAGAGCAACCAGTTGAAGGTGGGAGCTGGGAAATAGAAAGTTCTACAATCTTACTACCATTGAAACCATACCCAGCAGTGAAAATGAGACCAGTAGATTACCATCAGATAGTAACTACACCAGACCAGTAAAGAACCATGCTTAACAAAAACTCTATGACATTTCCATATGGTTCAAAGAGTGTATACAACTGGTAAAGTCTACATACAAAATCATGTAAGTGGGGTGTGTGCCCAGCAGGCATAGCATAATTGTATTACCAGAAGACATTTATAACCATGCACCATCAGGAACTTGAGTTGTACCTCCAGGCATATGTCTTGACCCTAAGCATTTTATCTGTATACCTGTCCACACATGTTTCTGAGATAGGTCACTTATTCCCACAAAAGGCATGTATCTATATGAGAAACTACTCCCCAAATTTTTATAGGAGGAAAGTTTTATTACTACTTATCCTATATGCTACTTAATTTATTCTATTTATTTTGAGTTAAATGGATGCTCTGGTTGTCTACCTACAATAAAACTAATGGTAAAGGTCTAGGGCCCAATGTTCAAGGAGGAGGTGAAGTACCTACATGTGAGAATAGGTACTCTAGGTATTATAATTTTATAGACATTATAGTCCAAAAAAAGAGCATGGGATGGTGGGGGAAATGCTGTACTTGGAGCCAGAAGTCCCTGGTTCAATTTCCATTTCTGATACTTACTACTTCTATAACCCTAGTGAGATCACCTCTTTGAGCCTACATTTCCTCATCCATAAAATAGAAATAATATTTGTTTTGCCTCCATCATTAGTCTGTAATGAGAAAAGTGCTTTGTAAATCTTAAAGCATTATCTGAATGTAAGTTGTTCTTAGGTAAAAGATGAAAAGCAAATTTGGGAATACTAACTGTACCTTTGCAACAGTACCCTGTGGCCTGGATTATCATTGAAACCATTATCTCAGTTTCTCCCCCTCCTTGTCTACGTAAATACTTCCCGTATAAAATGAGTGACATAATAGCAAGCACATATAGTTAGTATTTAAACAAGACCAAGCATAACATAATTATCAGTCCAATGTTAATTTCTATGCCTTCCTTCTAGCATTAGCTCCATAATACAACCTCAGGAATAATCTCCTCTCCCTCTCAGTTTTCTTTTATATAAAATAGGGATGATAGAATATATATTTATATAGATTAGAAGAAAAAGCAAACTGTCAACAAAATGCTAAAGTTTCATATAAGCCATGAAAGCTCATAACATTGAAGTCAATTAAACCCACGTTGTTGGAATATCTATCTACTATTTGCAAGATTCTGTTAGACAATGAGGGAAATGCCAAGATAAATAGAATAAAGTCCTACCATGGGTGACTTTCTTCATAGAAATTATAGCTTATGTATAATATTTAATAGCTATATTCATGTGAAGTCCTATTTAGATATTTGTTATTTGTTCATATGGAAATGACCTTGAGTTCTTGAAGGGTGGGTAAAGGAAGTATAAGTTCTAATGGTTTCTTTTTTCCCCTTTCTCTGGAACTGTGATTTTATCAGTGTAAAGAAACCCATTAGATTATGAGCTTCCTGAGGTCAGGGATTGTTTTTTGCCTCTCTTGTAACTGCAGGACTCAGCACAGTTCTTGGAACACAATAAGTGTGTATCAAATGCTAGTCACCTGAATTTTTAAAATTATTTATTTTTAACATACTTTTCTTTTTAAATTTTGACTTCCAAATTCTCTAACTTCCACGCCTACCCCACCTACTGAGAAGGGGAGCAACAGGATATTAATTATACATGTGAATTCTTGAAAAACGTATTTCCATATGAGTCACATGGTTTAAAAAAGCAAGAAAACAAAGGAAGTGAGAAAATTAAACTTCAGTTTGCACTCAGAGTTAATCTGTTTTCCCTCTGAAGGTACATAACACTTTTTCATCGTGAGTCCTTTGGATCATCATATTGATCAGAGTAGCCAAGTCTTTCACAGTTGGTCATCATTATAACATTACTGTTACTATTTGCAGTGATTTCCCAGTTCTCACTTCACTTTGCTTCAGTTCATATAATTCTTACCATACTTTTCTTTTGAAACCTCTGCCTCCATAATTGCTTACAGCACAATAGTACTCCGTCACAATCACATGCCACAACTTGTTTAGCTATTCTCCAATTGATAACACCTTCTCAACTTTCAATTCTTTGCCACCACAAAAAGAGTCAATATAAATAGTTTTGTACGTTTAGGTCTTTTTTCTGTTTTCTTTGATCTCTTGGGAGTACAAACCTGGTAAAAGTATTACTGGGTCAAAGAGAATACACAGTTTTATATCCCTTTAAGGATATTTCCAAATTGTTCTTCAGAATGGTTGGAATCATCTACAATTCCATCAAAGTTTCATTTGTATGCCAATTTTTCCCCCATCCCCTCCAGCATTTCTCATTTTTCATAGGTATAGGTGGTACCTCAGAGTTCTTTTAATTTGCCTTTCTCTAATCAATAGTGATTTGGAGTATTTTTTCACATGATAAAAATAGCTTGTATTTCTTCTTCTGAAAACTGCCTGTTTATATACTTTGACCATTTGTCAATTGGGGAATGACTTTTATTTTTATAAATTTGACTAAGTTCTATACTTAGTATATATGTGAGAAATGAGGCCTTTACCAGAGAAACTTGCTGTAAAATTTTTTGACATTTTTCACTCTCTACAAATTTTTTTTAGCAAAATTTGTTTCCCCTGATTATATCTCTTATTTAGGTCTCTTTTGGCTCTTGCTTTGTCTGAGCTCTTGACTGCTACATATGACTTTTTAAAGTTCAGCTGAAGTATACTAGATTCTGCTCCAGACTTTTATTTTAACTCTTAAACTTTTTATTTTTAACATCTTTATCTTTCAAGTGTGTCTCTCATACACAACATATTGTTGGATTCCAGTTTCTAAGCCATTCTGCTATCCACTTCCATTTTATGGGCAAACTTATTCCATTCACATTCACAGTAATGATCACTAACTGTGTATTTCCCTCCATCTCACTTTTTTTCTGTTTCTTCACTCTATCTTTGTATCCTATCCCTCCTCTAAAGTCTATTTTGCTTCTAACCATTGCCTCTCTTAATCTATCCTCCCTTTTATCATCTACTATCCTTTCTCTTATCCTTTGGATAAGTTACATTTCTATACACAACCAAGTGTGTATATAAATATTTTTACCTCTTTGAACTACTTCTGATTGGAGTGAACTTCAAGCATTGCATGCTATGCCCCTCATTTTCCTTCCCACTGTAAAAGTACTTCCATGTGTATCTCTTTTAAGTGAGATTTTCCCTGTTTACCTCTCCTTTCTCTCTTTGACCAGTGCATTCCTCTTTCTCATCCCTTCATTTATTTTCTTATTGGGGGGGGGGGGCGGGAAATCATTCAAACAGCATCACCTCACACTCATGCCTTCTCTCTATGTAAATGCCTTTTAACTGCCCTAATAATGATCAGGTTCTTAGGAGTTACATGTATCATCTTCCTATGTAGGAATTTTAAAAGTTCAACTTTATTGAGTCCCTCATGATCATTCTTTCTTTTCTGAATAATATCTCCCCAATTACATGCAAAAGTTATTTTTCAATATTGGGATTTTTTAAATTCAAAATTCCCTCCTTTCCTCTCTTGCCTCCCCCCTTCCTGATATGGTAAGCAGTTTATATAGGTTACACATTGCAATATGACTGTTTTTTCATGTTTACCTTTTTGTCTGTTTGTCTTGAGTCTTCTTTTTGAATGTCAAATTTTCTTATTTAGTTTTAGTCTTTTCATCAAGAATGTTTGAAAGTCCTCTTTTTTTGTTAAATATCCATTTTTATCCTGAAGGATTATACTCATTTTTGGTGGGCAGGTTATTCTTGATTGTAACCTAAATTCTTTGCCTCCTGAAATATCATATTTCAAGCCCTCTGCTCCTTTAACATGGAAGCCACTAAATCTCATTTGATCCTGATGGCCTAGATAGCATTTGAATTGTTTCTTTCTGGTTACTTGAAGTGTTTTCTCTTTGGTCTGAGAGCTTTGAAGTTTGTCTATAATGTCTGGAAGTTTTCATTTTGGGATCTCTTTTAGAAAGTGATTGTTTTCATTTCTATTTTACTCTCTCAATCTAAGATATCAGTGCAGTTTTCCTTGATAATATCTTGAAATATGGTGGTGAAGGTCTTTTTTGTTTGCTTATCATGCCTTTCAAACAGTCCAATAATTCTTAAATTGTCTCTCCTTGATCTACTCACCAGGTCAGTTGTTTTTCTGATGACATATTTCATACTTTCTTCTTTCATTTTTTCATTCTTTTAATTTTATTTATTGTTTCTTGATGTCTCATGGGGTCATTAGCTTCCACTTGCCCAATTTTAATTTTTAAGTAATTATTTTCTTCAGTGAGAATTTGTATCTTTTTTTCCATTTGGCCATTTCTGATTTTTTTTAAGGGGTTCTTTTCTTCAGCAATTTTTTTTGCTTCTTTTGCCATTAGGCCAATTCTGTTTTTTAAGGTATTTTCTTCAGTAATTTTTGTGCCTCCTTTATCAAGATATTAATTTCCTTTTTCATAACTTTCTTGCATCATTCTCATTTTTTCCCAATTTTTCCTCTATTATGATTATTTTTTGCTTTAACTCTTCCATAAATTCTAGTTTAGCTTGGCTCCACTTAGCATTTTTTTTGTTGAACCTTTGTTTATAGCTGTTTTCAGATTGTTTTCTTCTTCTGAGTTTATGTCTTGATCTTCTCTGCCACCATAATAGCTTTTTATGGTCAGATTCTTTGTTGTTGTTGCTGTTTGCTCATTTTCCCACCCTATTTCTTGTCTTTGAAATTTATGTGAAAGTTAAACTCTGCTCACCTGGTTTTAGGCTTTTTTTGTGCTACTGTTATCAGAGACAGTTCTGGGGTCTGCAAGTTTTCGATGCTTTCAGTGTGTTGTGATACCTGGAGAAGTATGGCTATTGCTTTCCTGCACTTTGGTCTTTACCCAGGAAGGTTTCCTAGTCTGCTGTAGCAACAAGGGCTAGTTCTCTCTTTGCCTTGGAGCTGTGACCAGGAACTCTGGTCCCTTGTGACAAACACCTAGCCCTCCTCTCCACCCTGGAACTGCAACCCCAAACGGCTATAGGCAATAGAATTGCTATGTACTAGCTATATCCAGTGCCAGCAAAGTGTTCCCTTTAATCTCTTTCTGACCAATTGTCTGACCTCTTTACAGTCTCTAGGCCAAGCATTTCTGGAACTACTGCCGCTGGTGCTACTGCAGCTGCTATTGATACCAACACATGTGTGAGCTCTAAACAAGCTTCCATTCTGGTTTCACAGACTTTACCTGTTGACTTCCTAAGTTTTGTTAGGCCAGAAAAATTCCATACCCTGACTTTTCGTTGTCTCTGCTCCTCCAAAATTTGACTTAAGGTATCATTTTAAAGTTGTTTAGAGGGGAATGTCGCGAGATTTCAGCTAGGTTGCCTCCAATCCATCATCTCAGCTCCCTGGCTGACTTTTAATTAGGAAACTGTTTTTGACTATACAGATCCACGATTTCTCTGCAATTTTAGTCTCAGAAAGTTAAGTCAATAAGAGATTAAATAGTTTGCTGCTGCTTCCACTGCTAATATGTGTCAAAGGAAAGATTTGAACCCAAGTCATCTTGACACCAAGGGCAGGCCTTTATGTACTCTGGCTATACTGACTTTCCTGGTATCTTCTAAGTTAAAAAGGCTTTAAAGACAGGCCTGGTAATGAGTTGATGAATTGTTTGTATTCCTGTTGTCTTAAGTACCAACATAACTAAGTTTTGAGAGGCTTATCACCTCAACACTCACTTTTAAAGATCATGCACTAAATTATAGAGTTGTGATCAATGCAAGGTGTGCCCACACTGATAAAATCACAGAGAATGTGCTGACCTGATTTGGTAAAGGGATTCTCCCTAGTAGGAGTTCATTGTACCAGTGAAGTCACAAATCTGCTCTAAGAAAACAGATTGAGTTCAATGCCAGTCAAAGGTGAAGATGTTTGCATGTTCAAACAAAAGTTTCTGTAATCACAAATTTTGTGCTGACTTCCCTGCCCAAAGATGGTGTAACTGACTCAGTGTCAATTGAACCTATACTCTGGGTTGTTTCTTACAAACAGTATCCTAATGTGTGAGACTTAATCATTCTCACATTTATGAATTATATATTATCTATTATTAATGGCATTAATTGTTAATGGTGTTTTATTAATAGTATTATTTTGATACTAATAATGGTATTATTTCTACGAATAGTCTCATAAATTTAAAGATGTATGAAACCTGAAAGGTCATTTAGTCCATCCCCTCCACACATATTACACATGAGAAAATGGAGACATGTGGAGGTAAAGTGAGTAATTTGCTTAAAGTTACATAGCCAGTAAGTAATGGCATTTCTAGATTTCTAATCCAAGGCAAAGTTTTTCACAAGACCATCTTTTTAAGACAAATTCGTCACTCCTATGATCAACGCTGCCCATTGACAAGATGACAAGAGTCAGAGTTATGGATGTGTTGGCAGGGATGCGATGCATCAAAAAAGGGATAGAATCTGGATCTTCTTGGTTCTCCTTGTTGCACAACCATACAAACCAGCCATAGGCTGCATTGAAATAAATCCTAAGCTAGGAAAAGCACCTTCACCAGTCAGTCAGTCCCTGTTATATGAGAGAAGAAAGTGTTGTTCATTTGTAATTCTGCTGTGTTATGTGCCAAGTTTCATATCAAGTTGCCCAGTGCGATTTGATCATTGAAAGAAAAGCCCCATTGTGGTGCAGAAGGTGGGATGGGCACAGTGTCAGGTCACTGTGAGAACTTTCCCCATTGGCTTCCTTATCAACACCCTGCTACACACAAACCTTGCCTCATTTTGAGACATAGCAATTGCAAATGGTGGCTTAGATTCTCTAATACTTGGTGGAAAGAATGGGAAAAGAGGGAGGGACAAGTGGCATGACCAAGAGCTTTGAAATTGTATCCCAGGATAATAAATAACTTACTTATCCAACCAGATAGAATCCCAGTGTCATAAGGTTATAGGATCAGTTTCAGAAGCAGTTAGCCAGGATGCTTTTAAAGAAAAAATTTATTTTTAAATATGAAAACCAATAACAAACCCCAGAAACCTTTGTGCCTTTTTGAATATCCCCTTACCCAGCATGTTCAGTTACTTTTCAGCCATATCTGACTCTTCATGACCCCATCAGGGTTTTTTTCTGGGCAGAGACACTGGAGTGGTTTGCCATTTCCTTCTTCAGCTCATCTGACGAATGAGGAAACTGTGGCAAGTAGGGTTAAGTGATTTGCTCAGGGTCACACAGCTAGGAAGTGTCTGAGGACAGATTTGAACTCAGGAAGATGAGTCATCCTAACCTCAGATACAGCACTCTATTCACTGCACCACCCAGGTGCCCTTTTATTCCCTCACCCATTCCCTACCAAAAATGGGCAAAAAGAAATTCCTCTGGAAACAAATAAAAATAAGCAGAGAGATAGAGGTGCTGAGCCACCATGAGAAGAACTTAACAGTATGAGAGCCAGATTTGTAGTCTGAAGACCTGGCTTAGAATCTAAACTCTGTCATTTAGGCAGCCACATTTAGGTATGTGATCTTGGACAGGTCATGTAATCTCACTGATCCTCAGTTTCCCTTCCTCTCAAATGAAAGCAGATAGACTAGACCAGAGGTACCAAACACATGGCCTGCCACACTCCCAAGTGCAGCAAACCAGATCACAATGTCATTGGGAACTATTTAACAAAATACATAAAAAATGGAATAAAACATGAATAATGTTAATACTCTATGTGGTTTTCTAAGTCAATACATGACCCAGAGGGATTCATTTCTATTTCAGATTGACATCACTGGACTAGATGGTCACTAAGGTCCAGTGGTAAACCTATGATCCAATTTTCCCATGATCCTTCCCTTGCCTATTTTCCTCTGAAGTACTTTGCTTTATAGGCAGTTTTGATTGCCCAAACAATACTGTGTGAAAACCAAACTTTTGTAAGTTAAATTAAATTTTGTGATTGGGGGGTAGGATAAATTTTGTAATTTAAATATATTAGATAATTTATATGGTCAAACCCTTATTGAAAAAATTCCTTTCTATGTATTCGTATTTATTCTCTTTACTTTTATTCTGCATATATTTATATGTGTGGTTCTTCTGTAAAGATGACATGATGTTTCTATTTGATTTTGATACCACTAGCTTAGGACACTGAGAGACTGAGTGAATATCCCAATATCACACAGCCAATTTATGTCAGACTCAGGACTTGAACCCAGGTCTTACTAGCTGCAAGGTCAGTTACCATTCCATTATACCAAATTACCTCTCTCCTGGAACATAATAAATTCTAATTAAATACTTGTTGATTTATTTATTGATACCTTTTGTAAGGCAATGATCACTCCCTATTATACATTATATATAAGATAAAATAATATGTAACTATAACTTCATGTCTATAAATGGGGTAGGAGGGAAGGAGAGGGGACAGCATAGAATGGTGGGATAAAAGCCTTCAGTTAAGGAAGTCCTGAGTTTAAATACTCTGTCACACATATTAGCTATGTGACATCTTTTTCCACAAGGCTGCTCTCCTGGACTTCATCATTTCCAGAAATTCAACTTCCTGAAAGTTCTCAGAACTGTTGAAATTCACCCCTCCTCAGAACCCCTGACCCTGGATCCATTCACTCCCTCTAATTGGAGAGGGAGGGAGGAGAGTGGGTATTACAGAGCTGTTCACAGGTCTTCCATCTAAAGAGGAAGTACAGGGATGCCACCTCATAATTTCCCATTGCGCTGCACTCCTGGACTTCATCATTTCCCTTCCCCCTTTTCAGATTCTTTTTGGTGTCTTCTCTTATAAGATTGTGAGGTTCATGAGAATATAAGGGACTGATTTTACCTTTCTTCATATCCCCAGTGTTTAGCACCATAGCTGGCAAACAGTAGGTGCTTAATAAGTGTATTGAATGAATGAATGGGCAAATCAGTTAACATTAAACCTCCAAGTTACACAGGAAATAGAGTTGCAGCTGGTAAGATTTCCAGACCAAAAGTTCTATTCTACAATGTGAGAATAGATCTGGATCCATCTACCCATCCATATATACTTCTCTGGATAGACAGACAAAGAGAGGTGGTAGAGAAACAGTCATCATTATATACCATACACATACATATGTAAACACAATAAAATTCCTTTAAGTAATAATAGATTTATATAGTATGTCCATTTGGATTTTCATACGTCACATATATGTCTCTTACAATTTGAAATATGTACACTTAAAACCTCTAGTCAGCTTCTCAGTGACTTCCATGTGTACCCATTGATTGGCCTGGAATTCAGAGAGTCCTTCCTCTTGCTTGAGATGGAGAGCCTTGAAAATCGGTTTGCAGCAAGTCATACATTGTACCTTGCTTTTAAATTTTCTTTCCATTGAATCTTTGGGCAGGTAAGTAGTTCAGTAGAATTTAGGGTGTGGAGTCAAGAAGACCTGAGTTCAAGTTCAGCCTTAGACACTCACCTGTGCAATCCTGGACAAGTCACTTAACTTGCTTTGCCTAAGTTTCCTCATCTGTAAAATGAGCTGGAGAAGGAAATGGCCAACCACTCCAATATTTTTGCCAAGAAACCCCCACATTGGGTCATGAAGAGTTAGATGTGACTGAAATGATTGAACAACAAGAACAAAGCATTAATATCATACAGAACATAGTAACTATGTGACCCCAAGCGAGTCACTTAACACCTGTTTGTCTCATTTTCCTCATATATAAAATGGAGGGTAATAAAGTCCACTCTTCTCAGTGTCATTGGACAGATTAAATGAGATTATAATCCTTGGTATAGTGCCTGGCACATAGTAGGCACTATAAAAGTGTTAGCTACTAATTATTAATTATCTGTTTACCTAAATTTTCCCTAGGAAAAAATACAAAGTTCCCTGTTTAGCTTCTAAAGTGCTTCATAACCCAGGCCCATCTTTCCTAACCTATATTTGCCCACTCTTGACCATATGAAAGAAACTATTGGAGTATTCAAGTATAAGTCAAAAGTTAATAGAAGGATTTCCTTCCCCTGTCTCTGCTATTAGCTGTTTTCATTCTTTAACATAAGCAAAGGGTAAGGACTGTGGCTTTTTTGTTATCCAAAATGGTTCAAAGAAAGATTAGTAAAATGAAATATTTCTTTCTTGCTGTTTTTCCCTGAGTTTAACTTCAAAGAGGAGAGGAGACACTTTATTCCATCCCCTCAATTCCTCACTCTCACCTAAAATCCTGTGGGGATACTCCCATTGTCCCATCATCACAGAGTGCTAATTAAGTTTCCTACTTTCAGTGGTCAATGTAGCATATTGGTCTGTGGTTGACTCCACACTGGAGGGCTGTATTACATTCAGTTAATTGGGATCCAGGAGAACAGTCACTCATCCTCCAAAACCAGGGCTCTAGTTACTGGGAAGTGGCTGCATTGGGGGGAAGAGGGAGAGGAGAGGGAATGTTAATTCATGGGCTTAATTTTATTTAATCCAATTTCTCATCATCTCTTCCAGACTCTGTCATGACACCTTAAATAACTAAAATGCTAAAATCACACTTTAAAACATATCCACAATGGACAGACAGCTAATTTTTAAGGAATTACCTGGAAATTTTCAAAGAATGTATAAAATATTCAAACAAAATAACTTAGTAGGGGGAATTGCACCGTAAGTCACCAGACCCTTATAAAGATATGGTGTTAAAATGGATATACGATAGGAAATTAGGTTATGATGTTTTTAACAGGTAAACTTTCTTGTTGAATGTTACCCAAAGTACCTATTATATGAATTGTGCAGAACATATGGAGGCTAAGGATAAATGAATAAGAAGGATGTGAATCTTTTTGTTAAAGAACTCAGGCTTAGGAGACTGGTCCATTTTAGTTACTTAACATGTGGTCTCAGGGATAAAGATGTTCCAGGGGTGAAACAAACCATAACCTCAGTCCCCTAGATTGTTAATCCTCCATTTACCCTGCACTCCAGGCTGAGATAACAGGCTTGTGGATTTCCATATGTAAAGTCTGCTTTGTGTGTAAAGTTTGCAGGATCCTGTTCTCATTTTGAAGATAAGGAATCTAAGGTTCATGTTTAAATTATTTTCCCAGAGTGACTCAGCTAACATCCAGAATAGGTTAAAAGCTTCCTCTTTCTCCCTCTAATCCTGTCATTTTAGAACGATGCCAATTTAGAAAGAGGATCAGTTTGGGGGAATATTGAATTACTATGATCAGAGTACCCTAGGAACAGTTGTAGATATATTCATAACTTAATCACTGGAAGAGGTCTTTCTCAAATGAAGAAACTGAGGCCCAATAAAATTAATTGACTTCTTCAGGGTCACAGAGTAGCAAGTATTAGAACAGTGATCCCAGTTCCTCTGACTCCAAATCCAGTATCTATTCTTCAGTGTGCTGCCTTCCTATATGTAGGTATAGATTCTGAATGAGAAGCCAGATCCAGACACTGAGACATGAAACTACTGTATATGATTGCAAAGGGAGAGGGTATAAAGTATAAAAGAACATAGAACATTGGGGAAAGCATGCAAATTCTGGGATGAAAAAATCTGGGAAAGGAGTTGGATAAGGAGCAATTTGAGAAAAAAGGAGAACCAAGACTAGGTGTGTGGTGTCTCAGAAAAAGAGTATGCAGAAATAAGTCATTGCCAATTGCCACAAGGAAATTTAAAGGAAAAACATCAGTGGATTTGGTGATCAGGAAATCATTGGTAAATTTGGAGAGATTGGTTTTAATAGAAGGACAGGAACCACAGTCAGCTTTCAAATATGTAAGGAGAGAGATGATGGCAAGGAAGTAGAAAAAAAATGGACATAGACAACTTTTTTCAAGTAGTTGGCCAATGAAGAAGAGGAAGAAGATGCTCTTGAAATATCAATGGAAGGTTGTATTAGAATTTAAAAGATCTGAGTGTGTCTGTAGGTATTCATTCCATCAACTTTTACTAAGTACCACATGTACATTCTTGAAAACAACTATTATGGTCCCCAAGCCTTCTCTTCTCCAAGTTAAATATCCTCAGTTCCTTCAAAACAGAATGGAAACTCCAAAGGACACAGTATAATGGACTAAATAAGAGAGAAATAGGGTTGCAGAAGTCCTGGGGAGGAGTCTAGCTGATATGAATAGGGAAGAAAGCCTGGGAATTTGGTAGTAAAGATAAACAACTTATATCTAAGATGGTAAAATTGCATTCATAGGCGTGAGAACTCAGCATGGAGGGAAATACATTAAATCAGCACATTGGTAGCATGAACCTGTGGTATCAGCCTTCTCCAAAGTTGTTCTCGGATCCTTGGTCTTAACCTTCCTTTGCAAACCCCAGGCCTCCATTCTTCTTCAGTCAAATAGGTTTAAGATCAGCAGCCACATAACTCCTACAAGGTTATTTGAGATTTGTGGATTAAAGATGCTAAGCAAAATGCCAAGGCATTATGTTTATGGTAAAGTTTCCCAGAGAACCAAAAATATCACACTGTCTACAGTGCTGAGATGGCAGAAACAAAAGCCCTTGCTATGAGAAGAGAGATAATGCTGCTGAGAAAACATAAAATCAGAGGTTCTTATTCAATTACATTTCAGTTTGTATTTTGCACCTCTGAGTTACATGAAATAGTTTTGTATTCGAGGGTTTCTTTTATTTTCTTTTTGGTGAGAGATAGGGGGAGTTGGGAGGAGACTGGACATGTGACTTCATCTTTGTAGGGAGGTAATGGAGAAGTCTCCCTGTGTTCAACTCTTCTGTTATTTTGGTCTTGGAAAGTGGCCTGGGTACAATGGGAAGTTAAGGAAATTTCCTCACGTGAGTCAACCTTCTGGGTAGTTCTCACTGTTAGGAAGTTCTCCTTTTGCTTCCATCATGAAGGTGTGATCTTCAAAATCATAGAGCCATACATGACAAGGAACTCCTTTCCATAATATCACTGGCTATTGGTCATTCAGATTTTGCTTAAACATTTCCAGTAGGGAGGACTTGATACTTCCCTAAGATGAGTACTTTGGTCATATCTCTAACTGTGTGAAAGTTCTTCCTTACATCAAGACAAAGATGAAGTCTGTCTTTCCATACCAACCAACACACTTTATAAGTAAATTAAAATTTGTGTTCATAATGACAACAAAAGATTAGACCAGTGTTTCCAAGTGTGAAGTTCTCAAAAGTTCTTCCTAAAGTTGATGCAATCTAAGCATAAAGTACTGTTACTTTGTTCTTTACTTTAAAAAAATAATGTTTGTTCCTTACTAAAAATAAAAAGTATAATTTCTTAATTTCAGTCTCATTTGTGAGCTTTTTCTGAGCCTTGATAAATGGATAATTTTCTAGTTTAAAAAGAAGAGGTTAAGTTGACCTTCTTAGAATCTGAACTGAGTTCTTTGGGTAACTCATTTTAGGAAGATGTCACAGTAATTTAGGCAGGGCCAGCTTTAAAGATGGCTCACTGCACACTTTAAATTGAACAGTCCCCTGTCTCCAAAACTATCTCCTTTGCCACCCATAGTTATCCTTGAAATTCAACAATATTTTCATTGCTCTATTTCTTGATTTTTTTTTATCTTCCAGAGTGTCTTCTTATAATGTATCCTCTGCCAGAAGAAATAGCATTTGGGGGCATCAGCAGATAAGGCAAAATCTGCCTCAGTTTTTGCAGTTTGTATACCCAGCACTTAGAAAAATTTCTGCCATATAAGTATTTGATGAATGTTCATTTTTCTATGTATGATATAACAGATCTCAAGAGCCCATGGAAATTTTGGTCTTGGCCACAGAATTGGTGAGGGGTAAGGGAAAGGACCAGGGTAAGAAAATGATGAGAGAGTGAGATAGAAGAGGAAGGAGGAAAAAACTAAAGATAAACTTCATCTTCACGGGTTATGAAAAATCAACTTTGGGTCAATGTTCTTTAAATTGTTTTTCCATTCATGGTAATGGGTTGCACTCATTCTATCATTGAGTCTCTCTCTTAAGAACAATAACATAAAAAAGAGTAAAAAGAGTATGGACAAAGTGAGCAGACCTGCCTGACTGAAATACATGGTTCATGTTGAAGAATAACAGCAAATAAGTCTACAAAGGTCAGAGGGAGTCATTTTCATGAGGGCTTTGTAAACCAAGTAGAGGAATTCAGACTTGAAGGCAGGACAAAAGCATGAGAATGTAAAGAGATACTCCAAGAAAAAAGTGAATTGTTACAGTTTTACCAAAAAATAAAATAAAATCTGTTGCTTTTAGTACTCAATTTCCTGGGTACTACCTACATTTGTTGTGTTACTTTATATATGGGAAGGCGCCATCCATTAGGTAAATACTGAGAATTCTGTGAGTCTCGAGACCTAAAGATTATTCTCAGCATCAAGATTCTCTGTTCCTAATGTAAATGAAAGTGGGATGGGAAAAGGTAAAGGAACAAAAACCCTTTGAAGCATAGCTATGGACTTCTAGCCTCCATTCCAGATTCCTGCCTTTATTACATATATGTGGGCTGTTAACAAGCCCCCTCAGGCTTTGAGCTACCCTACATTGGAATGAAGAAAATGGGGCTCAAGGAACATTAATAACATGCCCAAGGTTTTACAAGTCTGAGACAGCTTTTCAGAGTAATTTTTCCAACTCCAAAGCCAGTAGTACTCTTTACACTGAGAATCTGAAACACGCCTATCGGGGACACAGCAGTGTGCCTGTTAATAGCTATAAAGTTTACATGCTCAAGGGATATAGAAACTATATGGCACTGATGAAGAAGATTCTTTTCTTAATGGCAATATATTACAAAAGAGTACTATAATATTATGAGCCTCTTATAATTATAATAATTTAATATCAGATAATATCATAATTGTTATATGATACATTAATTCCATTTCAATTATATATTATATGATTACATGATTAGTATATAATATAATTATATATCATCATATGACTATATAATTAGTATATAATATAATATTATAATAATTATAATGACATAATGAGTAGAAGATGCCTAAGGGACTAACTTCAGACTATCCTTGGGATCTCTCCCTAGCTGAGTCCAATCGTCTATGAGTATTTATTTGCAAATACGTGATATTCCAGGCTTTTTGATGCTTCAATGGATGCTTCAATGAAGATCTCAACTATCTATACCTGTGCCACCTTTATCCACATCCTCCCAGCAGTCCTTTATCAGGGATCCACCTAATGCAGCAGGTCCCATCTATTTTTCTTAATGTTGTATGGATACCAATGGATCAGACAGACTATTTATTGGTTATGTCTCACTATTGCCACATGATTATAGAATTATAGATTTTGGTCCAAAGGGATCTTAGAGGTTGTCCAGTCCAACAGATTCATTTTATAGATGAGAGAACTAAAGCCCCATGGGAAGCAAAATTACTTTCTAAAGGTCACATAGGTCATAAAGGATAGAGTTGTGATATGAAACATGATATGGCCCTTTGAATCAAAATTCCACTCTCCATAACATAATTGGATAATCTTTTTTCCCTTTCTGTTGTACACCTTTTTGACAACTTCTTTCAGGCTTCTTTGCTTAATAATGAATTTTCTTCTTTGTTATCATTATTACCTCTCCTGATTACAGATGATAGACAGTAGCACAGAGTGGGAAAAGCTATGTGACCTTAACCTTCTCTTCTCAAAGCTTCAATTCCCTTATCTTTAACATGAGGATACTAATACCTGGAATCTCTAAGGGGTTGTTCTATGAGACCAGTTAGTTAATCAGTCAGTCAATAACTATATATTAAACCTTACTGGTTATCAAGTTCTGTTTTAACCAGAGCTGCTGTTAAGAGTTCAGGTTGGCAAAACAAATTCCACTGGAGCAAGGAAGGATCTAAGGTCTGCTCACTCTTGTGTTCAGTTGACTTAGACTGGAGAGAGAAGTCACTTTAGTTGACAAGACTGAGGAACCAGGAGGTCAGAATGTTGAAAGGGACAAGGGTTGTTTAACAGAGAAATTTTTATTGCATGCTGGTGGTAGAGGGAGACTCTGAAAGTGGTGGTAAAGCATAGAGGAGTAGGCCAACTCCTGTTCCTGAAGCTATAGGGACCTTAAGGGGCATGAAAAGAGGGAAGAAGATGTCAAGAGATATGACTTCTTCAGTAGAAATTAGTGAGTCCCAGACTATAGAAGCAATGTAAGAAGAAGAGCTCTAAAATCATAGGTCTAGAACTGGAAGAGTCCGATAATACTCCAGGGTCTTTGATGCTTCAGTAGAACTATGACCTCATCAGCAATGAAGATCTCCACTATCTATACCTGTCCCCACCTTATCTATATCCTCCCAGCAATCCATTATCAGAGTATCATCTAATCCATCTAGTCCAATCCTGTAGGAAAATGAAGCCCAAAGATGGTTAGTCACTTCTTCCCGTGTGGTCACAAGGGAAGTATGTGGCAGAGATGTGATTTGAATTCAGGTTCTTTGACAAAATCCGGCAAAACATAGCAGAGGAAGTTTCCAAAGAATGAACACAGTGGGAAAGGAGGGCAGAGTAACATAAGTGGAGAAGAGTTAGAGTTGAGTTGATTCTGTGAGAGTACGGGGGGAGAGTAGCATCAGAGTGGGTTGACTAGGCAAATTCAAATCCCACTTCAGACACCTACTAGCTGTAGGATCTTGGGCAAATAATTTAATCTCTGTTAATTTTCTCAACTTTAAATGGGGGTAATAATAACAACTACCTTGATAGGATTGTTGTAAAGATTGAGTGAGAATATGAGGGAGGGAAGCATAGAAGAAGGAAGGAACATATGGAGGAAAAAAGGAAGAAGGGACGGAGGAAGGAAGGAAGGAAGGAAGGAAGAAAGGAAGGAAGGAAGGAAGGAAGGAAGGAAGGAAGGAAGGAAGGAAGGAATGGAAGAAGGAAGGAAGGAAGGGAAGAAGGAAGGAAGGAAGGGAAGAAGGAAGGAAGGAAAGAACGAAGGAAGGAAGGAAGGAGAAGGGAGGGAGGAAGGGAGAGAGGAAGGGAGGAAGGGAGAAAGGGAGGAAAGGAGGAAGGGAGAAAGGGAGGAAAGGAGGAAGGGAGAGGGATGGAGGAAGGGTGGAAGGAAGGGTGGAAGGAAGGAAAAAAGGAAGGAAGGAAGGAAGGGAGGAAGGGAGGAAGGAAGGGAGGAAGGAAGGAAGGAAGGAAGGGAGGAAGGAAGGAAGGGAGGGAGGAAGGAAGGAAGGAAGGGAGGGAGTAAGGGAGGAAAAGATGGAGGGAGGAGGGAGGAAGGACTTATTAAGCACTTACTATATGCCAGGCAATAATATTGGGGATACAAATACAAGCATAAAGATAGTCCCTGATCTCAAGGAGATTACATTCTTTTTTTTTTAATTTTGCTTTTTTGGAGGGCATTTGGGTTTAAGTGACTTGCCCAAGGTCACACTGCTAGTTTTTGTTACATGTCTGAGGCCAGATTTGAACTCATGTCCTCCTGACTCCAGGGCTGGTGCTCTATTCACTGTGCCATCTAGCCATCCCAGGAGCTTATATTCTAAGGGAGAAAGACAGTACACAAAATAAAACCCTTGGGGGAATGGGGAAAAGGGAGAGGGGAAAGAGAATGAAGGTATCTGGCCTAATGGTAGGATTTTTAAGTCCAGAAAATCAGAACCAGGGTTGGAATGGGAGTGAATTCTACGATAGTGCAGTGGATTTAGTGGCCACTGGATTTGGCATTGGAGGACCTGAACCTAAATCTCATCTTGGTCACTTACTACTTGCGTGACCTTAATTTTCTCACCTGTAAAATGAGATGACTGAATAAGCTGACTACTGAAGCTCCTTCCAGCTCAAGTATATGATCCTAGATTGCTTTCTCTAATCTTTCTTCTATCCTCTGATGCTCACTAAAACCAAGCTTTCTATTTTGAAGATACAAACATATCTCTTTGCATCCTCTAAAAGACTGACTGCTCCTCTCACACCTCACAGACATCAGGCCAATAACTTAATAATTTCCCCTAGTTACTTTGATGTTTTTTCCTTTGCCACTCAACAAACAGCCACCTCTAGTCTTTTAAATCTGCTCTGTCCTGTACTGAGAATTGCTGCTTCCATCTATGGATCTCCAAGGCCCTGATTTATCCTCCCAAATATTTTCAGTATTAGGGTTACAGTTTTTTTCTCCACACCAAAACCTACCCCTTTTCAGTGGCAGTTCCTTAGCCTCCTAAGTTCCCATCAGTTTTGTCTATCACCCATTGCTACCACACATAAGAAAGTTAATATCTCAGGCATATTTTCATATGAAAATCCTATCCTGTTCCCCCCTTATCCATATCTCCTTACCTCCTTCATACTTAGGGAAACTAAATTGACTCCAGGTGTCAAAAGTCCTAGTTAAAGCTCTGTTACTGAGGCAATGGTGGATTGAGACAAGACTGATGTGATAGGGAAAGCATAATATGTATGGACTGGTTAGCTATGAATGAATGAATGAATTAATTAAAATGAATAAATCTACCTTCTCTAAAGTTCTCTGAAAGAAGAAACAAATAGGTCATTTATCAGGGTCATAGATTATGTTGGAAGGAGTATGAAAAAAATCATCTCAGTCCCATTTTACAGAGGCCCTGATAGGTAAGCTGGCTAAGATCTCACAGTAAGTAATACATAGCTACTTCCTGAGCTACTCTGTTCTACTACAGTACAAAGACTGTTATAGATTTATTGAATCACCAAATATTAACTAGTTTGGCCTAATTGGGAAGAATGCTAGTATGAGTTAACGTAAAAAGTATGAACTATTGAATATTTATAAAGAAATTAACTTTTATTAGTTCCATGTATGAACATTAATTAGGGCTAAGCTAACCAAAATGCCTTCTCATACAAGGATTTGTAATTCATAAATCCAAGCACCCACCTAAACACAGTCAAATAGAGAATAATAATGGCTGTCTTACCTATCAGAAATGACTATCTCACCAATAAAATCAAATAACACCTGAGAATTGAAATGTTCTAAAATGTTTCAACTTCCCTTCCAAGGACTCCCAATCTCATTGGGGTGGGTCTTCCATCCTCTGATGTACGTCACCATGCCTTCAAGTCTTAGTAGATGATCTTTTTGAACTGCAGTAAAAGATAAAGAAATCATCCCAAGGTCCACTTGCTGATAAGTTGCTCCTACTTAGTTAGGCTGGTCTTAAATTTTGCTTTAAGAATGATTTTCTTAATTATAATAACATGATTGTCGTTGATCATGTTTAACCCCTAACTCACATATAACCCAGAAAAGGCTGCACAAGGTTCAGATTTTTCTGTGGGTCCAATTCTACTTAACATTCCAATTCCTGGTCCCTTCCTTTTACTATCAGCCAGAAAAAAAAAAACTTATTCAACATAAACTTTACACACTCTTCCACAAATACACATACCAGCAGTGGGAAGAGAACACATATAAAAAAGAAGGGAGGGGGGAGAAAAAGAGGAAAGGAAGAGAAAGAGAGAGGGGGAGGAAAGGGAGAGAGAAGGATGGAGGGAGAGACAGAAAGAGAGAGAGAGAGAGGGAGGAGGGAGAGAGACAGAGACAGAGGAGAAAGTCTTTATAGAAGGGGACACACTTACTCTAAGGTGTTCTAGGGTACCAAACAGTACCAACTGTGTGAAAATCAGAGTCATATTTCAATTTAACACAACAAAGAATTGTACAGCAATTAGAAACTGTCCAACAGTTGATTAGATTGTCCTCTGAGTAGTGTGCTCAATGCATTTCAAATTATTTCTGTAAAGACTGCATAATAGTCTGTCAGGATTCTTTTAGAATTTAATATCAATACTGTGTGGGTGGTGAATTAAATAACAACTAATTGTAGACATCAAAAGTCCAACCTACTATAAACTTCATGATTACAGGATCATCAGGACTCTACATGGTTGTTTCAGTTGATGTCAAGACCAGCCAGCTTATTTTTAACTAGCCCAGCCCTAACAAACAAAGGGATTTTGAAGCACTCTAAAACAAACTCTAAATAAATAATGAAAATAACCCTTTTGCAAAATTTTAGTTCCCAAATTAACTAAGTAATGTCAGTATCACTGTATCAGATGTAAATTTTCTCTAGATCACCATCATCGATAAAAAGTGAAATTGGCCTCTCCCATCAAGTCTGCAAAATCTTGTACATATCATTCATCAGCTCCATTATTCCATGTTAGAAATGCTCACTCACCCTCAGTGATGTGCCAGGAAACCTCATTTATATTCCATCTCAATCAATCCTAAGTCACAAAAGTTGAACAAATGATTAAGAGGTGGGAGGTAGTGGTGTATGAAAAGTGTGGAGGGGAGGGCAGGGGAGGGGTATAGCTAACGTGTATGGATTGTCTTAGCAATAATAAGAATCTAAAAAGAAAAATCTCCTGAGGGTGCCAGTGCTCCTAGAAGTGAGAAAAATCACTCAGATTGTCTGAAAGGCATCCATTATTACAAGAGATGGTGCAGTTCTCTGGGATAGTAAAAATATTTCTAAGCAAGGAAGTTGTCATTCAAATGAAGTGCTTTAAGTCTCCAGTTGCTTTAGACCAGGCAGGATTTCCCAAACTTAAGCCAGAAGACAAGTTTGGTGGAAGCTAGTACAGCTTTTCTGTCTCTGTCTCCTGAGAGGGCATAGTCCCTAATACTAAACCAAGTGCAATGACACAGCCAATGAAAAAAGTGCCATTGTCAAACCAGCTCACAGAAGGGCAACAGAGAGGATTTCCATTAAAGTTGACCAGCAAACTGATTGTTGGACAGAATTTGTCTAATAAACACATTCAAATGTGAGTACAGTTGGAAAATGTTAATGCCCTGGTTGCCAAGCCGACCAAAAATTATGATTAGAAAATGAAAGATTCTTTAAAGACCCCATAATGCAAAAGGTTATCCATACCTCCAATATATCAACTTAGAAAGTAATAAAAGATTGTCTATCCTCATTATCAAGATAAAGAAATACGACTAGAGTAAGATTAGCAAATCTAAGATCACAAGGCTAATTAGTAGTAGATGGGGCCTTGAACACTATTTACTCCAACTCCCTCATTATGGCCTAAAGAGATACAGTGACTTATCCATTATCATACACCTGGTAAGCGGAAAATAAAGGACTAAAATCCCGGAACCCTTACTCCATTATACCATACTGCCTGCTTCATCAACATCATTTATTAAGCATAAAGTTATTGTAACCAGATTATTGCAAAATATGCTACCAGAGTAATAAAAGATACACAATCCTAGGAATCTATCCTGTTCATGAGCATAAAAGACCGAACATGCAACCATACAACAACTCTAAGACCCTTTCTACGAGCATCAGAATATAACACATAAAGATGTAAGCAGCATCCCACAAAAGAGGACGAGTGTTTTCTTGGTTGCTATCATAGAAACCCTCTCTATTGGACCAAGAATGACCTCTCTAATTTGAACCTCTTGTCAGAAGAAAAAGAGTTGGCCAGCGAGTGTTTTGGGGACAAATTTATTGACATATTGGAATAATATTTTAATGCCACAGAAGTTTGAACCAGTCCTTCCCACATTTTCATAACATGAATGTAGCAATACATCTCTTTTCTATGAGTATTACTGATCAGAAAACAAACATCATGTCATATATTTTTTTCGTTAACACGTTAACATGTTTGGGGACATCTAGGTGGCTCACTGAATAGAGCACGGGCTCTGGAGTCAGGAGGACCTGAGTTCAAATGTGACCTCAGACACATAACACTTACTAGACATGTGACCTTGGACAAGTCACTTAACCCCAACTGCCTTCCAAAAAACAAATAAACATGCTAACATGTTCATTTGTCAAGTCCAATTTCTTTTGGCCTCTGGGACTGGTGACCAGTATACAATTGGAATGTAGTCATTGAAGGACTCCAATGTACCTCTTTGTAGTGGCTCACTTCAATATTCTCTTTAAAATCAAACTACTCGTCCTCAAATTCTGAAGAGGGATGGGCAAAGCTCTCAGTTCCCCAAGATGGTGAGCATGCCTAAGAGGGCTACTCTACCTAACTCACTGAGAAGTAACTTGAGCTTAGGGCTATTCCATCACTTCAGTACCTGGAGTTTAGAGTTAGGCTTCATGTTCTAGAAAGGCTCAGGGCATCTCCAGTCACTGGGAAGTGACACGGGGTTACATCTAGTCTGGAGCAGGTGGGTTCAATGAGATAAAAACACCAGGGCTTGAACCTACTGATGCTGTAAGAAAGAACAACACATGAGTAGGTTATGTGCATCATGAAGACATTTTTGAAAAACGATTTGCCTATCAAATATCAGCTCCATGTGACAGCCTTGGGGACTACCATTACTGGGGTAAGGAGCTGTGAACAAAAGAGAAACAATAATAACAATAATATTTATATAGCATCTAATATGTGCCAGGCACTGTGCTAATTGATTTATGAATATTATTTTATTTTATCCTTACAACAGCTCTGGATGGTATATGCAATTATTATCCTTATTTTTTAATTTTTTTTTCCTTTTTGGAGGGGTTAAGTGACTTGCCCAAGGTTATACGGTTAGTAAATATTAAATGTCTAAGGTCAAATTTGAACTCAGGTCCTCCTGACTCCTGAGGCAGTGCTCTATTCATTCCTATTATCCCTATTTTATAGTTGAAGAAGCTAAAACAGACAGAGGCTATGTGCCTTGCTATGGTCACACATCCAGTAAGTGTCTGAGGCTAAATCTGAATTCAGGTCTTCCTGTTCCTCAGTTTTCAAATCCTTGAAATGGAGAAAATAATAGGAAAGTGCTTTATTTGGTTATATCATATAGACTTAGAAGGGATGTAAGAGATTAACTTCCTAATTTATATGCGCATCATCTCATTTGACCAACAGCTCTCTGAAGCGAGCAGTTATTATTATCCCCAGTTTGCAGATAAGAAAAATGAATTTTAACTGAGATTCAGAGAATTTCCCAAGGGCACTTTCCTAAACTCAGATTTTAGGATTCCTACCTCGGGGACAGAAGACTGTCAAGATTATCAAATAAGAATTATGGAAAAGAGCTTTGAAAATATAAAAGCACCACATGAATGTAAGGCCTCACTGTGATGACTAGCATTTCCTGATCCTATGTGGATGCAAATGGCTACATTCTGATGCCAGTCAATTTGCAGAGCAAATAATTTCTGTTTCTATCACTGGTATAGACCAAGTGCTTATAGGTCATCTATTGACTTAATACTTAAAATATTGAAGGTAATGGGTACCCCATCAGTGTAGGTCAACTTAGCCATGAGATTCTATGAAGCCATGGAAGGTCCTAAGGTCAGAAATGATCACTGTATTTTCATAAATTTAATTTTATTATTTTCCAAGAACAAGTTTTTTGTTTTCCCTACCACCACCCTCCTCCATTAAGCCATAAAGACAAAAACAAAGAAAACCCTCATAGCAGATATCCAGTCAAGGAAAACTAATTTCCAATTAGCCATGTTTAAACGTGTAATAATGTGAGTGCCTTGAGGGACTAATTTTGCTTTTGCTTTTCTTCACATCCCCAGCTCTTAACCCAATGCCTTAAACATAATAAGCATTCATTAAATGCTTGTTGTCTGATTATATATGTGTGTGTTATATGTACACGTGTATATATACACATGTGCATCCACACATACATATTACATATACATATACACTATATGTGTGTATGATATGTGGCATGTTTATTGTACCAGTGGATGCCAGAAAACTGGAAGTAATGTTCCATATGTAAGACTTTTAAAAAGCATTCAAAGAGTTCTTAACTAGTCCAAGCGATTAGTTAAATAGCAAAAGATTTAATGAAATACAAATTGATTCATATCCTGCATTTTTGTGGGAAAATAAGTTTACATTGTACATAAAGTTTTATTGAGATTTTGTGGTTGCATTAAAAATTCAACAGAACAATTTTAGTCTCCAGGAGATGTAGCTAGTTAGCAATTCATATGAAAATCACTTGAGACTGCAAACTCAATATGAGTCTATTGTGTGATTTAGATAACCAAAACAACTAAGTGCACTTTACTACCAACCTTTGGCTCTCAGCTTGGACTCTGATTCACCATTCAAAGCACTTTTTAGAAACCTTCTCTTTAAAGTTGGAACACAACCTTCCCTATCCCCAAGGGCTTACAGACAAGGCTGCTTCAAAAAACTCGTAGCTGGGCTCTTGATGACAGGTTCAGTGTTTTCTTATGGCTGCCTCTGGAAGAAAAAGGCAGTATTTGACTGCAGTGACAACAGAGGGCACCTCTTAAAAACATGTGCAAAGGGGACATCGTCAGACTTGGAACTAAAGGACCCAGCTCTACCATTTACTACCTGTGTGACCTCACTGGTCTTCAATCTCCTCTATAAAATGAGAGACTTAGACCATGGTCTCTGAGATAATTTCTGGCAATAAATTCAGCCTATAGGATCAGGGATACTGTTTCTTAGGGAAAGAGGATGATGAGTTCTTGCCTAAGTCTTTGTCTAGAGTGGGTTTTCTCTATTCTGACTACAACAGCTCCCTAGGATTACAGCAATCAACCTTACTGAAGGGAAAGAAATACACCTTATAAACTGGCAGTTGCCTCAATCTGCCCTATCTAATGAGTGCCATAGGCTATAAGATAGCTTCTGACTCTGTCTCTAAATCCTGTTAACAGTAGATTATTCCTATTATCTTCCTAAGTGAGGGCATGTGAATGCAAGAAAACATTCTTTTTTTAAATTTTTATTTAAATTTTTTTATTGTTTACATTATTTATTTTCATTACATTTTTGAATTACACATTTTCTCCCCGTCTTGCCCCTGCCCCAACCCTAAAACAGCAATCCCACTGTAAAGCCCCTCCCCTGCTCTGCTCTTTTTTTTTCTGGTAGGGCAGGG